>JAYESA010000002.1:155832170-156432170 GCA_036927795.1 Iris macrosiphon | reverse complement strand
CTGACTAGAGAGTCAGGTCACTCCTCTTGTGGGGAATGGTGTGGAGAAGGCCTATATAAAGGCATGCAAACACTTCAAAGACCAGAGGGAAAGAGGGACCAACCTATCTCATTTCTTAGTAACACAAAGAGGTGAGCTAGGAATCCTCCCCCACCACCCCCTTACATTGTGGAACTGAAACAATGGTGTTCTTTGGTGTGCTTCTTGGACTACTCCTTGGCTTCCTCTTCCTCTGCTGTGGCCTGTTGAGATGGAATGAACTGAGGTACAGTAAGAAGGGCTTGCCCCCTGGCACTATGGGATGGCCTGTCTCCGGAGAGACAACCGAGTTTCTCAGGCAAGGGCCTGATTTCATGAAGAACAAGAGAGCTAGGTGAGTTCCTTCAATATTTATAAACTACTAGTTTTCAGTATTTTCATTTCAAGGTACAAAATCAGTATCTCCAGTTCAAGATACAATATCAGCATGGGAATTTTTATGCGCGCACCAACATGTAATTTCTAGGTGGAGTGTTGGAGTATAGATTAGAGCGCGAATAACATTCACTGTCAGTATTTATATATATATATATATTAAAAAAGATTCTGAGAAGATAATGTGTAAAGACTTGAGAAACATGAAAAAAATTTGCTGTGTTACTGAACTGGATCAGTATGCAACATGTGCAACAGTCTGGTAAAGTGGTTTGTCTCATTTAAGGTTTGAGAGCCCCATTTCCAAGATACAAGTCTTCTTTCTGCCAGAAAGGAATTGCTCCCCTCTGTTATAGCTGGGGTATGCAAGTACTTGAAAGTCTTGTATTCAAGTATTCAACATCTTTCTGTTGTTCTTTTTTTCTTTCCCTCTTCTCTTCATAATGATACTATATTCATATATATAGACTCAATATCTGTGTTCTTCACCATCTTGAAATCTGAAATTTTACCTGAATTTTTTTTTTTTTTTTTTTTTTGGGGAGCACAGGTATGGAAGTTTGTTCAAGTCACACATACTGGGATGCCCAACAGTAGTGTGCATGGATCCGGAGCTCAACAAATACATTCTTATGAATGATGGGAAGGGGCTTGTCCCTGGCTACCCGCAGTCCATGCTGAACATACTGGGGGAGAACAACATAGCAGCAGTGAGTGGCTCCCTCCACAAGGCCATGAGGAGCTCCATGTTTGGACTTGTGAGTCCTTCCATGATCAGGGACCAGCTCCTCCCCAAGATTGATCAGTTCATGAGATCCCATCTCAGCAACTGGAGTGGCAGGGTTATTGACATCCAGATGAGAACAAAGGAGGTTGGTAAATATTTCCTCTTTGAACAGAGACATAGGCTCTAGAAAAAAAAGAAAGAGTTTGTTACATCTTTTCCTCAATAAAGGAGTCAAGGGAAAGGTGTGTACTATAGGTTCAGATATTACCAACGTTACACTTGCAGTAATAAGTCTGAACTTGGTTCCTAAAAGTGGCTCTGTAATGGGGTTTCATCTGCCATATCTGGGTAGAGTTAGGCTAATTTGGACTTGAATCCCTTCCACTTTCACACTTTTGAAAGTGAACTTGGTTCCTAAAATTGGCTCTGTAGTGGGGTTTCATCTGCTATATCTGGATAGAGTTGGGCTAATTTGCATTTGAATCCCTCCTACTTTCACACTTTTAAAAGTTTCTACTGTGTAAAAATTTTATGTGTAATTTGCTACCATGAACTTACGAGCACTTGCACTTAACTACCCTCTACATGGTGTGACAAGGAAGTTAGAGTAGCAAGAAAAAGTGCACATAAAAATAGTACGGGTAACAAGCATAGTAAACATAAAAGTAAGGTATTTCAATGGAAATTAGCCTGTTATTCAAGAGAGAAAATAAGCAACAATTTTTTTTTTACACGTGTCCTGTTCTTTGTTCAGATGGCGCTTCTGTCAGCACTGAAGCAGATTGCCAGCATCGAAACCGGTCCAGTTGCTGAAGCCCTCAAGGTTGAGATATTTCAGCTTGTTCTTGGCACGCTCTCCTTGCCAATCAATCTACCGGGCACAAATTATCGTCGTGCTTTCCAGGTATAATTTTGATATTCGCTGCGGTTAAGTGATAACTTGGAAGAATGTTGTTCATTATTGATGATTTTCTTTTCCAGGCAAGGAAGAGAGTAGTAAGCATGTTGAGAGAAATTATTGAGGACAGAAGATCGTGTAGGAGCCCCCACAATGACATGCTTGGTTCCCTCTTGGACCCCGAAGAAGGAACAAAATTCAATCTGAATGACGAGCAGATCATCGATTTGATCATTGCCCTCGTATATTCGGGTTACGAAACCATTTCTACGACTTCGATGATGGCTGTCAAGTATCTCCAGGACCATCCAAGTGCTCTTGAAGAACTCAGGGTAAGGAAGGCATTTTCTTTTGTTTCTTATATTTGTTTTGCTTGTGTTATTTGATTAATCATTCATTGATTATAGAACGAGCATTTGGAGATTAGAAAGAAGAAACTACCTGAGGATGCTCTCGACTGGAATGACTTGAAGTCCATGAAGTTCACTCGTGCAGTAAGTTGATTAATCAAATTGTACTATGTATTTTTCCTTAACATCCATCCATGCTGCGACTAATAAATTTTCATCATTATAGGTGATCTTTGAGACTTTGAGAATAGCCACAGTTGTCAATGGGGTGCTGAGAAAGACCACCCAAGATATTGAAATGAAAGGTTCATACTCTCCTAAACTTTCACAGGACTAAGAAAGGTTCACTTGCTACACAATTTCCATGTTCTTAACAGGTTTCGTCATCCCCAAAGGATGGAAAATCTATGTTTACACGAGGGAGATAAACTACGACCAGTATCTATATCCCGAACCCTTGACATTCAATCCATGGAGATGGATGGTCAGTTCAAATAATGCTTATTCATTTCTATATGTTCCTTTGGAAATTATATATCACCAACATGCAATCTCTGATACTTGTATGGTACACAGGATAAAAACATGGAGTCTCACCAATACTTCATGTTGTTTGGTGGTGGTGGCAGGCTATGCCCTGGCAAGGAATTGGGGATGGCTGAGATTTCAACATTTCTTCACTACTTGGTTACAAAATACAGGTTCGTGTACATCACTGAACATCGAAATTGAAGTATCAACTTCATTTGTCTTCGCTTGAGATGATGCAAAATAATTCAGTGTATGAATTCTATTGACTTTGAATTATCTTGATTGCAGATGGGAAGAAGTTGGAGGAGATACAATACTGAAATTTCCCAGAGTTCAAGCACCTAATGGCCTACACATCCGCATAAGTGATTACAGAGTTTAACATATAGGATACAAATATATAGATAGGTTCATTAATGAACAATTGACCGAGGGATAAGTGATCGTCCCTCTATTACTGGATGGATGAGGAAGTGGAAACTATTATTTTCTCTTATACTAAGGATACTAACATGATGTGTAGCAGTGAGCTTCCCTATGAACCTTTCCTCTGTAGAGTTTGGGTTATTAGTATCTGATATAGAAAAGCCAAAGATATAGATATAGGACTACTAACAACTGATGACAGTAGAAATGTTACTGCTTTCACAGTTGATAAATGAAAGAGACCTTTTTTCTTTACATTGCAAAGCTTTTATGAGTTTGCTCTTAATTTGAAAGTTTGAGTATGCAATTATGTTATTTGTCTGCCAAAAAATTTGGGTGATATCATCTCTCATTATGTGACATCTCACATGGTTGCTGACATAGAAGCTGACATAGCAAATTTTAACCCAAATCAACCAATTTTTTAATATTAATGTTAATTTTAATTTTAATGTTAATGTTAATGTTAATATTAATATTAATGTTAATGTTAAAGTTAAAGTTAATATTAATGTTAATATTTATTTTAAAGTTAAAGTTAATATTAATTTTAATTTTAATTTTAGTTTTAATATTAATATTAGTTTTAATTTAAATTTTGTCATGTCAACAGCCATGTCATACGCCACATAATGGAAGATGGTATCTCCCAAAAATTTTGGAAGACAAATAGCAGTTTTGTTGAGCATGATTGTAGAAGCATAAAAAGTGCGGCTTTTGAAGATGACGTAGTTTTCTACAAATAAATCCAACAGTGGAAGAACGACATGCTTTCTAATTGTTTCAGAAGAAAGACCCGCATTCTCGTAGTGCCCAATACTTTGGCGCACCTTCTTAAAATTTCAGAAGATGGCGCACTTCCTTACTGATGTGCACTTTCTTAGTGTTACGAAAGTTGGCTCACAAACGATCTTATCTCCCTTAGTATTTATTGTAGCAGACTGACAGCTGACAGATGCAGAAATCGAAGAGTCAGAAGTCATTATTACAGTCGAGCTGCGGCACGTAGACCCAGGTTGTCGTTTAGCGACCCAGTCTCGCAACTGTGCCAACTTCTTTTAAAAGTGTGTCGTTGTGCCAACTTCTACAAAAGTGCGTCATTGTGTCAATTTCTTTAAATGTGCACTGTTGTGCCAATTTATTCAAAAGTACATCATTGTGCCAATTTCTTTAAATGTGCTCCGTTGTGCCAATTTCTTCAAAAGTGCGCTGTTGTCCCAACTTCTTTAAAAGTGTGCCGCTGTGCCAACTTCTTTAAAAGTGCACCGTTAAACCAACTTCTTCAAAAGTGCGTTGCTGTGCCAACTTCTTCTAAAGTGCGCTGATGTGCCAATTTCTACTAAAGTGCGCCAACCATCCTAACTAACTGTGAGCAATGATGAGTGTGTCTTACATGTCATACTTCTCATAAAAAGTGTACAAATAACTGTCCCCATGACCTATATTTTTCTAGTATAGGAAGCTACATGTCAAGAAGGCAGCAAGTTGTACACCCACCCATTCAGAACGTGGGGTGTTAGTCCACCAAAAGTGCGCGCACAATGGTAAAACAGTGCAGACTGTCCAAAGTGCGCGCACACTCTCCTAACTGCTCCTAAACGCTATAAATACATGATCATTGTGTATGTTATTACAAAGGCTAAAATTTTAAGTCTTTGAAGTTCAAGAACAGAAGGAGAGAAATAGAAGCTTACCGTGACGTTGTTGCCAAAGCTTTCTTATTGTTAAACTCTCTAAAATGGTCACAGCATCCTCGTATTTCTTCGGTGTCATGTAGTCCAAAGAGTAAAGTGATCATCCGCAGATCAGATCTCTACAACTATACTTCCCCAGAATTAACTGTTCTTAGATTCTTGTTTAGGATTTCTTGTACTCTTCTTTCTTTCAATAGTTTGTAATACAAAAGTTTCGTTCAAACTTTTCTTCGCAAACAAGATCGCGACTCTGCTGGGGACGACTTTCTCCTATGACGAGAAGATGATAGCTCAACTCTACGCTGCATCGGTCGGCTCGATGCAGAAAATCTTGGTCGTAAAGTTCGACCAACACGCATACGAAGAAATGCCCCATTCTGGGGGTAGTGCTAACCCCTCATCCACACTCAATTCGAGGAGAACCCACAAAGTGTGGGTGCCTAAGCCTCGTCATGCATATCCCGAAGTTACTACTAACATGGAAAAAAATATTATGATTAACGGGAACTACCTGGTCAATTCTGTCAACCAAACTTAGGTCGGTGATTTGGTGGACAACTCCCTTGCGTTAAATAAGGAATACAATTTGCACAACTCGTGCAATATCAAGCAAAGGGTGATCCACACCCATGCTTCTGAGTCCCTTGCATTAAACAAGGGATACAATTCGCGCAACTTGTCACTGTCACATTTTTAGAATAGGAATATTTTTGTCATTTACAATATTTATATATATTGTGTTTATAGTTTATATATAATATGTATTGTATATATTGTAAGTATTAATAATATTGGTTAGTGGACTAGACTTGACATGACCATGGACTCAACATTTAGACTAGTCACTTTTAGACCCAACTTAAGTCACCTCTTCATTAATTAGAAATTAGATTAAGCTTTGATTAGGATAGAAGGTTCCATTAGCTAAATAACCCTTCATGACAAACCATATGGGGCATTATGGACATTGTGCATTAGCCAACCCTAGGGTTATAGTGGCCAGCCCTATTTAGAGAGGGGGAGCCTTCCTCCACTTCATTTAATAGTTTATAAAATCCTAATTTGGTGTTCTTTCCCAAATCCATCCATTCCTCCTCCAAAATTTAGCATATTAATCTCAATCCCTCTCATTTCCATCATCTAAGAGGCCTAGAAGTTTAGATTGCAAGGAGCATTGGAGAATGAGGAGTTTGGCTAGGAACTTTTTGGTTTTGCATTACGAATCCGTCTCCCAATAATAAAATTCTGGAATTCCTCTTTAAATTCTGTTTTTATTGTGATATTGACCATTAGGAGCCTATCCATGGATTAAGAATACCCATAGAGTGGAGAATGAGTTTCTATTGGTTTCCATTATTATTTATATATGGTGTTGTATCCATATTAGGGTTTTTGTGCTTGTTGGAGTATTTTTTTCTCCATTCTTCATTTTAACTAATCATATTAGATATATATATATATATATATATATATATATATATATATATATATATATATATATATATATATATTTGTATTAATATGTGTATTTTCTATTGGTTGAGTAATAAAGAATTTAGCATGTGGTTGATAGTGTATCAAGACACTATAGAGAGTAACATTACTTGTGCACACTAAGTATTTGTTAAATTGACAATATAGGAGTGTATACATATATATATACATATCAATGTATATGTGTTAGGGAAGTACTGTGAGGAGGACTATGATATTACGGGGGGTACAATGAGCTCGAGTTGACACAGTGAAGTGTATATGTGTTTGTGCTGGTACACTAGTGTGTGCTTGTGTTGAAGTGTTATTGTGGTGATTGCATAAGGCAGAAAGGAGAGGGGGAGTTGGATATTGATTCACATGTATCAATATGGAGTGTTCAGTTTGGAACATAATTAGTTACAGTCCTCAGTTCCTTGAGTAGGTGTGCTCGGGTTGGAGAACAATAGCAAGTGTTTTGACAGCAAGGTAAGAGAGGGGGGAGCTTACCAGTGATCTGCACCTGATCAGTAGGTTGCAGATCAAGGGATTTTGGTTTGGCAGTTGATAGTGCACTGACATGTGCAGTGGTATCATTAGAGGGTGCTGCATTAAGAACTAAAGCTAGCAGTATCAGTAGGATAGGGAGAGGGACATTCACTGATTGTATAGTTGGTTGGTGTCACACACACGAGGAGAATGTTAAGTTATTAGAGGGTATGAGTTAGTGTGAGATAAAATTACAGTTGGTGAGTTGTGTTGTTGTGTATTAATATTAGGTTGAGAGGGTCTGTTGGTTAAAGGAGGAAAGAAAGAGGGGACAACACTTGGTGTCAGTTGGGCTTTGATGCTCGAGTATTGGGGGATTTTTAGTGTGAGTCCAGTTTAGAGGTGCAGATGGGAGCTGGATCTAAGATCATTTAAATGGATAGTGAGAGAAAGATGTAGCAAGATTGAGGGGAGAGTTAGCTCAAGTATACTGCAGTGATGTGAGCACAACTCAGTCGAGAGGGGTGCATGTGCGATATATCTACTGCTTCACAGTAGCAGTATATTATGGGCATGCTTTGGAAGCCTATTCCAGACCTAGGTAGCATTGCTCGTGTGCATCAAGTGCACAAAAGTGCAGTGCTAAGGCTGCATGTTGTTGCAACATCAGTAAGAGCAGTAATAGGTTGTAGAGTGTAACCTGTGCACATGTGTGCACAAGTGAAGTGAAGAGAAGTGAAGTAAAGTGGAGTGGCCAGCATCATTGCATGATACTAGTATCAGTATATGACTGAAGGCAAGAGGTGGGTGCACTTGGCCAGGTTTAGGTAAGGATGTGGTGTAGGGTAGCAGTGGTACTAAAGTATTAGATGCCAAGTATTATGAGATATTGGTTTGGGTCAATGTGTGGGAGTTAGTGTAGGTTGGTATGTGGATGCTTCATATTGGGGATAGCATGAATATCAAGATTTAGATGATAAGTAACCAAGCTAAGAATTAAAGTTCATAGATAAGAGAGAGGTAATATATTACTAGTACTAGTTAAGGTATCAAAGAAGCAATTACTTATAGACCAAAGTAATAAGTATATGGTATAGTTATCTAAGTTAAGGTAATGAGTTAGGTTGAGTACCAACCAGGGTGTGCTGACACCAGGTTCTAGAATTTGGGAATGTGTTGTTAGTTAGGTAATACTAGGTATATTAATGTACTATGAGTATCTAGTTAAGGTAAGTTACATAGTAAGGTACATACTACCTTGGTATGATATATAATTAAGATATACATATATATGAGGCACTAGCAGCCAATATTAATTAGTATAAGTTAGGGCACTTAGTTAAAACCAAGTACTAGCTAGAATAAGTATATTATGGACTAACTGACCTAGGTGTGACCTAGATAACCTAGTGTGGACCTAGAAGTGGCCTAGAAGTATAACAACAAGTTAGTTAACCATGTATATCATCTCATATCACTCATTGACACTTATATTTCATATTTAGGTCTTTGTGACTCTATTTTGGACATCGATCCTCACATATTTCTCAGGACCACAGACGAGTACATTCTTTGACAGTTTCTATTATTTTTTATGATTATTATGATTCTAGTTGTAGTATATACGTGATTCTGACACATTGGATACACGGGCTAGTATCATAGATACATGTCATGAGGAGTTATGATTGGATCCATCGTACTAGCTGAGGACGAAGAAATATTAGCAAGTTATGTGATCATACCCCACCTTACATGCATAATAGCTCATCCTACATATCACGTAGTGTATAGCCTGACCATATTACATGCCTCATAACCTATTATATATGATTATCCTGACTCTTGCTAGCATTATAGCTAACCATATGGTTAGCCTGACCTCAGATGTATCATAGCCAATCATATATAACAAGCCAACATTATAGCTAACCAGATGGTTAGCCTGACCTCACATGTATCATAGCCAATCATATATAACAAGCCTGATATAGTCCCAGGCCGATCACATAGCAAACTAATATTTTAAGGCACTTAGCTAGTATTTTTATTCCTTTATTCCAGTTCATTCATTGCTAATATTCACATCTATCTGTTTTTGCTATTAGTTATTTCTCTAATATGATTACATGTTTCTCTAGTTTTTCTTACATTCCAATATTACATTCCATCATGTATATTCCTTACTCTGCTTTATAGTTTTTGTCAATATAATTGAAATTGCTGTTAGTGTTTGTGCTTCACTCCAATCCTGACTGGATAATATTTTTCAGAGGATCTCGAGGACTTTTGTCCCACACATTTGTAGAAGCATAAAAAATACGCTGGATAGCTATACGCAGCATATTCATACAGGGCAGCGTAAAAAGATGACCTCAGAACCATCAACTTGCAACAGAGCTTCTCCGCTGAGCACAGCGTAAAATATAAGCTCAAAGACCATCCGCGTAGTGCAATGTGACCAGGCTGCTTCAGCGTAAAAGAGGTGCTACATCGCCTTCATGGCGTAAAACCCATCTGCTTTCAATACAACATTGAAGTGTACGAGGAACACTTCGTGTTCTTCGAAATGAACCGGTCAGAGCATGCAATGAACCTGACGTCTGCACTCCTGACAAAGAGTACTGCACGACTACCCAGGCGACGGGTATGATGATGGCGCGGCACTGTAACCCAGGCTGTCATTTACTGTCATTTCCTTTGCGTAAATCACTTTTACACATACGAAGGAATATGTTGCCTAGTTTTACACAGGTGGATGTGAGCTGTTTATGCTCCACAGAAGACAAACAGCCTGCCACGTCAAAAGCTGCACTTCGTACAGGGCTCGAGGCACGTCTCTGCATTTTATGCACAGAGCGGTGACAGTTTCTCAAGGCACGTCTCTGCATTTAAAGCGCCGAATACTGACAGATGCCCGAGGCACGTCTCTGCACTTGAGGCACAGAAGGGTGGCAGACCTTCAAACTACGCCTCCTCATTTAATGAGCAAGATAATGGCGGATCTCCGTATTTAATGCAGGAGATTTGATTAAATGTCACCGAACCGTCGTTTAGTGGCATCCCCTTTGCGTAAACTACTCTTATGCATATAAGGGAATACGCTGTCCAGTTTTACACAGGCAGACATGAGCTTCTTACGCTACGCAGAAGGCAAACAGACCGCCACATCAGCAGTCACTCTTCGTACAGGATTCGAGGCGCGTATCTGCATTTAATGAGCAGAATGATGGCAAATCTTAAAGACAGGCCTCTGCATTTAATGCACAGGATAGGGGCAGATCTCTGCATTTAATGCAAGAGATTTGATTATATCTCCAAGAGCCATAATTTCGGCTAAAATGTCCACATCGTCTCGGCTTCTACGCCTGCTCGGCTTCTGTGCCCACTCGGCTTCTATGCCCACTCGGCTTCTACGTCTGCTCGGCTTCTATGCTCACTCGGCTTCTACGCCTGCTCGGCTTCTATGCCCACTCGGCTTCTACGCCTGCTCGGCTTCTATGCCTACTTGGCTTCTATGCCTACTTGGCTTCTATGCCATGGTGACAGTCATTTGGCTTCTACGCCAACCTCTTCTACACAAGGGATAACTACCTACATGGCTTCTATGCCGTGATCTTCGTAGCAGATATACGTGTTCTGTCCCTTAGTTGGACGTGCGTCACATGCTCACTCAAAAGGTCATTTATACGCAAGCATTGGTTATTTTAAACCGTCGTGTAAAAGGGTGCTGTACTTTCCACTACTCGGTTTCTACGCTGTCACGCCCCAGTCCCAAAATACGTAGGACTAGGAATACGTAACACGCCAGCCGTATGTATACGAACTCCAATATATGGAAACCATATACACACGTACGCTGTACATGAATATCCAATCCACAGTGGTAAATATATGTCACAACAAGTCACACGCAGTTCTATATCTCATCTACAGCACAAATAATAGAATAATGGAAATCAATAACTGAATATCAAAGAAGTAGTCTCAATTAGTAATCTCAAAGTGTGATAGTCGGGTGGAAACAAATCCACTGCAAATCGACTATAATAAACTACTAAAGAGAGAAGAGAATAAACTCTAATATAAGAATAAATGTCTAGAAAAGAATAGCAACTAGAATCTCTAAACAGCTGCCATGAATCACATATAATCAGAAGATAAGATCGTCTCAGACTGATAGGTAGCGTCAGGTCCAGGTCCATACTCCTGCGGGAACTCCTGCTCATCTATATCTGGAAAATGGACCAGGTCCTCAGAGAGACGTAACAAGATACAAATGGTACATGCCAATAAAGTACTAAAAGTAACATCCATTGGGTCGCCTAACCGTCTAAGTGAATGCAGTTAAGAACACCTTTCCCCACAAGTGAGCTATCTGGCTGAAAACCTGGGATTTGGCATGGTTCTCTATTGGAGATCCAGGGGCCTACAAAGGCACGACGACTTTCGAACGCCGGAGGCCCGCCTGATAATAATATAATATATAGTGGTCATCACCACCCGTATCTCCGGCGGAGAATCCGGGAGCACAATAGATAAAAGTGCAAAGGAGCTCAAATGCGGTACTTGTTGTTCTCTCCACCCAATGCTCTAAGTATGTCATGTCCATGACACTATAAACCTCTAATAACCGCCAGGTCTACTAGCATGCAAAGTTTCTATTGGCAGTTATCCCTATCCGTCGCACGACCTATACGTACCAGTGGCCAGCCGAGTACGCAAGTCCGTGTCCTACATGTGACTCACACTCGTGTAAGAATAGTGTCATGGCCAATGAAACATAATTGCCTCATGAATATGGGGTAGTCTCATAAAGTAGGTCCAATGCATATACATAAATAAAAACATAGTACGACGACACCGTCATTGCACCCAAGTTTCCTTGGACGCGCAGTTTATATAGCAGTTTAAAATAAATAAACTAAATAAATAGAAAATAAATATGCATGCCTCATATGGAATGTAAATACAGTACAATGGCAAGGTATACTTGCTTGGCAAGAAACCTGTAAAGTGTACGCGCGCAAATGTCAAGGACACTGAACCTGGAACTAAGGACTCCGAACAAACGTCTCCGGATGCTGAAATAAACATCATCAACATTTCTGGAATGAGCAAAATATCTAAAAAGCACATCCCTTTCGTCCAATTTGGACACAGGGGCAAAACGATAATTTTGGGTAAAAGTGGGGTCCATGTGTGGCCCACTTTGCACCGAAAAGCGTGCCGAGGGTAACAGTCTCTAAATGGAACAAACTATGGGTCAAACAACTCTAAATGTCAATACGAACCCAACGGTATGTCCAAATGTAGATTCCGATGAGTCGTACACAATTTGTCCAAAAAGTCAACTGTGGGCCCGCCAATTGGCGATCTGGTCAACCGTCACAGAAATGCGTGAAAATTGGGTCACAGGACCAGCGCATTACCACGAGTCCAGTGGCGCAAGTTTCGTCGCAATCAGACAACCGTGCACAAAATACACGCGAGTTCCACAAAAGTTGCGACACGGGATGTGTCCGCGGATACGGTCTGATTCCGGTGCGCACACGCGTCCGAATCAGTCTCCACGAATTTTCACGTGTCCAGTTATGCTGCGTGCACCATTCGGTATACTTGGCACACGGCGGGGCGGTCCCGTTTGACGGGGCGCGCTCCGATCTCCAACCTTTGGAAATCTGGAAAAAGTGGGTGCGCGCAGTTTTGTGACGAATATAATTTTGTCCACAGCAACTAATAGCACAGGGTTATTTTATAGAAATTAAACTAGGTCAGGAATTCTACAGGTATCAAAAAGAATCACCGAATTCGGATCTCTGTGGTGGGAGATACGAACTCGGCAATATGGGTGGTAATTCTGGAATTCTGCGATCCCAGAATTCTGTCTGTTCGCACCGACTTGGGCGCTATTTTTCATCTAGGGGCACACGTTTTCCGAGGTTGACTATAAAATAAATATTGGAGAGGGTTAAGGGATGATCATACCTATGAAAACGGAACAGCGTTTGGTCGAGCGAGTCGACGGGAAATCACGCCGGAGCGAAGGTGCCTCGAGTGGGAAACTGCAGTTCGCGAGGTCGGCGTCGACGGGATGGTTGGATGGGTTAGCGGGGCTTCTCTGGCTGCGGTGACGGCTCTTAGATGGGAAGAGGAAGTCTGGGAATTTAGGTTAGGGTTTTTTTTTTGAGATAGAGATATATATATATATTAATAGGAAGAGAGAGGGTGAATAGGAGCGGGTGGTTTGGTCGCGGCTAACTAAGCAAGAAGTTTGCTGCTACTAAACAATCAGGGGCGGGTCAATTGCAAGTGCTGTAGTGGGCGGTCATTCAGCAGGCTTGCTGAATGCAAGTTGTTGCAAAGGAAAAGCAAGCTAAAGGGGAATAGTAGTATTATTACTATTATTTATTATATTTAGTTAAGCTTATTTAATTCTTATACTTTCTTTCCTTTTCTTTCTTTTCTTTATAAAATATATATATATACATATATATATATATATATATATATATATATATATATATATATATATATATATATATATATACTCATAAGAAAATTCATAGATTAGGGTGATGCACAACATTAGGCTAGCAACTGCTTAAGGGGTCGCCTACATGAAATAAATTCCTAAAAATTTCTGATGGTCCCACAAATCATCTAAGTGCCCGAACACCTAACATAAAAATTATTAAAAATTTATTTCTCCTATTTAGCCCCTAATTACTATAATTTAATTAATAATTAATAAATAAAGGGTATATACGATTTTCTAGGAAGGGGGTTTTATATTCTACCCAACTTATAAAAATTTCGTCCTCGAAATTAAAATTAAGCCACGATAGAATGCAAGGATGGTATAAGATATAAATTAACAATGTAAATTCATACCTTGGTCTGCGAATAGGTTCGAAAAACGCTTGCGCATGTCGTCCTCGCGCTCCCAAGTTGATTCTCCTGGCGCGCCATGCCTCCATGCTACGCGAACCAAGGGAATAGACTGGTTCCTCAATACTTTCTCTCGACGATCAAGGATTCCCACGGGTTGCTCTTGGTAAGACAAGCTCGGCCCAATGGTGATCTCCGAATGGTCGAGAACATGACTGCTGTCTGCCACATATCGTCTGAGCTGCGATACATGGAATACGTCATGTACTCCCTCCAGTGAAGGTGGTAGCGCAAGTCGATATGGCACCTCTCCAACTCTCTCGAGTACGTCAAATGGTCCAATATACCTTGGACTCAACTTGCCGCGCCCTCCGAATCGGATGGTGCCTCTGGTCGGTGATATCCTCAGGAAGACGTGATCGCCCTCTTTGAACTCCAAGGGACGACGATGAAGGTCTGCCCACTGCTTCTGCCTGTCTTGCGCTGCTCGCAAGTGTCCCTGAATCTTCTTGACTGTCTCTACGGTGTTGACCACCAACTCGGGTCCCAAAATCTGACGTTCTCCCACGTCACTCCAACACACAGGAGACCTACATTTTCTTCCATACAATACTTCAAACGGAGCCATCTGAATACTCGCTTGATAGCTATTGTTGTAAGAAAACTCTACAAGATGTAGGTGGTCCTCCCATGATCCTCCAAAGTCTAACATGCAAGCCCTCAACATGTCCTCCAAGGTCTGAATAGTACGCTTCGACTGCCCATCTGTCTGCGGGTGGTAAGATGTACTGAACTTCAGACGAGTACCAAGACTCTCTTGCATGCTCCACCAAAAGTGCGATGTGAAGCGCGAATCTCTGTCCGATACAATGCTGACTGGTATGTCGTGCAATCTCACGATCTGCCTCATATATAAGTCAACTAAAGCTTCTGTAGACTGACCCACTCTAAAAGGTATAAAATGGGCTGACTTGGTGAGTCGGTCCACTATTATCCACACTGCATCTCTCCCACTTGGACTCTTGGGAAAACCCATGACGAAGTCCATAGTGATGTGCTCCCACTTCTACTCTGAAATCGGAAGTGGTTACAATAATCCTGCTGTCCTCTGGTGCTCCGCCTTCACTTGTTGACATACCAGACATTTAGCTACAAAACGAGCTATCTCTCTCTTCATCCCATGCCACCAAAAATGCTGTCGTAAGTCACGATACATCTTGGTGTCTCCAGGATGAATAGAATAGATCGAACTATGAGCCTCTGTCATCAGCTCCTGTCGAATCTCTCCATTTGGAACATAAAGACGATCACCACATCGTAATGTCCTATCCTCATGAATGCGCAATCCGGTCTGCTCTCCGACCTCTGTCCTTTCCTTTAGTCTCCTGAATCTGGCATCTGTAGGAAAAGCTGCCTTTATTCTCTCTACCAATGATGATTGTACTTGCAAGTTGGCTAGTGTCCCATCTGCTCCGGGTAATATCACTTCAATGCCAAGCTCTTGCAAGTCCTCCAATAGTTCCCTCTGTGCTGTCAAGAAGTAAGCTGCTGGCTTTCGGCTTAAGGCGTCTGCTACCACGTTAGCCTTGCCTGGATGATAATGTAGCTCTATCTCGAAATCTTTCATCAACTCGAGCCATCGACGTTGCCTCATATTTAACTCCTTCTGCGTGAAGACGTACTTGAGGCTCTTGTGGTCTGTATAGATCTTCACTCGTTCCCCATATAAGTAATGTCTCCATAGCTTCAGAGCAAATACAACGGCTGCAAGTTCCTAGTCATGAGTCGGATAATTCTTCTCATGTACTCGTAACTGCCTAGATGCATATGCAATCACCTTGCCATGCTGCATCAATACGCATCCTAAGCCTTTCCCTGATGCGTCACTGTAGATCACATATCCTCCTGATCCTGACGGAATCGTCAATACTGGTGCTGTAGTCAGTCGTTTCTTCAATTCTTCAAAGGCTGCTTGACACTCGTCAGTCCATATAAAATCTTGGTCCTTACAAGTCAAACGAGTCATAGGTGCCGCTATCCTTGAGAAGTTTTCCACGAACCGTCGGTAATATCCCGCAAGTCCAAGGAAACTCCTCACCTCTGCTGCTGATTTAGGAACAGGCCATGTCTCAACTGCTGAGATCTTCTTTGGATCAACAGAAATACCATCTCCTGTAACAACATGTCCAAGAAATGAAACTCTGTCCAAGAAGAACTCACATTTGCTGAGTTTAGCATATAACTGCTCTCTCCTCAAAGTCTCTAGAACAATCCGCAGGTGCTCCTCGTGCTCCTCGTGGCTCTTCGAATAGACAAGTATATCATCTATGAAGACGACCACGAACTGGTCCAAGTACTGGTGGAAGACTCTATTCATCAAGTCCATGAAGATCGCTGGAGCATTGGTCAATCCAAATGGCATGACCAAAAACTTGTAGTGCCCATATCTTGTTCTGAATGCGGTCTTCGGAATGTCCTGCTTCCGTACCTTCACTTGGTGATATCCTGATCTCAAATCTATCTTCGAGAATACCTTAGCTCCACTGAGTTGATCAAACAGGTCATCAATGCGTGGCAATGGATATTTGTTCTTCACTGTCACTGCATTCAAGGCTCTATAGTCAATGCACATACGCACTGACCCATCCTTCTTGGGTACAAACAATACTGGTGCTCCCCAGGGTGATGCACTCGGTCGGATGAAACCTTTCTCCTCTAGCTCTTTTAACTGTGCCTTCAGCTCGTCCATCTCCTTCTTCGCTAGTCTGTAAACATACGATGCTATAGGTGCTGCTCCGGGTGCTAGTTCAATTGAAAACTCTACGTCTCTGTCTGGGGGTAGTCCTGGCAAATCCTCTGGAAAGATGTCTAGAAATTCTAAAATAATAAGGTGATAGACAACATCGTCCATTGCGAGCTGCATACCATCAAGGATTTCTGTGGATCCTCGGGCAAACTCAAGTTCAGGCTGGCCTGGTACCTTAAAAAGAATGCTTCCTCCAAAGCAATCGAAGAAAGCGTGGTTCTTGCTCAGCCAGTCCATTCCAAGCACAATATCAAAAGTTGGCATAGGAAGGACTAAGAGTTGGGCATTCATCTCTCTGCCACGAATCACTATAGGGCCCGATCTACAAACTCGAGTAACTGGTACAACTCCTCCTCCGGTAAGAATTCTAACACAACTAGATAATGGTGTAGAAGCAATGTTATGTTTGGCAATAAAACTAGATGATATGAAGGAGTGGGTGGCTCCTGTATCAAATAATGTCACAGCAGGAAAAGTAAAAGCAAGGGTAATACCTGCTATGACATCCACCTCATGATCCATGTCATCTACCTCCAATGCAAAAGCTCGTCCGTTCCTCTGCGGCTGTCCATGTCCAGTCCTCATATACTGCTCCTCCTGAGTAGGTAGCGGTGGTCCTCTCTGAAATTCTCCTGCTGCTGGGGGTCGAGGTGCTCCCGGTCCATTCATCTGCTGGGTTGGCTTCGGTGCTGGAAGCGCTAATCTCTGAACTGGCGGTGGAAGTTTAGATGTCTGCATTGGGCAGTCTCTCGCCATGTGCTGTCCGGAGCCACATCTCATACACTGACCCAAGCGAGTCCGACAATCTCTCGATACATGTCCGTTCCTCCCACAATAATTACAGTAGGGCTTCTCTGGAATCTGGTATGGTCCGGCTCTGTGTTGCTGATGCTGCTGTGCCAAGGGACGTCTGATAGGTCCTCCCTGTTGTGTCCTGGCTGGTCCCTGCTGTATCCTTGCTGATCCTTGTTGTGCCCTCAGCTGACCCCCCTTTCCTCTGCTAATGGTTTCCTGAAATCTGGCCTCTGTCAGTAGCTCAGCGTAAGAGACTCGGGACTGCGAGCTTGTATAATATTGTAGCTCCTGGTTCAGTCCTCGATGAAATCTCTTAGCCTTAGCCAAGTCATTTGGTATCAAAGCAGCGCCATATTTGCTGAGTCGACTAAACTCGGCATCATACTCGTCCACGGTTCGGTTCCCTTGCTCTAAGTGAAGAAACTGATCATACAAGGTGTCCCTGACAGTGTCCGGAAAGTACTTTCCCTCAAAGCACTCCAAGAACTGCTCCCAAGTCTGGTAGGTACCCAACTGGCACTCCATGGATTCCCACCAGTGATGAGCATTACCATCTAGAAGCGTCCGTACACCCGTCATCCATAGGTCCGTAGGTAACTGCGATGCCTCCAGTAGCTTCTGCGTGTGAGTGATCCAGTTGGTAGTCTCCTCCGGGCTCTCAGTGCCCTTGTACTGCCTTGCACCCATCTGAACAAAATCCTTTACTGATCCAACCCTAGCTCGAGGTACTGGAGCTAGTGCTTGGGCTGGTACAGTAGCATGTGCAGCCATCCTCTCCAGTGCTGCCAAAAATTCTTGTCTCTGCTCGACTGCCTGCTGCCTCTGCTCGGCTGCCTGCTGCCTCTGTTCCTGTATCATCATCTGAAAGAATTGGAACATCTGTGCTTGGCCATCTTGCGGTACTAGGGCAGGTGGAAGGTTCCCAATAGGTGAAGCGGGAAGATCAGATGGAACTGGAGTGTGAGTCTGTCCATCTGGCCCCGGAAGCCTAGGAATCGTTGGGGTCCCTCCTTGAGTCTGACCATTGACTCCAAAAGTTGCGTCACCATCGGCGGCAGTACATCTATTCTGCATATCCATCTCTCTGCAGTTGATGTACGAAACGATTAGAAAAAGTACAGGAATCAAACAGGATGCAAGTATTAAATAGGAAGGATGAATTTCAATCAAGCGTGGATGAGATCCTTATTCTCTATTCCTATACGCAGGCTTGTTCGGTACAGTTACGTAACCGAGACAATATATTCTTGACCTGCATGGGCCACCACAAAAACATGTCACGCCCCAGTCCCAAAATACGTAGGACTAGGAATACGTAACACGCCAGCCGTATGTATACGAACTCCAATATATGGAAACCATATACACACGTACGATGTACATGAATATCCAATCCACAGTGGTAAATATATGTCACAACAAGTCACACGCAGTTCTATATCTCATCCACAGCACAAATAATAGAATAATGGAAATCAATAACTGAATATCAAAGAAGTAGTCTCAATTAGTAATCTCAAAGTGTGATAGTCGGGTGAAAATAAATCCACTGCAAATCGACTATAATAAACTACTAAAGACAGAAGAGAATAAACTCTAATATAAGAATAAATGTCTAGAAAAGAATAGCAACTAGAATCTCTAAACAGCTGCCATGAATCACATATAATCAGAAGATAAGATCGTCTCAGACTGATAGGTAGCGTCAAGTCCAGGTCCATACTCCTGCGGAAACTCCTGCTCATCTATATCTGGAAAATGGACCAGGTCCTCAGAGAGACGTAACAAGATACAAATGGTACATGCCAATAAAGTACTGAAAGTAACATCCATTGGGTCGCCTAACCGTCTAAGTGAATGCAGTTAAGAACACCTTTCCCCACAAGTGAGCTATCTGGCTGAAAACCTGGGATTTGGCATGGTTCTCTATTGGAGATCCAGGGGCCTACAAAGGTACGACGACTTTCGAACGCCGGAGGCCCGCCTGATAATAATATAATATATAGTGGTCATCACCACCCGTATCTCCGACGGAGAATCCGGGCGCACAATAGATAAAAGTGCAAAGGAGCTCAAATACGGTACTTGTTGTTCTCTCCACCCAATGCTCTAAGCATGTCATGTCCATGACACGATAAACCTCTAATAACCGCCAGGTCTACTAGCATGCAAAGTTTCTATTGGCAGTTATCCCTATCCGTCGTACGACCTATACGTACCAGTGGCCAGCCGAGTACGCAAGTCCGTGTCCTACATGTGACTCACACTCGTGTAAGAATAGTGTCATGGCCAATGAAACATAATTGCCTCATGAAGATGGGGTAGTCTCATAAAGTAGGTCCAATGCATATACATAAATAAAAATATAGTACGACGACACTGTCGTTGCACCCAAGTTTCCTTGGACGCGCAGTTTATTTAGCAGTTTAAAATAAATAAACTAAATAAACAGAAAATAAACATGCATGCCTCATATGAAATGTAAATACAGTACAATGGCAAGGTATACTTGCCTTGCAAAAAATCTGTAAAGTGTACGCGCCCAAATGTCAAGGACACTGAACCTGGAACTAAGGACTCCGAACAAACGTCTCCGGATGCTGAAATAAACATCACCAACATTTTCGGAATGAGCAAAATAGCTAAAAAGTACATCCCTTTCGTCCAAGTTGGACACAGGGGCAAACCGATAATTTCGGGTAAAAGTGGGGTCCATGTGTGGCCCACTTTGCACCGAAAAGCGTGTCAAGGGTAACAGTCTCTAAATGGGACAAACTATGGGTCAAACAACTCTAAATGTCAATACGAATCCAACGGTATGTCCAAATGTGGATTCCGATGAGTCGTACACAATTTGTCCAAAAAGTCAACTGTGGGCCCGCCAATTGGCGATCTGGTCAACCGTCTCAGAAATGCGTGAAAATTGGGTCACAGGACCAGCGCGTTACCACGAGTCCAGTGGTGCAAGTTTTGTCGCAATCTGACAACCGTGCACAAAATACGTGCGAGTTCCACAAAAGTTGCGACACGGGATGTGTCCGCGGATACGGTCTGATTCCGGCACGCACACCCGTCCGAATCAGTCCCCACGAATTTTTACGTATCCAGTTATGCTGCGTGCACCATTCGGTACACTTGGCACACGGCGGGGCGGTCCCGTTTGGCGGGGCGCGCTCCGATCTCCAACCTTTGGAAATCTGGAAAAAGTGGGTGCGCGCAGTTTTGTGACGAATATAATTTTGTCCACAGCAACTAATAGCACAGGGTTATTTTATAGAAATTAAACTAGGTCAGGAATTCTACAGGTATCAAAAAGAATTACCGAATTCGGATCTCTGTAGTGGGAGATACGAACTCGGCAATATGGGTGGTAATTCTGGAATTCTGCGATCCCAGAATTCTGTCTGTTCGCACCGACTTGGGCGCTGTTTTTCATCTAGGGGAACACGTTTTCCGAGGTTGACTATAAAACAAATATTGGATAGGGTTAAGGGATGATCATACCTATGAAAACGGAATAGCGTTTGGTCGAGCGAGTCGACGGAAAATCACGCCGGAGCAAAGGTGCCTCGAGTGGGAAACTGCAGTTCGCGAGGTCGGCGTCGACGGGATGGTTGGATGGGTTAGCGGGGCTTCTCTGGCTGCGGTGACGGCTCTTAGATGGGAAGAGGAAGTCTGGGAATTTAGGTTAGAGTTTTTGAGAGTTAATATATATATATATATATATATTATATAAGAAGAGAGAGGGTTAATAGGAGCGGGTGGTTTGGTCGCGGCTAACTAAGCAAGAAGTTTGCTGCTACTAAACAATCAGGGGCGGGTCAATTGCAAGTGCTGTAGTGGGCGGTCATTCAGCAGGCTTGCTGAATGCAAGTTGTTGCAAAGGAAAAGCAAGCTAAAGGGGAATAGTAGTATTATTACTATTATTTATTATATTTAGTTAAGCTTATTTAATTCTTATACTTTCTTTCCTTTTCTTTCTTTTCTTTATAAAATATATATATATACATATATATATATTGGTATATACATATATATATATATATACTCATAAGAAAATTCATAGATTAGGGTGATGCACAACATTAGGCTAGCAACTGATTAAGGGGTCTCCTACATGAAATAAATTCCTAAAAATTCCTGATGGTCCCACAAATCATCTAAGTGCCCGAACACCTAACATAAAAATTATTAAAAATCTATTTCTCCTATTTAGCCCCTAATTACTATAATTTAATTAATAATTAATAAATAAAGGGTATATACGATTTTCTAGGAAGGGGGTTTTACATACGCCGACTGTGTGGTCACTGTCACTAAAACTCTATAAATAGAGACCTCTATCAATGAGGAACGAGGTCGACAAATTGGAGGGTCGAAGAAGTTAGGTCTGAAAACTGATCAAGAGATCCAGTACCAGATCCAACGGTCGAGAGAGAGAGAGAGAGGAGAATCCAGAGCTCGGGCAAAGAGAAGGGATCGACGACTTTGGCATCGGGCATCCACCCTCTTTAGCAACCTTCGAAGCTGCTACCTGTCTTCCACGGCACTTCTTCAACATCGTGTGGTCCAAGGGCTAAAGTGATCGACTGCAGATCAGATACCTATAGCAATATTCACCCAGATTAAATAAATTGTACTTAGACATCCTCGTGTAGGATCAAATTTGTACAATCTTGTTTGTAAACATAAAAGAAGGGCGGGTCTTCGCACGAGACCTCGTTTCCCGTATTCATCAAATCTTTTCTCGTTTATTATCCAAAACAAGATGGCGACTCTGCTGGGGACATCTTTCTCTTCTGATGAGAAAGCTATTGCTCAACACGATGCGGTATCCGTGGGATCCATGAAGAAGACACTGGTCGTCCAGTTCGACCAGTCTGCCTACGAAGACATGCTTCGAGCAGGGGGTAGCTCTCACTCCCTCTCCGTCCAAAGCAACAGGAAGCTGCACAAGGTCTGGATGCCCAAGACATTCTCTGCCATTCCTGTGGACTCTCCGATATCTCCGATCTCTTCGATCTCTCCGACCAATGAGGTTGTAGCTTTGCTCCCTCCGCGCCTTGCGCGTAAAATTCAGTCGCCTGTCTCTGGCAGGACCGACAAAACTTCTGTCAAAGCCTCAACGCTAACCCAGAAGAATAATCTGCGCCTTGCGCGTAAAATTCAGTCGCCTGTCTCGGGCAGGACCGGCAAAACTTCTCGTAAAGCCTCAGCGCTAACCCCGAAGTATAATCTGTGCCTTGCGCGTAAAATTCAGTCGCCTGTCTCTGGCAGGACCGACAAAACTTCTGGCAAAGCCTCAGCGCTAACCCAGAAGTATAATTCGCACTCTGCGCATAAATTTCAGTCTCCCTTCCCTGGCGGAACAGACGAAACTTCTAACAATGCCTCAGCGCTAGTCCAGGAGCCTAAACCGCGCTCTGCACGTAAATTTCAGTCTCCCGTTCCTGGCGGAATAGACAATTTTTTATGATGCCTCAGCGCCAAATAAGGAATCACAAACGCGCTCCGCGCGTAAAAATGCATCTATCTTCCGGGGAAAAGTATATAATCCCTACAATCTACGCAAGGGAAAGCATGCGGCGGACTACTCAACTTCACGACCTTTACGCCAGCAAAGGAACAAGCGATCATCTTCTTCTATAGCTCCTACTGACCTGCGCAATTATCTGATCCAGAAACGCAAGGAGAGGGGATCTTCCAGCATGTCTATTATGCCTCCTAGCGAGCACTATTGTAATAGTCATAGGATTGCAATTAATTATTGCTGTTCTGAAGCAAAACGGTCGATTTTCGACCGATTGAGCTACTCTCCATCTTTCCAGGAAGAAGAGCCCACGCATGCATCTGTGAACATGGCTTCACACGTACCTAGAGGAGGGTCAGGCTCAAGACGTCATCCCTCTAGAACTCCTAGCCGAAGGAGATTTAACATGCTCCTTAGGAACACTGAAGTTGGGGTGTTCCAAAACACTCATTCGATGTCAAAACAACCAGCTTCGTACTCTTCTAATTCTGATGCCGGGGGTCGCCAGTCTCCCGAATCAGACGTTGAAAGTATAGAGTCAACTTCTACAGAGACCTATACTAATCTTTCAATGACAGCCAAGGAGAGGGAAGTTTATGCCATTGGAGATGAACACGAGGAAGCTTCCCCATCCGGGAACCCTGAACAGCGCATCACTATACTAGAGACATCTCTGAAAGAAATATAATCCATGATGGAGAACATGCACCAGATGATGCTAACTCAACACGTAGCTGCCATGGCGCCAGCATCGGCTCCTCCAACTCAGATACGCGTGGGGGTGGACTTACCACCATCCAACACGATCCAAGAGCCTGCTCTAGATCAGGAGTCAGCAGTTCCTCCGCTTCCTCACTCGGAGAACGTATTACCTCCCACCGGGGTGGCGATGCAATCAACTCCTTATCACTCCGTGGTCCCGCCACCGGCTGAAGATCCGATGCAGGCAGTACGGGAGTTGAAAGCCCAATTTGATGCCCTGAAGCACAAAGATCAGCTCAAGAAATTGGGAATCAACCAACCTTACCCAGCTATCTGGGAAGAGGTCCATTTTCCTCCAAGATACAAACCACAGACTATGGCTTTGTTCGAGGGAAAAACATCACCGAGTCAATACATGAACTACTTCAGCATGATGACAGTGTTGTTACAAAGGAACGACACCCTCCTCACTCGGGTGTTCAAGGGATGTCTCTCGGGAGTAGCTTACCAGTGGTACCGAAGTCTGGCGGACAACTGCATTACTTCCTTTGAAGACTTCAAGGCGTTATTCTTCACGCGATTCTATGAGGGAGGGATGGACATGTCTATGTCCTCTCTCATAGAAGTCAAGCAGAAGGAAAAAGAGAATGTTCGTACTTTTATCGAACTTTTTTGTCAAGCCACTTTGCAAATGCCTCCAGGAGTCCCAAACTCGGCGTTGGTCAACATCTGCAGGAAGAACCTTCTTCCCGTGATCTCGGTATTCACAGGACCATATCAGTTCCGTGATTGGCCCTCGTTCATCATCTCAGCGGTAGCCGCGGAGGAAAATAGTCAGAAGGCGCGCGATAATGGCATCATGATCTCGGCCTCTGATAAAGGCAAGAGGTCATCCTCCAACATCGACCATCCTCGGGGTTCCAAGGGTAAAGAAGCTCTGGAAATCAACACGTCCAGGCAAAAGACGGTGGCTACCACGCAGACGAAGCTTGGGACTTCCAGGCCCATCGAGGTGTACTCTTTCGACGACGACGACATTCCAAGCATATTCGAATGTCTCGTCAAAAGCGGCAAGATTACCCTTTTCCGAAGTAAGATGGCCCAATGAGGCCGGCAATACCAACAACCCCAAGTACTGCATCTTCCATAGGTACATAGACCACCCCACCAAGGCGTGTTATATACTAAAAAGGAAGATCCAGGAGCTGATCGATGCCAAGGCCATCACTCTGCGCAACAGCGAGAAGACGGTCACTTCCAACATGATCTTCCTGCAATTTGGCAATCTGCCTCCCCAAGAAATCCCGGACGGTGTTACGCCTATTTCCCGGACGACGATGAGCATCGTTAATCTCCCTCCAGCTAGAGGTCAAAATCACGACCTGCTACCACTAACTACCCAGTGAGGCGAGACTATGTGGGTTCATCCAGATCTGGTGCCAGAAATCGAGAAAGAGACTCAAGCTGCTAAAGCTAAGTCTAAAAAAAACTCAAAGCATAAACCGTGTCACATGATTACGGTACACTCGGCATCAGAAGACGAGGTCTTGGCTACTGGAACCCGCTCAGGGAAAGCCTACCTCCAGGACTATGGAGCCAGCCAGGAAGATGTATCGGCAGACGCTTCAGCGGCCAAGCCTTCAGAACCGGAATTTGTCGTACCAGAGGTCGATCCTTCAAGACCAACTTCGGCGGACAAAGGGAAAAAAAAGAAGTGCGCTTTGATAAACCTGTGAAAAATATTCAAAACAAAGGTTTAGAGAAGCCATACAACTTCGACATCCTGGCCCAACTGGCTAATACACCAGCCAGGCTGTCCATCTTCGAGCTACTCAGGCTCTCTCAGGACACTCGTCAAGCCCTGAGCGAAGCATTGATGCAGGCGGATGCATACTTGACCCAGCTCAAGTCCCCTGACGAAGAACCCGTGGCGTGTCCTCAATGCCACAGTGTGATGGAGGTGATCCCAAACATCACTTTTACTCAAGACGACATGTTGTTAAAACATAACAGGCATGACAGACCCCTCTATTATACCGGGTACATCGGTTCCATGGAGGTCGACCGGATACACATAGATCCGGGATCGTCGATCAGCATCATTCCTCATAGTCTGCTCAGACCGCTAAGGATTCCTACCAGCGAATTGGCTTACACCACCACTACGATCGTGGGTTTCAACGCCGAAAGAAGTAAGCCGTTGGGGAAGATTCGCCTGAGGATCCAGATTGGCAACCTCAGATCTGTGGCTACATGTTACGTCATCGATTCAGAGGTATCCTACAACATTTTACTGGGTAGACCTTGGATCCACGACCACAGCATCGTTCCTTCAACTCTACACCAATGCTTCAAATATGTAGACGCCCGAGGAACAGTACAAACGGAGATTGCTGACCTGAACCCGTTCAAAGGAGTAGAATCCTACTACTCTGATGCCGTGTTGTACTCTCAAGACTGCACGGAAGAGGTGTCAACCGAAGCAGAGAAGAAATCCCACCGGAAGCCAGAGCAACCCTCTGCCAAGCAACCTCTGTCAATCAAGGTGAAAGGACGGACTACTCGTCCAAAAGCCATAGAGCCTACGATAATCTACCTGAACGAGACCAGATCAGGAAAAGGGGGTGATCCTCTAGTGATCACTTTGAACCAGAAGCCTCCATCCTTGGTCATCAACCTCCGGCGCAGCAAATAGCCGAGTGATGTAAATACAACCGGGAACGGAGTTTCAGATGATAATAAACATCCTCTTTTCCAGTATATTGACGCCCAAATTCCGAATCAAAAATCCTCCCCCTACGACGATATAGAACCTATAGCGCAAAAATTCTTGGAAGCTATAGATTCCTATCATCCGTATATATAGGAAGTGGCATCATCATCCAATGTCACAACGACATACGGACCGCATGAGGATTATATCTTCATTGTCCCGCCTACTTGCAGCAGTCAGCATTCGATAGTCTTCGGCCGCATGCGCAATGAACCGACGGTGCAAGAGGATTCTTCCGACGACGATGCCGGTAAAATACAGGTTCACAGTTACAGCCCGCAAGCTCTAAAGATCATGCAAAATATGGGTTATAACTTGAAGCTGGAACCGGGTCTCAACTACGGGAAAGGCAGACGAATACCGCTGCACGGCAATCCCTACTATCAACGAACTCGTTTCGGGTTAGGGTATACCACCTCCCTCGCAGCTCCTGAGTCAAGCGAGGATAGCTTTTTCTCCTCTCAAAGCGGCTCAGCGCCCTCCGACTCATCTCATGCTCTCGAGCGAACATTATCAGCAAATATGGTAGTATCGGATTCCTTCGAATCAGACGAACAAGAATCCGAACCGTTTGAGAATGATACTTGGGCTCAGCAAATGGATACACAATGGGAGTTCCGCTTCGAGCAGAGAGAACCTCCCACTGAAGACAAAGTTATCCAGATTGACGTTGGGGATAAACTTTCACCAAAGCCGATATTTATCAGTAACAATCTTTTCGAAGCAGAAAGGGAAGAAGTTATCCAGCTGATAAAAGAATATATCGACGTCTTTGCGTAGAATTATGAGGACATGCCAGGCCTTGATCCAAAGGTAGCTACTCATAGGCTCAATATATTGCCCGATTCAAAGCCTGTGAAGCAACACCAACGCCGGTTCTGCCCGGATATGATGGACGCCATTGAAGATGAAGTCAAGAAGTTAATAGCCTGCGGCTTCATCCGAGAAGAACAACATCCTGACTGGGTCGCCAATGTTGTCCCGGTCATGAAGAAAAATAGGAAAATACGAGTCTGCATCGATTTCCGAGATCTGAACGCAGCCTGCCCCAAGGATGAGTTTCCTCTTCCCATCACAGACGTCATGATTGACAATACTAGCGGTTTTGAACATATGTCTTTCATGGATGGATTTTCAGGATACAATCAAATCAAGATGCATCCTGAAGACGAGAAGCACACTGCCTTCTGGACACCACTGGGAGTATATTGCTATACGGTCATGCCCTTCGGATTGAAGAATGCCGGGGCTACGTACCAACGGACTATGAGTAACATATTCCATGAGCATTTACGCAAGACAGTGGAGTGTTACGTGGACGACGTAGCTGTCAAAAGCTGCCTCAAGGATCATCACATCCAAGACTTGAAGACAGTATTTGAATTGATGCGCCAACATCAACTCAAAATGAATCCTATAAAGTCCTTTCTGGGTGTATCTAGTGGCAAATTTCTGGGATTTGTCATTACCGCCAAAGGCATTCAAGTGGACCCTGATAAAGTCAAGGCCATCTTAGAAATACGACCGCCCCGCAATCTGAGGGAACTCAGGGGATTTCAAGGTCGTCTGGCTTATATCCGGAGATTCATATCCAACCTCTCGGGGAGATGTCAGCCATTTTCTCTTCTCATGAAGAAAGGTGTATCCTTCGTATGGGACGAAGCCTGTCAGCAAGCGTTCGGTGATATCAAGCGCTACCTCACCAGTCCGCCAGTTCTTGTGCCTCTTGTCATGGGAAGACCATTCGTACTGTATGTTCGAGCAATGGATCATTCTCTGGGAGCTCTTCTCGCACAAAAGAACGAGATGGGTCACGAGCAGGCTATCTACTACCTCAGCAGGATGATGGTCGGAGCCGAATACCGGTAGTGGAGAAAGAATGCTTGGTTCTGATGTTCGCTATCCAGAAGACGCGATACTATGTCACAGGCCAAACCATTCGCATCATCTCCAGGATCAATCCTCTTCGGGTATTGATGAACAAGCCAAGTATTCTTAATTCCCGACTCGCGACTTGGGCGATGTTATTAACACCGTATAACATGGTGTACGTCCCCCAGAAATCCGTCAAGGGCCAAGCACTGGCTGACTTCCTAGCTGCTCATCCAATCCCGGAGGCCTCTAAGTTGTACGAGGACATTCCCGACGAAGTTGCAGAATATAATTCCGCAATGGAGAGTGATGCATGGCAACTATTCTTCGATGGCGCCTCCAGAACTGGTCCCAGGGGAAACGTGGTCTCATGAGTAGGAATTGTCCTGGTTACTCCTGATAAGCTCGTCATCTACCGAGCATATTCTCTTAGCGAGCCATGTTCCAACAATGTGGCAGAGTACAACGCTCTACTAATCGGCCTCCAAGTCACTAAAGAATTGGGCGTCGAATCTCTGAAAGCTTTCGGTGATTCGCTGCTGATCGTCAATCAAGTCAGATGAATATATGAAGTCCGGAATCCAGACCTCATCTCCTATCACCGAGCAACGGTCGAGATAGCCATGACGTTCAAAGGTTTCTTCCTAGAGCATGTACCTCAATCTCAGAATCTGTAAGCTGATGCCCTAGCCAGTCTAGGTGCAGATTTAGCTACCCCTATAAGAAGGCAGAATTCTATAATCCTTCTTAACAGAGACTTATTCTGTGTGAAAAATAACTTTCACATCGAATGCAGCTACGCTGTGAACACAGATCCTCCCAGAAGAGACTGGAGAAGTCCCTTCATAGATTTCGTAGTATACGGAATCTTGTCAGAGGATCCTAAAGAAGCGGTATCCGTCAAAAGATGATCATTACGCTTTTATTTTGACACATCGTCACAATGTCTATATCGTCGGTCTTATGACGGACTATTATTACGATGTCTCTCTGGTAATGAAGCACAGCGGATTATCCGTGAATCCCACGATGGCGTATGCGGAGCGCATCAACCCGGTCCTAAGCTACAGGATCACATCAGGAGAATGGGCTATTACTGGCCTACTATGATCACAGACGCAATAAAGTATAAAAGACAATGCAGAGCCTGTCAGGTCCATGCAGACTTTATCCATCAACCTCCCGAATATCTATATCCTATGGTTGCGTCCTGGCCTTTCGAAGCATGGGGTATGGATATCATTGGTCCTATTCACCCGTCTTCTTCCAGAGGTCACCAGTTCATACTAGCCATCACGGATTATTTCTCCAAATGGGCAAAAGCGATCCCTCTTGCTGAGGTGAAGGCATCTAATGTGATCAGCTTCATCAAGCATCATGTCATTTATCGCTTCGGGATACCCCGAAGGATAATCTATGACAATGGACCACAGTTCATCAGCCAAGCGTTTCATCAATTTTGCGATAAAAATCGGATACAGAATATCGCCTCTACGGCATATAATCCTGCTGCTAATGGTTTGGCGGAAGCTTTCAACAAAACCATTATCAAGCTTTTGAAGAAGTTTGTCTCTTCGAACAAAAGGGATTGGAATGAGAAACTGGGAGAATATCTCTGGGCATACCGCACAACGGTACGGGCACCGACAGGTTGTACCCCATTCTCATTAGTCTACGGGAGCGAAGCAGTTCTCCCCATCGAGATCCAAATTCCGTCACTCAGGATAGCCGTGGCTAATGAGCTGACTCAAGAAAAGAATGACCTGTTAAGGCTTCAAGATATAGAAGGATTAGACGAGAAATGCCTCCAAACTCAACAGCGCATCGCGCTCTACCAAGCACGCATTTCCAAGGCTTTTAATCAAAAAGTGAAGGAAAGGGTGTTCAAAGTCGGCGAGCTAGTCTTAGCTGTGAGAAGGCCGATGATTCTCACTCACAGAAGTAAGGGCAAATTCCAGCCCAAATGGGAAGGCCCTTATGTGATCGAGACGACGTTCTCAAACGGCACTTACAGGTTAGCCCAGCCTAATGGAGACCTGCTAATGGCTCCTATCAATGGCAAATTCCTGAAAAGGTACTATGCTTAACCTCCTCTGCTTAAGTGGAATATGGCGAAAACCTCATTCTGACAAAAATACTTCCAAAGCGAAACTAGTGGGATCGTAATCTATCATGTCCATATAACCTCTGGATAGATGTATCCTGCTAAAACTTACCGAGAGTATATCACGTCCATATTACCTCTGATATCACTTTTACCCCAAACCTGTCATTTACATTCCGAAATGATGGGTCCACAAAGTCAGATGAAAGTCTCTTTATTATTCCCAAAAAGGAGCAGAAGTACATTGAAAAGCAAAAGCAAAAGTACATCATTTAGGGGGAGCGGTCAGGTCGTGAAGCTGCTGCGCCAGTGCGGCCATCCTCTCAGTCCTGGAATCCAAGACATCATGGCGAGCCCGCTCCAGTCGTGCCTCATCATTGCTCATGAGGGACAGTTCGGCTCTAGCCCGAAGAAAACTAGCACGAGCGACATCTGCACGCTCCAAGTTCTGTTATGCTACGCCCAATCGGCTATCCACCACAGCTAGAGCTTCCGACGACTAAGAAGCCCACTCTTTTGCCTGAGCGAGTTTCGTTTCCAGCCTGAGGACCCTCGCCACATTCCCTTCGTGCTCGGCCTGGCACTTCGTTTTAAGAGCAATGGCCTCCTCCAGGATGACTTTTCCTTCATCCATCTCCCGTTCATGTGTCTGGATGGATTTATTTATGCCTGCCATCTGTTTGGCAAGCCGTGCAGTCATAGAGTCGTATCTAGCCTGGACCAGATCTTCAACATTGCCTTGAGCTAGCTGCAAGTATTCGTTAATAGGTTGCTCCAAACCATTAACTATCTCCTCCAGCGTTTCAGCTAGCCCAGTGTCGTCGAATTCTCGGATCGGCATTATCACCGACTGGGAGGACCTCTTCAGCGACGCAAAGCTCAGATTCTTCACCAATACCCTTGATATTAACATTTTTAAAGTGGTGTAGAAGATATCAGTGTACTGCCCGATCAGCACAGCTAGATCCGGTTGGACTCTGAGGGTGGCCTCGACATTGGCGAATCCCCCTCCAAGGACAACCGCAGATGATGTTGCCACGGCCGTCGCCTCAACAGGTGGTGCGACAAAAGAAGAAGTGCCAACACCGGACGAAGTGACCGGCATACTCAAAGGAGACGTAGTCGCAATGACAGGCTCGTCCTCCTTTTGAGATATCGGAATCTCGTCGACAGGCGAGCCGACACCCGAAGATGCTTCCTCTTTAAAATCAGCTACCTCCATGTCGCCGCCAGAGCCAAAGGGCGCATCTACACTGCCCTCCCCGAAGAGGTCTTCCCCTGAAAGGAGGATAAAAAAAGTTAATATCATCATAATAATTAACTTTCCTAAAAGAAAAGGCGTGAAGACGACATTTACCCATGGCCGACGGCATATATGTCGCATCTGCACCCTGTACAGCTAAACCATTCCTTAATAATGCTAGGCAAGCTATCATACCTGAAGAAAGGGGTGCTCTAAGAAGTACTGGCGAATGCTCTTCCAGGTCCTTGTCAAATTCTGACCGAGGCTCATCGGCTGGAATCTCGCCAGATGCACTGGCAGACACGGCAGGAGTCTCTCCCGATGCCGAGCCGCATAAAGGTATTCTCAGCCCCAAAGGCGACCTCGTTCCACTACCTGAAGCAGTAGCAGCGATGGCAGCCTCCAGCAGAGATTCTCCGGCACCACCGGCCGGAACATTAGAGGGTCCCTCTCTAAAAGGCGAGGAACCCCCAATCAAAGAATCATCCCCAACATGGGGAGATGCAAGCTCACTTCCAGGAGCCTCAACACCAAGGATCTGGAGAGGACGATTAACCATCTTCTTCTTCCTCTTGCGAGGGGAAGTCTCTTTCGGAGTAGGGGCCCTTCGCTTCCCAGGAATCACCAAAGGGCCTGTAGGCAGAGGAACTTCACCCCTCGATACCGCCACCAGAGGCTCATCTGGATTGACGAACTCCTCACCCTCGTCAGAAGAAACAGAGGGGACTTTAACTCTTCCCCCAGACTGGGAGGAGGGCACCCTAAAACTTCCATGCATGTCAAAATTACAATGGAAGGTGTTCGTTGCCACATAGAATTGGGCATACGAGTGCAGGATGCGCAGCTCCGTGGAGAGTATAATAACCGACACGGTAAAAATTGCTCCAGTACAACCCATGAGGAAATATCGCCATCCTCTCGCTCCATCAATGAGTCCACCCCTGGACCGAAAGCTGGTAACGGCGTTGCCCACGTACAACTGATCATACCCAAACTGCCTGGCAAACCGACTAGGCAGGTAGGGCTCCAAGAAGCAATGGTCTTCACTCATGTACAGTAGATGGGAAGGTCTAATGCAGACCAACCAATTAAAAGCTTCAGGAGAAAGATTGGTCTTCTCTCTACCGGAATCTTCAAGTCTAATCCCCGATTGATTACGATGTACGGAGGGGACAGTGCAGAAAAGCTTCCAGCTGTGGTTGAAGCCCAGCGCCCGCCGACAGTCTAGAACCGTAGTCATATTCCAGGAAGACTTCTGGTAGTTCAACAAGAAACTAGTCCCCAAACTACTGCCAGAACCGGGAGACATAACCCTGGGGTTATGAAGAATTAACCATCCCATCAAATACAGGTATGGTAATTCTACCCTGGAAAGCTATCATACCGAGTTTCATCGGCAAGCAACCCGTCAGTCATGGCCCTCAGGCCAGCTTGAATGCGGCACACCATGGCAGGGAGCAAGCCTAGTCTTGCCCCGAACACCAGACGTACTGCAGGCCACAGCGTGTTGCGGTAAATACGGTCCGCAGATGCGACGCCAGGTACCACCACTCGGCGCAGCCATATGAAGAGGAAGCCAGCCAGTTGAGCTTCCCTAGACAGAGGCCTGCGGCAGCGCCTTAAATAACTATAGGCCTTAGTACCTACATGATACTGTCTGATCCCTTCGTCGAGGATCAAGTCCGGAGCCCCAGCGTCGACCATGAGATCGTCGACTACCTGAGCATTAAGCACGCTCAGAGGATTCACAGGCTGATCCTTGCCCTCCAACACCTTCTCCGGCTTAGCAGTCTTGGACCGGTAAAAGAAGAGGTAGGATGTCCATTTGCTGATGTGAGCCAAATTTGAGGGCTCATCATAAAAAGCGGTGCAGGTGAGGTAGTGGCACATCAGCTCCTGATAGACCTCCACTACCCGAGAGTCCGAATCCTCCAGCTCCCCGTTCGTGGGAACATACTCTTCATATGGAGTATCCCCCATCGGCAGTCTCGAGATCTCTGCCATCTCATGGAGGGCCAATCTCAACTCCCCCAGTGGAGTGGCGAAAGTCCCGGTGAGCGAAATATATCGCTCCATCAGTGCTAGGAACAGGTTGGGGTTAGGAGGTAACCCAATACTGGTAGCACTCACAGCTGCAAACAGACCAATGTTCTCCAACTCGGTCTGAAAATACTTCAGGGCCCAATCAACTAAGCGAGCCCATCGAAGGTTTGAAGGGGTGATCCACCCACCGCACCGAGGGTTCACCTTAGGGTATACTCCCCCGTGCCCCATAAAATTATTACAGAAAGTCGGTAATTGGACCGACTGGATCATCAAGCTGTCTTCACTCGGGACACTGCCCGGGTACAGTCCCCTGAACACCGTCACATTGTCGGAAGTACGGCTAACAAATGACCCCTGGTCAGCTCCTTTCAGATGAAAGATCTTCCCCGGCCTACCGTGAAGATCGGGAGTCAGCGTCCACGACATCTTCCTGGGATGTGTGGCATGGAAGAAAGCCGAGATAGGATAGTCTCTCGGCATCTTGGGCAGATACAAAACCAAGCTCCCGGCAGGGAAAACCCAGAGTTCTCTCTTGGGCTTCGTCTGGGACTGCTTGTCAATCATGTCCCCGAAGAGGAATGCCGGCTTTATGTATTGGTCCCCGTCTATATACGTCAGGGGCTCCCCGTTGATCATGCTCAGCAGCATTCGCTCGCCCTGAGCCGATATCAGAATCTCCCTTCCTTCAGGATATTACGGTCCGGAGATAGGAAATGTCACGTGTGACAGATCCTCCAGATAGTTGGAGTGCAGCATCCCTGCGGCAGAACCCATCATATCGGCTAGCGGAGACACATGCAAGTTAACTGTAAGAGTGCAAGAAAAATACGTCAGTTCCTATAACTAGACATTACAGATCTTGCAGCACACGCCAAAAATCAACAGTCTGTGCTTTACGCCAAGACCGTAAAAACTTGACCATTACGCTGGAATCCATTTCCTAAAGCGTAAAGTTCAAGGCTGGCAGTATACAGTCTGTGCTTTACGTCAGACTGATAAAGTTGAGGTATTACGCCAGAATCTTCATCCAGAAGCGTAACACTCAAATTTTATACGCCAACTTTCGACAGTCGAAGCTTTTACGCCGGACTGTAAAAATATGGAGTTTTTGCACTGACACATTAGAAATGTGGGCGTAAAATATGAAACGTCTCTGTGCATCATCTTCCTCAAAGAGGCTATCAGCACAGGAGACGACCTAGCGCGGTCACGTATAACGTGTGTGAAGGAATTTTGGTCGTTCTTCTTCATCCCAAATTCTCTACCTTTTAGGTCGGGTGCACTGCTCGTCGGTGGGATACTTCGCTCAGAAGGAAGTTAGCCTTGCCCGACCGAAGACGCTCTCACTTGAGTGGAAGAACGAGAAGAAGAATCAACCTTCTTTTCCTTAGTGGAGGAGGATTATTTCGAGGCCATTACTGGAAACTTCAAAATCTCGGAGAAGAAACGAAGAAGAACTCGAACAGACGAAGGCTTTCTTTCGCAGAAGACGGATGAAAAGTTTTTCTCTCAGAAACTTGGGGTATATATAGAGTTCAGATGGACTCCTCGAATCCCGAACCAAATCTCCTAATTAATAATCCGGTTATGATTGGGTACTACGTCAGCCTATCACTCAGAGAAGGTGGACAGTCAGCGAATTCGAAAAGTTTTCGCGTGAGGAAGATACGTGGTTTTTACGCTAAGGGGCTTTTTACGCTCGACATTTACAGATCTACGGTTTTACGCTCACAGGCTACAAGTCTATGGTTTTACGCCCGGATGCCTTTGTGCTCGGTAGCTTTTACGCTCGAGAGGCTACAAACCTACGACTTCAAGCTCAGCAGCTACAAATCTATGATCTCACGCTCGGTGGCTTTTTATGCTCAGAGGCAACAGATCCATGACTTCACGCTCGGAAGATTTTCTTTTCAGAAGCTACAAATCTACAGTTCTGCACCAAGGAGTTTTCTACGCTCGACAGCTACAAATCTACGATTTTACGTTCCAATGGCTACAAGTCTATGGTTTTACGCCCGGATGCCTTTGTGCTCGGTGGATTTTATGCTCGAGAGGCTACAAACCTACGACTTCACGCTCAGGAACTACAAGTCTATGATTCACGTTCGGTGGCTTTTTACGCTCAGCGGCAACGAACTTATGATTTCACGCTCCACAACTTTTCGCACAACTGAAAGATGCGCAGGCCAGTACAGTACATCTGAACGATTCTCAAGGCGGTCAATTACAGGAGTTCACACAGAAGATACTCCTTCTTGACCTCAAGATACCCCAAGTACCTGAAGCATATAGAGTTCAACATTGAAAATTACTCTTCTTCATGGGTCGATTCGAAGTTCATCCAGAATCAAGTCTGAATATTTTGTCTATAAAATCAAGATGGCGACTCAGTTTGACAGCCAGTTCTCGTCCTGTTCCAAGGGATTTTCGAGAAATCATTTTTGAAGACGACGGTCTGAACAAAAATTCTGTTTATCAGAAGTAAAGAACAGTTCAGAATTCTATGCGGTTCCTAACAGCAGGACAGTTCGAACACTCGACTGCTAAGCGGCTTTCTGCGCATCCTTAGTTATGCATAAAAGACAGGACAGGACCTAGCGCTCTTTCTATACAGAGTCAGCATAAAGAATCAGACGTGTCGAAGCTACACATATTCAGACTTCACAGCAAAGTATGGCAACATGATCATATGCAAAGAAGAAGACAATTTTATTAAAATTAAAAAGCATGATTACATGAGGGAAATCCAGTCTACAAGGGTTTTTTTTCATTTTTTATGACTACATATGAGGGAAATCCCGTCTACAAAGGGCTTCCTCATCGTCGTCTGAAGATCACACCCAGAATTTGTTCTGCCAGGTTCTCGCATTGGTGAAGATCTTCCTCTTTTTCCATGGCAGTTCATCGACATCCACAGTCGATGAACAAGGAGATGATCAGTGGCGGAAGGATGCAGAACTGGGCATAGACCCATACTGCCACCAGAAAAAAGGCAGAGTAAATCTGCTTGCCTACATCCCGTGCCACGGAGGTAACGGGAGAAGGCACCACTTACAAACTGCTTGGTCAAAAATGACCCTTCTTCTCTCCCGAAGAACCGCCATACAAAGATGCTGATTATCCCGAGAAAAGGAGGCTATGATATCATTCCATGATCCATCGTTGCAGAGGACATTTGCTCGAAGACGCCGTCTTTTTCGGCTCCTTATATGCTGGAAGGGCATGATCTCCTTCTTCCTCAAGTCGACCCGACGAACTCCGGCCATCATCTCTGTATGGTGAAGGAAGTGTAGGAAGAACAGGAGATCTCCTCAGCCTTTTTATAGGCGAGAGAGAGAGCACCGATCCCCAATAACTCTGCCATAAAGTCAGCCATGAAAGAACGTGTCAGGCTTGACCGTTTCAGGCTCCACTTAGAGCGTTTCAAGTTACGAGGAACAGTTCGTGCTTCATTCAAAGTGTTTCAAATTACAAGGAATTTAAAAGCTTTGAAGGGGGTCTTGTAGAAGCATGAAAAATATGCTGGATAGCTATACGCAGCATGTTCATACAGGGCAGCATAAAAAGATGACCTCAGAGCCATCAACTTGCAACAGAGCTTCTCCGCTGAGCACAGCATAAAATATAAGCTCAAAGACCATCCGTGTAGTGCAATGTGACCAGACTGCTTCAGCGTAAAAGATGTGCTACATCGCCTTCATGGCGTAAAACCCATCCGCTTTTAATACAGTATTAAAGTATACGAGGAACGCTTCGTGTTCTTCGAAATGAACCTGTCAGAGCATGCAATGAACCTGACGTCTGTACTCCTGACAAATAGTACTGTACGACTACCCAGGCGACGGGTATGATGATGGCACGACACTGCAACCCAGGCTGTCATTTACTGCCATTTTCTTTGCGTAAACCACTTTTATACATACGAAGGAATACGCTGCCTAGTTTTACACAGGCGGATGTGAGCTGTTTACGCTCCGCAGAAGACAAACAGCCTGCCACGTCAAAAGTTGCACTTCATACAGGGCTCGAGGCACGTCTCTGCATTTTATGCACAGAGCCGTGACAGTTTCTCAAGGCATGTCTCTACATTTAAAGCGCCGAATACTGACAGATGCCCGAGGCACGTCTCTGCACTTGAGGCACAGAAGGGTGGCAGACCTTCAAACCATGTCTCCTTATTTAATGAGCAGGATAATGGCGGATCTCCACATTTAATACAGGAGATTTAATTAAATATCATCGAACCGTCGTTTAATGGCATCCTCTTTGCGTAAACTACTCTTACACATATAAGGGAATACGCTGTCCAGTTTTACACAGGCAGACGTGAGCTTCTTACGCTCCGCAGAAGGCAAACAGACCGCCACATCAGCAGTCACTCTTCGTACAGGATTCGAGGCGCGTATCTACATTTAATGAGCAGAATGATGGCAAATCTTAAAGACAGGCCTCTGCATTTAATACACAGGATGGGGGCAGATCTCTGTATTTAATGCAAGAGATTTGATTATATCTCCAAGAGCCGTAATTCCGGCTAAAACGTCCACATCGTCTCGGCTTCTACGCCTGCTCGGCTTCTGTGCCCACTCGGCTTCTATGCCCACTCGGCTTCTACGCCTGCTCGGCTTATATGCCCACTCGGCTTCTACGTCTGCTCGGCTTCTATGCCCACTCTCTTTAGCAACCTTCGAAGCTGCTACCTATCTTCCACGGCACTTCTTCAACATCGTGTGGTCCAAGGGCTAAAGTGATCGACTGCAGATCAGACACCTATAGCAATATTCACCCAGATTAAATAAATTGTACTTAGACATCCTCGTGTAGGATCAAATTTATACAATCTTGTTTGTAAACATAAAAGAAGGGCGGGTCTTCGCACGAGACCTCGTTTCCCGCATTCATCAAATCTTTTCTCGTTTATTATCCTAAACAACATTATGGACCAGGAGTAGATGATGGTTATATTAAGGAGATTCCAGAGGAGCCACTTCCTAAAGAGGAGACATATCCGCAGTTGTTTAGTTAGCACTTAGTTTATTTGTGTATTGAATTGTTCCAAACTTTGAGACTATGAGTAGTATTATGTTGAGACTTATTTTGTATTGAGGTAGCTAGACTCTTAGACTCTGACTTGTTTAAGTTATATATACTATTTTCCTCTCGTGGTTCTTTACATCTTTAGCGTAACATTTATCTTCCTTATAGTTATTGTGATTGAGTATATTGTAAGTTGATGATTATATATATATTTATTGTCCTCTGTTTGGAGTTGAGATACATTGACAGGTTATGATATCATATATTTGTGTGAGATTGATAGATAGCTATATTGACCAAGATAACATTTTACCGTCGATACTGTGATATAGGCTGGACGTACGAATGAATCATGTCCAATTTTTGGGTGCGGGTCATGACACAACTCGCGCAATATCAAACAAAGGGTGATCCAGAAACAAGCTTATGAGTCCCTTGCGTTAAACAAGGGATACAAATCGCGCAACTCACGCAATATCAAGAAAAGGGTGATCCACACCCAAGCTTCTGAGCCCGCACATATTCGTTGTAATATGTAGGACAAGCAAGTCATGGAAACCGCTGTCCAAACCAATCTCTCTACAGGCACACTCTTCAAAAAGAGACAAAAGTTTCTCCAGAATTAATTCCAGCAGAAGAAAGACTACAAGTGCACAAATAAAGTGTTAGTCAAGGAGAATTATTCTCCTAACATCATGATTATGCGCACAGTGGAGGGAAATTAATGCTCCACTCGTCAAAATTCTACTATTAGTGCGCCACATCAAGACCTTCGTACAAAATTAAATACACGTGGGCAAACTGTGCCAACTCTTCCTACACTGCAGAAAGTGCACCAAGTAGGGTCAACCTCTTCACAACATGCTGATCGTATACGTGTATATAAGAGGACTGCTAGAGACAACTTTCTTCCATTCTTGAATAACAAAATCTTGAGAGATGATGTATCACTCACTAATCAAGCTAGCACCTCACTCTACACACAAGGAACCAAAAATGTGCATAGAAGATTCAATGTATCTCATATAAAGAGGCAGAGTCTGCCCTCTTCCTCCTCTTCTCTTCCCGCTTTCAATTTACATGAGCTTACTGCACAAAAGCGTAAAGAGAGAGACCCTTCTGACTTTACAATGGTGTTTCCTAATGAACATTATTGTAATTGTCATAGAGTTGTAATCAAATGTTGTTGTGCATCAGCAAAATGATTTGTGTTTGACCGATTGACCTACACTATGTATCCTAAACCTCGACATACAAAGCAAGTTGACAACCAGGAGTATGATGATGAACCACTCCTTTCTTCAGAATACATGGCTTCGCATCTTCCCCGTGGTAGAAGAAAATCAAGACAAAGTTCTTCAAGAACACCCATCCAAAGAAGATTTGACCAACTCATTGACTCATTTGAAAGAGTATACCAAAATACTCGTTCTCGAAGAAGAGAGCTCTTTCTTCACGAAAATTCCCATTTCTCAGAATCCGAGGCTAGGGTTGGCAATCCCCCCGATTCTGAAACTGACAGTGTAGACTCCAACTACACAGTTATTTCTACCAATCCCTCTGTTGTACACAGGGATATTAGCATTTACACCATTGGTTATAAACAAGGCGCTTCTCCATCAGAAGCCACCGAACAACGCATCAATTCAATAAAGGCTGTCTCAGGGACATGCACACTATGATATAAAATATGCATCAAATGATGACAATCCAACATTCTGCTACACCATTACCTGTCCAAGTGGCTTCATTCATACCTGCACAGCCTACTCCTTGAACAACACCTCTGTAGGATAAAACATATCCAGAAGTAGTTATAAACCAAGGGTCAGCAGCCCCAACTCTTAATCCTCTCAATATTGGGAGTGGACCTCCATCGTTGATAATACATGTTCAACCAGGATCATATTAGTCACCTGCAACACTCTGACCAGAAGATCCTCTCGAAGCTATCCGGGAGTTACATGCACAGGTTGATGTTTTAAAGAACAAAGACCAACTCCGCAAGCTGGGGGTGAAATAACCTTATCCTCCTTATTGGGATAATGTTTCATTCCCTCCTAAATACAAACCTCAATCGATAGTCATGTTTGAAGGCAGGACATCACCGAGCCAATATATTAATTACTTCAATATGTTGATAGCTCATCTGCAGAAAGAAGATGCTCTCCTTACCAGATAGTTCGTGGGATGCTTGGCCGGCATAGCCTACGATTGGTATCGCAGCTTACCTGATAACTTCATATCCTCATTTGCTGACATAAAGTATATTTTCCTCTCATAATTCTACGAGGGAGGCATGTATATGACGATGTCTTCGTTCATCGATATCAAACAGAAAGAAAAAGAATCCGCTCATGAATTCATAGAGCGTTTCAGGCAAGCAACTATGAAGTTATCCCCTGGTATTTCAGGCTCAGCATTCATCGATACTTGCAAAAAGAACCTACTGTCTATAGTATGGCTCTGGACGGGTCCAACTCAATTTTAATACTGGATGACGTTCATCATCAGAGCCGAAGCTGCTAAAGGTAACATGAAGGTGGTACATAATTTGGGGTTACAAATGACTAATGCGGAAGGGAAGCTCCCCTCCAACAATAACAACAGTACGAATAATCGTAACAGCAAAGGAAATGAGGCATTGGCAATAAACCTGTCAAAGCAACCCACCTCTCATGTACCACCGATATGTACATCACCCTACCAAGGCTTGCTATGTCTTGAAAAAGAAGATACGACAATTGATAGATGCTAAAGTTATCACCCTTCACAACGAGGAAAAGATAGTCACCGCCAATATTGTGCCTCTTCAATTCGATGACTTTCCAGTACAAGAAGTCCAAAATGGCGTCATTCCAATACCTTGAGCTACGATGGGAGTGATAAATCTCCCACCACCTTGAAGTCAAACAGAGGGATTGATGCCTCTTACCACAGATCATGGCGAGATTATGTGGATTCATCCCGACCTGCTGCCAGATTGGGACCAGGGAGCAACATCTTACAATTCAAAATTCAAGAAGGGTAAGAACTATAAATCATGAAATATGATTTCTTCGAATCATTATTCAGACATAGATCAAGACCAACATCAAGAAGACGTACTTCCAATTCAAAATCCACGAAGGGTAAGAAGTATAAATCATGAAATATGATTTCTTCGAATCATCATTCAGACATAGATCAAGATCAACATCAAGAAGACGTATCTCTCGAGATCATATTTTAAAATCTGAATATTGTCCCACCAAGCTCTACTCACAAGCTTCGCTGGACAGACTGACAATGGTCCATGATTGACAATGTTCCGCTATATAGGGCACAACAGATCTTCATTGCTTATGAAGGTGTTCCTACATAAATTCTTCCTCCTCCTTCTACAATAATTAGAGCATCAACCTTAACTCAGGTGCTTGAGGAGGATCTTCCCCAATTTTATCGATACAGCCAGTAATCTGTACGCTTGATGCAAAATATGAGGTATAATTTCCCGAAAGATGAAGGTTTAAACTTTGGTAAGGGATAACGTATTCCTCTATAACTCTGAGGATAGTCCAGCAAATCCCGTAGTGGATTGGGCTACGACAAGACCAGCCCACATACTCGCTCCAAGAAGAGGCATGATAAAAAGAAACTCAAATCTTGTAACATGGTACTTCTTTCTTCGATGCTCGAAGAAGAAGCTTTGACTGGTACCAAGTCTGGCAAAGATTATCATAAAACTTATGAGTCTGTCCCGGAAGATATTTTTGACACTCTTCCTACTTTGCCAACTCATGTTGTTCCGGTCACAACCAAACCTGGTCCTTCGAAGCCTACTATGGTAGAGAGAGGAAAGCAAAAGTAAGTACGCTTCGACAAATTCCTGAAGAAGAATGTACCCCAAGGACTTGAAAAGTCCTATAATTTTGACATATTGGCACAACTGGCCAATACCCCAGCCCGACTTTCCATATTCGAGTTACTTCGTTTGTCGAAGGAGACTCGTGAAGCTTTGAGCGAAGCTCTGATATATACAGACTCATGCTTAGCTTAACTCAAGACTCCTAATGAAGATCCACTAGCGTGTCCTTAATGCCACAGCATGCAAGATGACATGCTACTCAAGGATAATCAATATGGCATGCCTCTGTATTATACCAGTTACATCAGATCTATTAAGGTAAACCAAATTCACATCGACCCTGGTTCTTCACTCAACATCATTCCTAAAATTCTACTGACAGGATTAAAGATACCAATGCACAACCTGTCTTCTACTAGCACTACCATTCTAGGCTTCAATGCTGGAAGGAGTAAACCGCTGGAAAAGATATGCCTAAAAATTCATATAGACGATCTACGTACTGAAGTCACATGCTATGTGAATGACTCTAACGTATCCTACAATATTTTACTGGGACGACCATGGATACACGAGCATAAAATTGTACCCTCCACCCTACATTAATACTTCAAATATGTGGATTATAGGGGAGAAGTCAAAACAGAGGTAGCTGACCTCAACCCATTCAAAGGTGTCAAAGCCTATTTCGCTGACTCTGTACTCTATACACCGGAGTATATGAAAGAAGAATCTAATCAAGCTAGTGATGAAGCTGAAAACACCCTAAAAGATGAGCCTTTAATAATCCTAGTCAAAGGATGTACTACTCGTCCAACTCCTTCAAAGCCTCTCGGTATCAACCTGTACAAGTCACCTCTATTACTTATCAACCTTCGATGCAATGAACAACCGACATAGAGAATGAGCCACTTGTTAACGACCTTCGTCGTAAGCACCCAATATTAGTGAATCATCCCCTAGTCATCAATCTTGCCAAGCCTCCTGTCAAGGCTGAATATTCTGCTGACTATGTAGATGTAAACCCCCACGACCAAAATTCAGGTTTAATTAACTTAGATGGCATGATTAGGGTTAATTGGTTGCAATTAGGATTTATTATACAGTGTATTAAATATTTGTGCAGTATTTTTATTACTTAGGACACCTTACCGTTGTCCCGATATTTAGGACACTACACTAGCTATTACCCTGAAACAAATTCCATACACTTGGCCTAGACATACTAACCTACCATAATGACCCTTGTGTAACCCCTAGATACTGATTTTTGTGCTTGATTTTAGTCGCACAAAAGTCGTTACAATCGTCCGTACGTAAATTAAATTAATTGCTTATTTACGTCTGTTGTCCATTTTAATCGAAATTAGACCCAACTCCAACCCAAACCCACACACGCACCCACAAGCCTCATACAAAACACCATACACCATTCTAGTCCAATACAAAATACCAAACATGGTGTTTTGTCACATCAAATCCTCAAATTCAGATATTGTGCAATTTTCAAATTGTTCAGGGACCTTTGTGCAATTTAGCAATGAGGTGCCCCCCTCTCATTGGCCCAACCATATGAAGAAGAGAGCCCCCATTATTTGACCGGTCCACAAGAAATTCCTCCCCATTTTTCATGTACTTACACCATTTTTGGAGGACACATCCTAACCCTACATTTCAAATACCCTTAATCCTAGCCACATGTCCAACATGTGGAGACCCTCACACAACCCTAGGCAACTACCAGTCGGCCCTAATCCCAAGGCAGCCCCCCTCTCTCTCTTCTACATATACAACATGTTATATCACATTTATTTGCACACAAACCCAAAAAATACTAAACTAAAACCCTAGTTTCCAAAACCCACACACTCAGCCCTCACCCGAACCCCCGCAGCCTCCTCCCGGCCAGCCACCGCCTCCGGCCACCCCCGCGACGACCCTACCCCGTCCAGCGACCCCTCTCCCACCTACAACCACCGCCCTCAGCCCCATCTCCGCCTACAGCCACCTCCAGCTCCACTGTCCTCACCTACAGCCGGTCGCCCCTAATACTCGAGCCGACAACCCAAGCCCCGATCAGTTCACCACCGTAGCTCGCCCGACCGTCGTGCTTCACCGACGCCACCCCCGGCCAGTCCCTTCCATTCCCGCCGCGGCTCACCCGCGGTCGACGCCGCAGCCGGCCGCCACGATTTTGTAGCTTAGGTGTGATTGTGGGGGAGGTCTAGCCGAAATCACTAGTTATATTAGTTAGTTCCTTTTTATAGATTTTGGTACCGGATTTATTTCCGGCATATATTGAGGGTTGGATATTATTGTTGAAGTTTAGATTATATTGTTGTTTAAACTTTGTAGTTGTATTTGGATTATTCTTTTGATATCTTATCGTGCTTTATTTCTATGATTTAGTAATTCATATTATATTGTTATATCTGTGTCTGCTTATAGAGTTAGATATTTGTGTGAGATTGATTAGATATTATTGTGACCTATACAGCATTCTATCGTCGATGCTGCAGCGTAGGCTGGATGTACCCGCGTATTTGTGCCCCTATATCGGGTACAGATTATGACACCCGGTCTAGACAATTTTGTCCTTAGCAGAATAGAAAGAGACCAGCGTAAAGGAGGAGTCGCAATAGTAGCAAAGGAAGGAGACCCGATACCCAAGATAGTTGAAGAATTTATGGATGTCTTTCCAGACAAGCTTCCCAGATTACCCCCATTTAGAGAAGTAAAGTTATGTATAGAGTTGATGCCAGGAGCAGAACCAGTATCCCAGAAGGTATACACAATATCACCATCAGATCTTTATCAGTTTTATCGACACATGGAAGAACAGAAGGCGAAGAAGTTTATTCGGACCAGTGGATCACCGTGGGGAGCACCAGCGATATTGGTGAAGAAGAAGGATAGATTGACACGATTGTGTATGGATTATAGGTGGTTGAATACGGTTACAGTAAAGAACAAGTACCCATTACCAAGGATTGATGATTTGTTTGACCAATTAAGCGGAGCAAGATTTTTCTCCAAGATAGATTTAAGATCAGGATATCATCAGGTGCAAGTCCGGAAGCAGAATATACCGAATATAGTATTGAGGTCACGATATGGGCATTATGAATTCTTAGTTACGCTATTCGGACTGACTAATTCTCCAGCGGTATTCATTGATTTGATGAACCATATTTTAATGCCTTACTTAGACCAATTTGTGGTAGTATTTATTGATGACATCCTTTTGTATTCTCGTAGAGCATGAAGAATATCTCAGGATAGTACTGCAGACTTTGAGGGAGCACCAGTTATATACGAAGCTTAGCAAGTGTTAGTTTTGGTTGGATCAAATATCCTTTCTTGGGCACATTATTTCTGGAGCAGGAGTGTCAATTAATCCAAAGAAGATAGAAGCAGTAGAGAATTAGCCAGTTCCAAAGACAGTAGTAGAGGTGTATAGTTTCCTGGGCTTGGAGGGATACTACAGAAAATTTGTGTCAGGCTTTGCTAAGATCTCGGCACCATTGACTCGGTTGACGTGCAACGAAGTTAAATTTGTGTGGTCAGCAAAATATCAGATAGCCTTTGAAGATTTGAAGAAGAAGTTAATCTCTGCACCAATCCTTACTCTTCCAGCAGGCTCTGGAGGATTCACAGTGTATTATGATGTATCTGGCAAAGGACTTGGATGTGTTTTGATGCAACAAGGGAGGATGATAGTATTTGATTCTCGGCAGGTCAGGGATCACGAGAAGAACTATCCAACTCACGATTTGGAGCTAGCAGCAATATTTGCACTTAAGCAATAGAGGCATTACTTATATGGCGATCGGGTAGAAATATTCACATATCATAAGAGTTTGAAGTATGTATTCACGCAGAATGACCAAAATCTAAGACAGAGATGGTGGCTAGAGTTGTTGAAGGACTATGACGTAAAACTTCAGTACAATCCAAGCAAGGCTAATGTAGTAACTGATGCACTTAGCAGAAGAGGTAGAAAATTTATGTTGACCATCAGAGGCACATTCTAGAATACTTACGAGAGATGGGTATTGAGGTAGTACTTCTATAGAATATAGGAGTTCAGGCTAGCCTACAGATATAATCAACCTTGGTGGATAGAATCAAGCTAGCTCAAGCAAAGGACCCAAATATTCAAAAGCTACGAGAAGAATGTGAGTCTGATCTTAGAAAGAAGTTGACAATACATGTGGATGGAACGCTAAGGTTTGGGAACTGTCTATGCGTACCAAACGGGGATATTCGGCAAGAAATTATAACTGAAGCACACAGTTCCCAGTATTTTATTCATCCGGGAGGCACGAAGATGTACTAAGATATCAAGCAACACTTTTGGTAAAACGGAATGAAGAGGGAAATAGCACGCTTTGTAACGCGATATCTGATATGTCAGTAAGTAAAGGTAGAACAACAGAGACTGGCAGAATTATTGCAGTTGCTCCCTATTCCAGAGTGAAAGTGGAAACACATCACGATGGACTTTATGACCGATTTACCTACTGGTCGAGATAAAGTTTGGGTGATAGTGGATCGACTCACAAAAGTGGTATATTTTCTCCCTTTCAGAGTGGGACAGTCTACAGAGCAGTTGGCTGATTTGTATATGAGAAAGATTATGAGACAGCATGGAGTGCCAGTAAGCATAGTATCTGATTGATATACAAGGTTCACTTCTCATTTCTAGAGAAGCTTGCACGAGAGATTGGGTACCAAGTTAAGATTCAGCACACCTTACCACCCCAGACAGACAGACAATCAGAGAGGACCATCCAGACCTTGGAGGATATGCTATGAGCATGTACCCTAGACCTAGGTGGATCATGGGAGAATCACCTTCATTTGGTGGAATTCTCGTATAATAATAGTTATCAGGCCAGTATTCATATGGCACCTTTCTAAGCACTGTACGGCAGAAAGTATAAATTACCGTTGGCTTGGGACGACAATGGTGAGTGGAAGATGTTAGGCCCCGAATGATCACATAGACAGTAAAGGTTGTCAGACAGATTATAGAGCAACTTCGGGTTGTGTAAGATCGACATCACCATTAGGCATATCAGCATCATATGCCTTTAAATCTTCGTGTCGACAACCACGTATTTTTGCAGACTTTGCCTACCCATGGGGTCATTAGACTAGGGGTTCACAGGAACCTTAGTCCGTGACATGTTGGGTTGTTTGACATTCTCGATCGGCTAGGCGATATGGCTTATCGTCTTGCCCTTCTGTCTTTGCTCCATGAGGTGCATGATGTATTTTATGTGTCTCAGTTGTGCAGGTATGTCTCGGATCTGATCCATATCCTCGTTCACTCTGAATTATTCGTTGGTACCAACTTATCTTACGTGGAGCAACCTGTATCCATTCTGGATCGAAAGAAGAAGGTACTCAAGAATCAGACTATTTCTCTTATCAGAGTTGCCTGGGGCCATCACACTCTTGGAAAATCAACGTAGGAGCGCGATGACGATATTCGGTCTCGATACCATCATATATTCGATTTAGAAGGTATATTCTACCTTATGCCTTCGTATCTAGATTTCGTGATCAGGTGATCGCCTAAGTGTTATAATGTTATTGCTTACATGTATAGTTTTGCTAGTAGAATTATATCGTGCTTGTCTTGACCTCTCTAGTTTACTTGGATTCGAATTTTGAGGACAAAATTTTTCTAAGGTGGATAGAGATGTCACTTTCCGCTCCCAAATATATATATTTGGAGCATATTATTTTTCTTTCTTGCATGTTTAGTATATTGCATAGGACTAGACCCATTCTTTGGTTTAGCTTAGTTCATGGTTTTGTTGGATTGGTTTAATCATGAATTAAACCCTTGGTCTAAATCTCAAACATTAGCTATATAACTAAACCTCTCATTCTCTCTCTTCATTACTTTATTTTCTTTCTCTCTTAAGTTTTCTGCCTCCAAGTCTTAGGCAAATATGAGAAATAAAGAAACCCTCCATATTATTGGTCTATTATGTTATTGTGTAATTTTAACCATGGTTAAAACTTAGTATTTTTAGATTTGGTAGGCTGAATGGTGTAGATCTAGATTTTTATGAGTGTGGGTGTTCTTGAGTTTTTCTTGGCTTTGATCTTCAAAACTTATTATTTTTGAAAACTTGTTGTTCTATGTTGTAGAGCATTTGATTTTTGAGTGGTGCAGAACTTTACCTTTCAAGATTTAGACCCTATACGAAGTTTCCATGGAGAAAATAGAACCTTTGGTTTGGAGTTTTTCGTCATGGCCAAAACTTGTTGAGGAGAGGATGAACCTCCATGCGTCAAAGTATCCAACATGCCTCACTTTTGTTGGGCACACAGCTGAAGAACACATGCGTCCTGAAACTCGAGCTTAAAAAAGCTAAGTGTTAGAACGTTTATGTTGTCTCTCCTAGGTGCATGGAAGTCATCATGCGGCACCATGATCTATGCACCCTTTTTCCTTGGACGCGTGACTCAGTCCCGTCCTGGCACATCTTTTGATTGATTTTGTCTTTTCTCTCTGACACACTTTATGGCTTATCACATCAGTCACATCAATTTTTTTTTGTCAATTTACTGACACTTTATTTATTGGTCGTCACTTCGACACTTGTCCCAAGGAGTGGACTTTAACCCCGAGCATGCGGCCTGGAGGAGTATGCGGCTGATTTGTTCATGTACCCCTAACTTTATGATACCTTAAGCGCCCTGACTTCATGTGGCACCCTGAGTATGCACTTGTTTGGTTCATGCGCCTGACCTTCACGCTTACAATTTTATGTGTGTGTTATCCTTAGTGACTCCATACATGCACGAAGTACTTTCATAATGCGTTCACTTATTTTATTTAGAATGTTTATTATCATCCTATATGTGGTTGATTCTGGTATTACTTGTGATTGTGATTCTAAGAAAGATTGGATTTAGTAACCAGACCTCGTTCTAGACATGACCATAAGCTTAGATTGTCATGTACATAGAATAATTGAGTGATTTGACTAATATTTTATTATGAACTAAGTGATAAGTGACTAACCAGCTATGTGCATGATATAAGCTTCGTGTTACAATATGAAATTGATTCATATGACCCAATGTATAATTGGTAATTGGACTCGAATACTATATATGTGCTGATATAAATTATTGCATGAATGTATATATGGACTGATGTGCACTGAGGTGCGACATACCATGTCACGTGTTAAGTGATCTATATTTGTGTTGTGCATCAAGAATTCCTTCAAATTTCTGAATGAATGATATACGAGTCAAGTACCAAAGCATGGCTAGGATATTGATTGATTAAATATTGCATACATGCTCGGATGAATCCAGATTAAACTTCCGTGGATTCGTATCTAGCATGCTTGTACTTTATACGATATCTTAAAGAAATTCTCATGTGACCATGCCTTGAGATTTTGAACACAATATAGGGCTAATTAAGTAGCTAAAAGTGGTAGTAACATTTGGAGGAAACGGTATCCCAAGATCATGCCAACGAACCTTCCCACATAGATTTATTCTAAACGCGCTGTAGGCTGGCCACCACAGATACTGTATATCATTCACCTTAGTGGAGTAAAGTATCTGACCTATTATAAATAACGTCAAGCTATTGTCTCCCTATAGGAGCACTAGAACGGCTAATACCTTATTTTAGCACAGTGGCCCTACGGGGAACTGGTGCACTCATGAAATGCCTATATATTCCTTATTTGGCTCGGTTAGCTCATAATGGATAATGGCGTAATCTGAGGATAGCTATTATGCATTATTTCTGAGATAATCTCAGACTCCACAAATAGTAAGCCGTACAAGTGATTGGCTGATAAAAAAAATGGACTTGGTTGTGGTTGTATTATTCTGTTAGTAGTCTAGGGTCATGGACTATCATAGTTTGACTGTTCAACCCTTGTCCTTGTTTGGTTGTAGGGTTGGGTCTTTGTGCTAGGATATGCCATGGACCTAAAGTACGACACATAACCTATATATATATATATATATATATATGGGTTTTGTTTCTCTATTTTGTGCTCCTTTGTGGTACTTGTTATTTGGGTCTAACCCCACTGATTTTGTATGGCCAGGTTTTGAGCCAGTACCCGAGGATCCAGCCTACTTTCCTCCGACTCATGGCGAGTACCAGGAACATGGTCGCAGAGGATAACGAGTGGGTTTTATTTTTTCTTGCTCGCCATTGTATATTTTCTTCTTTTGGGCGTTTAGCCACCGGCACCTGTTGGCAAGCACGTCTGGACATTAGTCTCCTTACATGATTATATTAAATCAGACAATAGCTGATCACTGTTATGTACTTTTGTTACTCTTCTAGCTTCTTATTTCGTATAGCTGGTCAACAGAATATTTTGAGAAAGCATTTGGGACACCTTATTGCTTTATCATATATGCTCTATGTTTACTGTTTCTTGTTTGATTGATTGAGACATATATGTTCGTATGACCCTAAGTGACTTAATTGTAACATGAACCCCCTTCATTGTCTTATTATAGCCGTGATCGACATACAACATATAGTACCTTATACGAGGTAGCTGGCCGTGTCCGTCTCCGTATTTTGGTACTAGGGCATGACAAGTTTTCCTGCGGATCTTGACCACCAACTGTCCTTTGGTTCTCACGAAAATAGGATCCTTTCTGGCAGGCATCTTTGTATCTGGGGCTTGACCACCGAGTATTCAGGTGCCCTCCTTCGAAGCTTGACAACGAGGGGAGTAATTGTTTAGGCTTGGCGTCCTTTGAGACGGACCCTTAGGGGATTGGACAAAGCTGTAATAGTGGCATCTTCATCATCAGCATCGTTACCTCATTTGTCTTGGGGAATTTGCTTTTACAAGATCGAGTCAAAGTAGTACGCCTTGACCCTTTTAAAATAATCTACATCGGCGAATTCTGTCTTGACGATGTCATCTTCGCTGACATATTTTGGGCACTGGTAGAGAGTGGATGGAACGATTATGTACTTGTGTATCCATGAACGTCCTAGTAGGACATTGTAGGACACATCCACGTTGATGACATATCAAGTCACCTCTGTTCGGAGATCACCGATTTGGCACTTTAGACGAATCTTACCTAGCGGGTAGCTTCTTCCGACGTTGAAGCCGCTGATAGTGGTATTGGTGGCTGTCATCCGATGCATAGGGATTCCCAACGTCTTCTTCGTAGGATAATGCTGAGAGATAATCCGGGGTCGATATGCATCTGGTCCAACTTAATGGCTCTGATGTACCCTGTGTAATACAGGGGACGATCGTGCCTATTATTCTTTAACAACATATCATGTTGAGAGAATGTGATATTCTAGATCGCCGCCATCATATCGTTCTAGTGAGGACATGCAGCGGGATTCTTTGTCGGTGGCTTGACTTGGGCCAAATAAGAGTCAGCATTTTGCAATGCCTCACTTAGAGCATCACGAGTCTTTTTGGAGAGACGGAGGATCTCGAAGAGTAACAACTTAGCGGGAGTGTTGGCCAACTGTGCCAAAATATCAAAGTTGTAAAAATTCTCCAGCCATTGCTTTATATTTTCACAGAGGTTTATCATAGCGAGTTTTCTTCTGCTTTTGCTTGTCTATTGCGGGAGGCTAGGATGGACTGGGATCAGATGTGGCGGGTTCCGCGAGTGTGGTAACCGGAGGTATAGCATCGTCGGGAGCATTGTAGTTGTGCTGATAGGTTAGGCTCGACCTGGTTACGCCAGCGAGAGCTTCATCTGTCGATGGAGAAATCGTGTGACATGACTTGGTCTTCTTTCCCTTAGACTTGGGAGCAGGGGCATTGTCGTCTATGTCACATCCAAAACGAGTTCTGGATGAACCTACATGACTTCGCCCCTTGGAGTGGTGAGGGGAACCAATCCGTCTGCTTGGGCTGGAGGGATGTTAAAGAACTCCATGGTTGTCTAGGTATGGGGCCGATACTCCTAATTGTTGTACTGCATGTAGTGACTGTCAGGCCGAGAGAGATTACTAAGGAAGTAACAAAAGGGATGAGGCATCTCCTTTGATTCCATGAAACCAAAGACTTGGACATCTACCTGTGCTCTTACTACCATTAATGAATGCCTTCAATGTACCTCTCCTTTTGTTGACATCCTACGACCGCGTGATAATAGAGGAGCACTCATAGATCTGCTTGCAACAACATGATCAAACCTACCTCGTCCCACTCGTAGCACCACAACTTTGCTAGTATGTGGCACTGCTAGGGGTGAGAATTCCGTCTATTTAGATTTAACTGAACCGAAATAGTCAAAACTGAAATTCTAAAAAACCAAAATCGAACAGAAATTAACCAAAAATGAACCGAACCCGAATAAGCTATTCGATTTGTTCGATTAGACTATTGGTATTTTTTAATGGATCGGACCCAAAGTTGATATCGTGGTTAAATTATATTAAAAATTATAATTTTATACACACATTTATTGTATTTTAAAGTTGTATGGAAAGTTGTGCTTCAAAACATATATATATATATATATATATATATATATATATATATATATATATATATATATATATATATATATATATATATAATTATTGTTCTCAAAATATACACATTTTAAATCACAAAATATGCATAAAATTAGGATATTTATATATTGCATAAATTTTATTCGGTTTTGGACCAAAACAAAAACCCAAAATTGAAACCGAAATCAAAACTGTATAAGAAATTCTAGTATTTTCAAAATCAAAACTGAACCGAAATTTTTCAAACTGAACCGAATCTTTTATTCAGTTTAATTTTTAGTCCAAAACCGAATAATGCTCACCCCTAGGAACTACTTCCTTCTACATGTTAAGCTTGATTGTTACCAGTCACACTGCCCATCCCCTTCCATTTAGACTGTCGCACCAGAGTCCAAATATCCTTATTCTCTTACAAACCTTCATACTCGCCTGCCATATCCCAATTAGCAGTATTACCTCCATCAGGAGAGAGCACTAATCGATTTTCTCCATAGTTGTCGCCTTATATATATATATATATATATATATATATATATATATATATATATATATATATATATATATATATATATATATATATATATATAATATATGCTTCGATCAATGGCGGAGAGAGGGAGATATTCTTGAAGGAAGATCAGAAGATCTTCTCAAAGATTTTCTCGAAAAGTTTTTCCTGATGGATCGAGATAGTGAGCCACTTCATGTCCAATATATCTACATGCAAATCATCTTGGTAGAATCCATTCATAAGTTACTAGAAGCATAATTCATTATCCTCCGGTAGGTGTACTGGCACTTTCTTTAACAAGGGATGCGCAGCCGAGACCTCCACCAGAATCCGGCAAAGGTTAGTCATTTGCAAGTCGCTCTAAATTTTTTAGTGATATAATAAAGAAAAAATAAAAATGCCATTGTTATGGAAAGTAATAATAGAGATAAAATAAGAATGGCTTTGATGCATATATGTATGTTGATACTTTCTTTAGAAAGTTATTCGCCCCCGCTCAGAAAGAGTTTGCTATCGGGTTCAGACGTATACTTCCCTCGGGATACAACAAAGTCTTGAGAAAAATGCATATAGCAAATCGGAGTCTTTCTTCTTATTGAATAATCGTAACTTGTGTTATGCTTGTGATGTATGATTTGTGATTTTGGTATACTTTTTTGGTATATTTGAGACTTGGGTATACTTGAGTTTATATAGAAAATCTTGTCTTTTCATGAACATGTATGGCTCTTCTGACAATCAGAACGAATATGAAAATAAAGGAATCATGAACGAAGAGTTATAACCATAACAAAGAGTAAAAATTGTTGGGTCTAATCTGGATTTGGTAACATTAAATTGGCACAGCGGATTCGAGAGCAGATCCTTCTATTCCGAGACGGAAAATGGGCAATCAGTTCTGGCACAAAAGCCATTCTTGTAATGCCAGAATTTGGGAGCCCAAATATGGTAAAAGATTTAATTTGATGCAATTTGGAAATCTATATTAAATATCTGAATTGATTATATTTATAAATTTGTATCAAATATTTAATTTGACCATATTTGGACGTCCATAATTGGTGTTTGCTATTTTAGGTAATGGATTTCCTATTTAGGGTTTCTTGTTTAGGAATTTATATGACCAAAAATAGGGTTCATCATCTTATTTATATAGATGAGCGTGGAGGCACAAAGTAAGAACACAAATTAGATATTTGGGGTGTTAGTTCACAGGAAGTCTAAGAGAATGTCGCACTTTACGCTTAGACTCGCCATCCAAGATAAAAGAATGAGGAGATCTGATCGAAGAGTCATAGCTTTCGATCAGGAAAATTGCTACGGGGTTTAGTGAGTACTTTCAATTACAATCGCTGTCTTTTTTTCTTGAGTGTGGTGAGTGGATTGAACCTATTAGGGCAAAGGGTTCAACATTGGTTCTTATCAATCTTGTAATTTTATCTAAGTTATATATATTGGAATTTGTCTAGGTGACGTAGTCACCATCATATATGTTGTCTTCGATCTATGCTTGGTGTTCGTTAGATTGGTAGGTTAACTCAGGTGGGTGGGCAACGCCAAAACTAGTAGTATCATAGCGTGGTATTGGTGCTTCTAATCCCAACAAGTGGTATCAGAGCCAGGTTCTAGTTTGATAGTCTAATACCAACAAGTGATATCAGAGCTCTCAGGTTTGTGAGAGTGAAGGTGCAACCATGTCTACGGAGCAGATGAACACACGTATGATCACCCTTACATGAGGAAACTAGAAGATTTGGAAGCCAAGGATGGAGGATATACTCTGGTGTAAGGACTTGCTTGGTCCATTAGAGGGCAACAGTGCCAAGCAGACGGACAAAGTTGTGGAAGACTAGAAATGACTAGATCGAAAGGCCATTGGATTCATCCGCCAATGGCTGGACGATCTGGTGTTTCACCACATGCCTATGGAAAGTTTGACAAAAGCATTATGGGAGAAGCTGCATTCGCTGTACAAAACGAAAACAGCTGGCAACATGGGGTTTCTTATTCGCTAACTCGTCAACTCGAAGTACACGGATGGTGTCCCGGTGGCACAATATCTGAACGAGGTTTAAGGTATCATCAATCAGCTATATGCGATGAAGATGGTGATTGATGAAGAGCTTCAGGTCTCTGCCAGAAAGTTAGGAAACGTTGGTGGTGTCGGTGAGCAACTATGCGCCTGACGGAGTGTTACGATGAAGGCAGTCAAAAATAGCTTATTGAATGAGGAGGTCCGGCATAAGCACAAAGAATTATTGCAGGAGTCTACTCTGGAGGCTTCCTACGGAAAGGAAAGAACCAAGTAATAGGCAAGGATAGGGGGAGTCCTCGGGATCTTGCGACTGTGGACTGCAAGGAGGCGTTATCACTATGGCGAAAGGGGTCATATCAAAAGGAACTGTATGAAGCTCAAAGATGAGAACGCTAAAGGCAAGAAGGATCAGGAGGATCTCACTAATGATAGAGTCGTTCGATGGTATTTGACTTAGGCATGCACACGGTATGGATGAGGAATGGTAAGACAAGTTGCGCTTAGGAAGTCTTGAGGACGAGACTTTTTCTAAGTGGTGTATTATGTAACGACCCGTTCCGCTCAACCGGAGAGTCGATTCAAATGGCGCAAGTATAATGTCTTATCCCGTCTAGCTCGACGAGATGACTCGCTTGATGCAAAGGCATTCAGACTTGGCTCTTCATAAGATGTTCGGACTTAGAATTTTTAATAGCGCGCTCGGAGTCTCACTCGGCCGATGCGATTCATCGCTCAGGTGGGTGGCCCCGATGAACATGTCTTTGCTCGACCGTCACACTAAATAAAATGGAACAAACATGCTAGTAGCTAGGAAAATCACCTGTTGCATACTAATAAAAGTATCGAACGCACCTAGCTAAGGGAATAATCCCACTTATATCCCATGTGTAAAACTTGGAAATGTTAACTTGATGTTAGAGAGAGAGTTTTTCAATATGTTTCACAATGGACAAATAGAATTTATAGTGCACGCCACTCTGATCTTGTTATACTGTCGTAGTATAGACTTTCACACGAATGCAACGCTAGTCACAGATATTATGACACAGTCCGGAATACTTCATAGAAATGGTTTACTCAGTTGAGACAGGAAGACAATCAAAATAGTCATTCCGAACCAAGTAATGGAAACATGGTAAGGCTTCAAGACTATAAGGTCGTCAAGGCAATTCCCCCACCGGGAGCTGCATAAACAAATAAAGAAGAAAAAGAAGACCAAAGCCCGAGTATGTCGGGGACGTGTAGCGGGGCTCGCTACCCGCACTGCATGGAGCGTCGTCAACCCAGTATATAGTCCAAAATGGCTCGGGATGGCTTGTAGCAGGCTAATTATCTGTGCTGCAACCATCATCGTTTATTAGAAGAGAAATGGCTCGGGGTGGCTTGTAGCGGGCTAATTACATGTACTACAACAATCGTTGTTCACTAAAAGAAGAAAAATAAAAGAGAAGAACATGCATGGCCACCGAAAAAATGTGCACAGGGGTAAGTTCCTGCGGTCCGATAAGCCGAGACGCTGGGGCAGAATCGATCTCGGGCCGAACTACGGTATAGAGGTGCTATATGGGCTAGCCCGGGTAGGGCGTTGGCTTTTAGCAGGCTAGTTACCTGTACTGCAACCATCGCGCCTACTCAGTCTATAGTCCAAATGGCTTATGGATCGGCCAATGACCTTTTCATATAGATTAATTAAGTAAGCTCGCTTGTGGCAATCCGTATGTGAGTTTATTAGAATTTGAAGCAAGTAAAGGATGCACGACACATCATATATTAGAGAATGGACGCATTGCACGGTACAACTATATAGTTCAAACAGGTCTTGTCTGAGGCAGAGACACGCTCGTGACACTTAAGTTTTCTTATGCGTTCCCTTGCTTCATTATGTATATAATGAAGGTTAACTTGATCTACCTTGGACAGGGAAGGACGAACGGTAAGTTGGTAAGTTGGCGTCATGTTTATCTTATATTGCAAAACACACTGCAACATGAATTAGGCTTTTTATTATATGCCATGAAATTGGTCCTAAGGAAAGACTAGAAAGTCAACATAATAGATGGTGCATGGAACTTAATTAACGTGATTTAGTTTTGTTGAGTATGCGAGAAGCCTCCCTACCAGTGCATTCAATATACTGATAATCCACTAGATTGCGTGTATGGCGTGTGAGTACCTAGTTCGGTGGCGGAGTTTCCCTCGTGCTCGAGGTGCTACGTATAGCAGCTAGCGTCGACATGACGGTCGAGGAGCTGGAGACGAAGGAAGATGCAAAGCAGCTCGAAGGATCGGAGATCAGTGGCATGGGGGGCAGAAACTCTGTCGCGCGACGACATGCATGGAGTCCAGTTGAGGAGCCATGGGGTCAACACCCTCTCATCAGACTGGAGAGGAAGTATGTTGGGTCCAGTCTGTATTTGGTAACAGTAAAATTTGGAGCCCAAATATGGTAAAAGATTTAATTTGATGCAGTTTAGAAATCTATATTGAATATCTGATTTGATTTACAAATTTATATCATATATTTAATTTGATCATATTTGGACGTCCATAATTGGTGTTTGCTATTTTACTTAATGGATTTCCTATTTTAGGATTTTCTATTTAGGAATTTATATGACCTAAACTAGGATTTCTTATCCTATTTATATTGGTGAGGGTGGAGACACAAAGTAAGAGCACAAGTTGGAGATTCAGGATGCTAGTCCATAGGAAGTAAGAGAAAGCCACACTTTGCTCTTAGGATTTGCTATCCAAGATAAAAAAAGGAGGAGATCTGATCGAAGAGTTGTCATTTTCGATAAGGAAAATTGCTACGGAATTTGGTGAGTCATTCCAATTGTAATATCTGTCTTTTCTTCTTGAGTGTGGTGAGGGACTTGAACCTATTAGGGCAAAAAGGGTTCAACATTGGTTCTTCTCAATCTTGTAATTACATCTAAGTTATATAGATTGGAATTTATCCATGTAACGTAGTCATCGGCGTCATATACGTTGTCTTTATATGTGCTTGGTGTTCGTTACATTGGTTGGTTATCTCATGTAGGTTGGCGACACTTCCGAGCGCCCAACAAGTGGTATCAGATAGGGATGGCAACGGGACGGGTTGAGACCGGGGACCATACCCCCCATCCCGTCCCCGAGTAGTGTTCGAATCCTCATCCCCGTTCCCGTCTCTGTTTGGGCTTAATTTTTTTATCCCCATCACCGTCCCCATTAAATAATGCACTCCCCGTCGCCGCCCCCGTCTCGTTAATACTTTCGTTCGGATTTTTCTATCCTCGTCCCATGTCATGTTAACAATTTTTGTGTACATTATAAGCTTAAAATTTATTTTTATTCAAAAATAAAATTTATTTACAGACATGTTAGTAAAACCTGGTTTCCATAAAATAAATATACTACTAAATAGGAAAAATAATACAATACAACAAAAAGAGAATATTAATCTAACAAAAATATACAAGTAATAAATAGAAGTCTACAATACAATATAACAAAGAGCGAATGTTAACGCCACAAAATATATTACAAATAGACGTCTACATTTTCTTATAAAAAAATATACTACAAGTAATCGAGGTCGAAGATTTACCGGGGCAAGGAGTACTATATCCATACCCGGTCCAGAAACCAACCGGAGAATTTTTTTTAATCCCCATCCTCGCCCCATCTCCGTTTTTAAATTTCTAAATTTGTTCCTGTCGGGGGAAAAAATCGAGTCTCCGTCGAGTTCGGAGGAGATTGCCATCCCTAGTATTATAGTGTTGTATTGGCGCTTATGATCCCAACAACAATCAAAAGCCAACGAACATTAGAATTCGTTCAACCCAATGAACCTAGAGATTCGTTTAAAACCAATGAATCTAAATATTCGTTCAAATACAATGAATCGTAACATTCATTCAAACTCAACGAATCTGAACATAAAAGTTTTCCATTCTACAATTAAATTAAAATCCTCAACGATAGGTAACATAGGGTTTTGTTAACATTAGGGCACATGTTAAGGATAATTAATACATTTTTTTTTTTGCTTTAAAAATTATTATTTACACCCAATAAACAATAAATTATTTAAGAGATTATTTTGAAAATTATTTTATTGAATCTTGTTGGCACCTTCCAAAGCAAAAAATTATTCTTTTTAATATTTATTAGACCTTGTGGATACTTTCCAAAAGTAAAAAATTACTATTTTTAATGTTGTTATTTTTTTTAAACAAAAAAATTTGTATATTAAATTATCCTTAACAAGTGCCTTAAGACACATGTTAACAAAATCCGGTAATGCCCCCTAAATTTTATTATTTATAAATAGAAGGAATAATACGACCCCCTGTTTCGATCCACTGACTTTCTGTTACCTAGTCAAAATTTTATATCTCTCTTCGGTTACCACAAGAGTCACTCGAGTTCAGTAGAAATTCCGGTAACTTAATCACCATGCATGCAAGAGATTTTGGGTTTGAAAACCATATCTGCGTCTGGTCGCCTTGAAAAATGAGACTTTTTTTTCCCGACTGTTTTACTGAATAGAGAGGCAGGTCACTCCTCTTGTGGGGAATGGTGTGGAGAAGGCCTATATAAAGGCATGCAAACACTTTAAAGACCAGAGGGAAAGAGGGAGCAACCTATCTCATTTCTTAGTAACACAAAGAGGTGAGCTAGGAATCCTCCCCCACCACCCTCTTCCATTGTGGAACTGAAACAATGGTGTTCTTTGGTGTGCTTCTTGGACTACTCCTTGGCTTCCTCTTCCTCTGCTGTGGCCTGTTGAGGTGGAATGAACTGAGGTACAGTAAGAAGGGCTTGCCCCCTGGCACTATGGGATGGCCTGTCTCTGGAGAGACAACCGAGTTTCTCAGGCAAGGGCCTGATTTCATGAAGAACAAGAGAGCTAGGTGAGTTCCTTCAATATTTATTAACTACTAGTTTTCAGTATTTTCATTTCAAGGTACAAAATCAGTATCTTCAGTTCAAGATACAATATCAGCATGGGAATTGTTATGCGCGCGCCAACATGTAATTCCTAGGTGGAGTGTTGGAGTATAGGTTAGAGCGCGAATAACATTCACTGTCAGTATTTTGGTTCAAAATTATATATATATATTAAAAAAGATTCTGAGAAGATAATGTGTAAAGACTTCAGAAACATGAAAATTTTTGCTGTGTTACTGAACTGGATCAGTATGCAACATGTGCAACAGTCTGGTAAAGTGGTTTGTCTCATTTAAGGTTTGAGAGCCCCATTTCCAAGATACAAGTCTTCTTTCTGCCAGAAAGGAATTGCTCCCCTCTGTTATAGCTGGGGTATGCAAGTACTTGAAAGTCTTGTATTCAAGTATTCAACATCTTTCTGTTGTTCTTTTTTTCTTTCCCTCTTCTCTTCATAATGATACTATATTCATATATATAGACTCAATATCTGAGTTCTTCACCATCTTGAAATCTGAAATTTTACCTGAAATTTTTTTTTTTTTTTTTTTTGGGGAGCACAGGTATGGAAGTTTGTTCAAGTCACACATACTGGGATGCCCAACAGTAGTGTGCATGGATCCGGAGCTCAACAAATACATTCTTATGAATGATGGGAAGGGGCTTGTCCCTGGCTACCCGCAGTCCATGCTGAACATACTGGGGGAGAACAACATAGCAGCAGTGAGTGGCTCCCTCCACAAGGCCATGAGGAGCTCCATGTTTGGACTTGTGAGTCCTTCCATGATCAGGGACCAGCTCCTCCCCAAGATTGATCAGTTCATGAGATCCCATCTCAGCAACTGGAGTGGCAGGGTTATTGACATCCAGATGAGAACAAAGGAGGTTGGTAAATATTTCCTCTTTGAACAGAGACATAGGCTCTAGAAAAAAAAGAAAGAGTTTGTTACATCTTTTCCTCAATAAAGGAGTCAAGGGAAAGGTGTGTACTATAGGTTCAGATATTACCAACGTTACACTTGCAGTAATAAGTCTGAACTTGGTTCCTAAAAGTGGCTCTGTAATGGGGTTTCATCTGCCATATCTGGGTAGAGTTAGGCTAATTTGGACTTGAATCCCTTCCACTTTCACACTTTTGAAAGTGAACTTGGTTCCTAAAATTGGCTCTGTAGTGGGGTTTCATCTGCTATATCTGGATAGAGTTGGGCTAATTTGCATTTGAATCCCTCCTACTTTCACACTTTTAAAAGTTTCTACTGTGTAAAAATTTTATGTGTAATTTGCTACCATGAACTTACGAGCACTTGCACTTAACTACCCTCTACATGGTGTGACAAGGAAGTTAGAGTAGCAAGAAAAAGTGCACATAAAAATAGTACGGGTAACAAGCCTAGTAAACATAAAAGTAAGGTATTTCAATGGAAATTAGCCTTTTATTCAAGAGAGAAAATAAGCAACAATTTTTTTTTTACACATGTCCTGTTCTTTGTTCAGATGGCGCTTCTGTCAGCACTGAAGCAGATTGCCAGCATCGAAACCGGTCCAGTTGCTGAAGCCCTCAAGGTTGAGATATTTCAGCTTGTTCTTGGCACGCTCTCCTTGCCCATCAATCTACCGGGCACAAATTATCGTCGTGCTTTCCAGGTATAATTTTGATATTCGCTGCGGTTAAGTGATAACTTGGAAGAATGTTGTTCATTATTGATGATTTCCTTCTCCAGGCAAGGAAGAGAGTAGTAAGCATGTTGAGAGAAATTATTGAGGACAGAAGATCGTGTAGGAGCCCCCACAATGACATGCTTGGTTCCCTCTTGGACCCCGAAGAAGGAACAAAATTCAATCTGAATGACGAGCAGATCATCGATTTGATCATTACCCTCGTGTATTCAGGTTACGAAACCATTTCTACGACTTCGATGATGACTGTCAAGTATCTCCATGACCATCCAAGGGCTCTTGAAGAACTAAGGGTAAGGATATTGATCAAGGCATTTTTCTTTTGTTTCTTATACTGTTTTGCTCTTCTTATTGATTAATCATTCATTGGTTATAGAACGAGAATTCGGAGATTAGAAAGAAGAAACTACCTGAGGATGCTCTCGACTGGAATGACTTGAAGTCCATGAAGTTCACTCGTTCTGTAAGTCAATGAATCAAATTTTACTCTTGTATTTTTCCTTAACATCCATCCATGCTGCGAACTAATGAATTATCATCATTATAGGTGATCCTTGAGACTTTGAGAATAGCCACAGTTGTCAATGGGGTGCTGAGAAAGACCACCCAAGATATTGAAATGAAAGGTTCATACTATCCTAATCTTTCATAGGACTAAGAAAGGTTCACTTGCTACATAATTTCCATGTTCTTAACAGGTTTCGTCATCCCCAAAGGATGGAAAATCTATGTTTACACGAGGGAGATCAACTACGACTAGTATCTATATCCCGAACCCTTGACATTCAATCCATGGAGATGGATGGTCAGTGCAAATTATCGCTTATTCATTTCCACGTCTCTTTGGTAATTATATATCACCAACATGCAATCTCTGACACTTGTATGGTATACAGGATAAAAACATGGAGTCTCACCAATACTTCATGTTGTTTGGAGGCGGTGGCAGGCTATGCCCTGGCAAGGAATTGGGAATCGCTGAGATTTCAACATTTCTTCACTACTTGGTTACAAAATATAGGTTTGTGTACATCACTGAACATCGAAATTGAAGTGTCAACATCATTTGTCTTCGCTTGAGATGATGCAAAATAATTCGAGTATGAATATCCTATTGACTTTGAATTATCTTGACTGCAGATGGGAAGAAGTTGGAGGAGATACAATACTGAAATTTCCCAGAGTTCAAGCACCTAATGGCCTACACATCCGCATAAGTGATTACAGAGTTTAACATATAGGATACAAATATATAGATAGGTTCACTAATGAACAAATAACCGAGGGATAAGTGATCGTCCCTCTATTACTGGATGGATGAGGAAGTGGAAACTATCGTTTTCTCTTATGCTAAGGATACTAACATGATGTGTAGCAGTGAGCTTCCCTATGAACCTTTCCTCTGTAGAGTTTGTGTTATTAGTATATGATATAGAAAAGCATAGCAGTTCTGAGTTCGGATAAAAAAAGAAGCATGTATGTGCCTAAATTCTCTTCAAGTTTAGAAATGTTACTGCTTTCGCAGTTGCTAAATGAAAGAGACCTTTTTTTCATTACATTGCAAAGCTTTTATGAGCTCTCTTAATTTGGAAGTTTTAGTATGATGCCTTCAACTAGCAAGAAAACCTTGTGTAGTTAGAGCCTGAGCTAACTCTCTCATCTTAATCTGTATCTGACATGTATTATACACGATAATGTTAGAATTTTGAAGTCCATTTTTATCATGAATAAATCTAGTTAATATGCGTTTTATGATAACTCATTATGTTGCTTTCATGCATAAGTTATGAAATTAATAGTCATGAGTATGTAATTCAAGAGTCAAGAATTATGAAACTCAAGAAGTGAGTTACAAATAGCCTTAAGTGTTTGTGTTTGGGAACGAAACACATAAACTATTTCAATAAACCAAGAGACTACAAAAAATTGAGGTAAATCGAATGAAAACCAACTTGCCAAAATCACAGACAAAGCACAACATAAATACAAACGATTTTGACATTAAAATACTGTGGAAAAAATTACGGGAAGATCGGAGTCCAACTATTGAAAAATCCTTCACTAATGAAAGAATACACCAACCACTGGCGGAGCATAAGGTGGGTTAACCCGGGGTGTTGCTCGGGCTTAAAATAAAACAAATGGTTTTTACTAGGTAACATGAATTGGCTTTGGTTTAGTGGTTAGGACTATATGATGTGGGTGAAGAAGCCAGGGCTTGAATCCTGACAGCATCCCTCGTGATCTAATTACTGAAAAACATCTTTTTACACAATATTTTTTTATTAGGTAACATAGAATGTGTAAATCCCCAGAATTTTTTAGAATTTAAAAATAAATTTTCGGAATTTTTCTGAAATTTTCTGTGATTTTTCACTAATTAAAATCAAGGTATTCTGGTTTTAAATAAATTTAAATATTTTTATTAAATATTAAAATATTATGAAAATAATATTTTTGGATGTAAAATAAAATATTAGACATAGAGTAATTTTTCTGGAATTTATTGGACCCCAGAACCATTTTTAAAGACCTAAAAACCAAGTTTTTAAATAAAACAACCGGTTTATTGAACCAAACCAACCCAAACCGGACCGACCCTGAACCGAACCCCGACTCAGACCCGTACCCTAACGGGTCAGATCCAAACCCGAACCGTATCTTAGTGGGTCGGATTCGGACCCGCATCCAAACCCAACTCGAAACCTACCCGACCCTTGCTACAGTAATCCCCTAATTCACCCGAACCCCGCGGCTGTCCGCTTCCCCCGCCGACGGTTTCAACCCTGTCGTCTCCCTGCTGTCCGCTCGCCTTCCCAGCGCCGCTCGGCCTCCCCGTTCCCGCAACCACCGCTGCTTCTCCTCCCCTAACCTCGACTATATAAACCCGCCTCACCACCGTAAACCGGTACCACCGCCATTCCCATCACCCTCCGGCGACCCGACAACGCCGCCACTTACCACCACCACTCTCCCCGATCGCCCTACCGCCTTCCTCCGCTGCCCTCGACCTAGCCACCGCTAACTCTCCTCTGCTACCACCGCTCACCACCATACCTCGACTCCTCCGGCCGCCTCCGCGAGTCGACTCCGCCGCCTACGACCCGTAGCAGCCCCGGCCACCACCAGCGCCGCAACGACGACTCCAGCGCCACCACGATGAAGACCAGCGCCGAGCTCCGCCGTGCCCTAGCCGCCGCCGCCAGCAAGCCGGTCGTGCCGCGTCGCACCGCCTCGCGAAATCGCGTTTTTCAGTCTTCTTCGGAGCCATGTTCAGGTAACTGTTTCTCTCTCCTCGTTGTCCCATTTTTTGTTCCGTCTGCTGTGACGCGAACCCTGCGTGACCCTCTCGATACCCGTGTAATTTGTTCCGGGTATCGCGTCCTGTGGCGGTCGCAAACTGCGACCCAAAATAAAAAAAAGTAAATACCCTATTTTTCTTCGGAACTGGGTGCGCCCCGCTAAACGGGACGACTTGGTCGTGTGCGGACTTCATCGAAAGGTGCGCGCCATTAATACAGACGTGTGAAATTTCGCAAAAGTTGATTTGGATGTGCGTGCACATCGGAATCAACGCGTATCCGTCAACAACACCCCGTATCAGCCCTGTTCTGGAACTCGTTGAAACTTTGTGTACGCATGTCGTATCGAAACGAAACTTACGCCATCGGACTCGTAGCAATACGCTGGTCCTGCGACCCAAGTTTGGTTCGATTCTGAGAACGTTGACAAAATTGCGTATCGTGGGCCCCACGGCTCCATTTGACGGGCGATTTTGTGATCGGCTCATCGGAATCCAGTTCTGGATATTCCGTTGGGTTCGTATCATCGTTCTAGACTTGTAGACACTAAGTTTGATGAATTCGGAGAACATTGTCTCTGACATATTTTTTGGTGCGAAGCGGGCCACTTGTGGACCCCGCTTTGACCAGAAACTGTCACTTTTGCCCATGTGTCCAAATTGGACTCAAGAACAGGCAATTCTAGCTATTTAATATCTTCTAAACCTGATGGTAACATTTATTTCAGCAACCGGAGAAGTATCTGCAGATACCGCCGATACCAGAGTAGCAGTTGGAGTCAGAACCCCAAGCAAGTGTACCTTGCCATACTTGCAGCATTTGTTTATACTATTCTCTTAATTTATTACTGTAATATCTTTGTTCAACCTAGGACCGTGTGACATTACTTAGCTTTCAAATAATATTCGGGTGCCAACGCCGTACGCGGAATTGTGTAATGTCACCTAGTCATGGATATCGCGACCCTATACATTATCGTGCTTGCCTTATCAAGTACGTCATGCCTCAGGACACCTGACACTATTCATGAGACAGAATCTTCCTGAGATATTCATGGTGATTTTATATAGGTTACATGATTCATGACTTAGATATTACATGTGCTTAGCTATCATTATGTCTTGTTGCATCAGTTAGAGGTCATGATCCTGCGTGACATGGACATTAGACGTCGTGGACATGAGACATGTGATTACATTGGGTGGGGAGAGTATTACCATATCAAAGGCTAATTATATTATATATATATTGTTATCTGGAGGTGTCACGCCCCAGTCCCAAAATACGTAGGACTAGGACACGTAAGCATGCCAGCCGTATGGATATGGCAACTCCAATATATGGAAACCAAAATCCACACGTACGCTGTAATATGAATATCAAATCCACAAGTGATATAAATCTATCACAAGTCACAGGGTATAATCTAAATCTCATCCACAAAAAGTCAAATATAAATAAATAACCAGTATCTATAAAACTAGACCTCAATAAGAAGTATCTAAGGATGATAGTTGGATTATGATGAGAGAAGTTACAAAATAATTCAAGTTCACAAAAGATGAGACTCTACAGTCTCTACAGTTGTTATACTAACTCCTTGTCTAAGTCGCTAGTCGACCAAATAGGGGCATAGACCTCTAAATTCTGTCGTCTGAATAAAACACTGTCGTCTTATGCTAGCATACAATAATATCATTTAGTTACACTTCATTAATGGGTCAATAGGGCTATGTGATTCTAGGTTGTGAGGTATATTACCTAACTTATAATAATTGAACTACTATTGCAATTATCTTAAGGATACCGTAGAAGCTCCTGTTAAGGTCTACGAGAAGGGGTCTTGGTACTTATTAGGGTAGCCGCTTACATTACATAGATCATGGTCGTCTTAAGTCTTAGTCATAGTGCTTATGGAACAAGTGTCAATAGCAAGAATAGAAAGGTTACTAGCCTCAAGGGAAGGGAATATAACTCGTATCGAGATGAGGGTACAAATTACGTGATCTACAACTAGGGGTAATCATCACAATCTAATTGAACAACTCAACTATCAGGTTCTAACTACAAGGCATATAATTCAAAATTCAAGGTCACAACTATAACTTTAGCAAACTATATATCCTATCATAGAATACAATCACTTGGTCTAAAATTAGAGGTGTCAAGTGGCACGAGTTGAAAGATGAAGAATAGAAGAACAAAATTTAGTCGTTGCGCAATTAGCAAACGCTAAGGTCGCAGAGGAACAAGGTATAAAAATTAAAATAGAGGGCTCTAGATAGCATCATGGTTTTCTAAAGGAGAGTGGTATACTAGTTGCTATGTTCGAGGTATGATCAAGGAACAAGTGTTGATTACATTTCTCTAGGCTTCCTAAGGTGTTGTCTACTAATAATAAGACAATGATCTAAGTTTATAGTTCTCCACTACTATCTAGCTATGAAGGTTAGGTTCAGTCCTAATATTCAATTTTGGTTTTCTATTAGTTCCTCAATACTAGGGTCAAATATTATGGTAAAACTTCTAGCTACTCTAGTAGTGTCTATACTACTCTCTAGTCTTCATAATACATCAAGGGGTAATGGTAAACCAATCTATAGATAAGAAATTCTAGGGTTCACTAGACATTCTAAACTTAGTGGTGTGTCAGCACCCTAGTTGTACTCTGAATAGGAAGGTTACTCTACTTATCATCTAACAAAAAGGAACTTCTATATTCAAGGAGAAGGCTATATAATTGTCTTATCAGTTGGGTTTGACCTAGGATTAGGGCTTGGTCAACACTCCTTGGGGTTGGGCCTTGGGCTCACATAAGAATGTTGGGGCTATAATTGCATTTGTTTAAATGCAAGGATAGATATAAATTGAGGGGGCGATGTTCGTGCGTTGCACACTCCGATAAATTATGGAAAAAATTCATGTGAAGGGGAAAACTGGGTTTCTTCATGAATTGTCCATTGGTGGGGACACCTTAATGCATTTTTGCATAAAACCCCCAATAATTGAAAAAATTGCACAAAGACGGTAATTGGATTTTAATTAATCAAAAATACCACGCATGGTATTCTGGAAAATTAGGAGTACATGGGATTGAAATTAGGTGGGACACAAGTGTCAGGGACGTAGAGGGTACAGTGTAGAATATTAATAAATTTTGGGTTGCACAAAACGGTCAAGATTGTGTCTCCAATTTTGATTGGGACGCACAAGAGTACAAAGTTGGAATTTATTTAGAATTAAGAAATCACGTTCGCGACGTTTATTGTGCGGCTAAAATATAGCACCAGAGAGCATGATCATAAGTTACACAAAGGTCAGAAAGGTAGGTGGACACGTCTCGGACAAGGGTATAAAGTTTGTAGAAAGGCATGGGCTAGTGTAGTGCTCCAATTATTGGAGGAACGGTAAGACGCACTATTTGTCATAATTATTGCATAATTAAATAAATAAAATATTCTATTTCTATTTGGGTTCAAACCAGCCCTAATTTCACTATCTAAGCAAAGTAGGCCTAATTTTTGTTGAGGGGGTTTACAATCTACCCAACCTAAAATAATTTCGTCCTCGAAATTAAAATAGGGTAGGGTTCTCTCTATCCAATCTTACTTGGTTACAGTCTAAAGAATTCTCCTCAAGTTAACATTGCAGTTTCTACCCAACTTAGAATTTACCCATCTATCATCTAAGGCTATACATCTAAGAAGACTATGCCCCAAATTATTTAATCATGTTATTAAATCCTCAAAGTCTCTAACACCAAACATATCATCTATGATATGCCCTTAATCATTTATAACAGAGAGTCACCAAGTCATAAAATTAGCCTGTGGGGTATATCTAGCACTATCATTGTATCACTCAATCCAAGCACGAGGTTTCATCTTTCCGAAACAAAGGAAGACGGAAAATAATATAAAGAGTTCAAGGAGGAGGTAATAGAATGAAAGTATGGGAATCAAAGCGTTTAAAGGATTCAAATGGGAATTGTCAAGGTAGTTGTGGATTGAAACACTATTTGGTAATTTCTTATTCGCCTGCTCATATCAGTATAGTTATGTAATCGATACGATGTGCTCAGACATATCTAGGGGTATGTATTTTCGTCTACTAGTCGACTATATATCTCAATCCACGTAAAGTAGTTATGCGAAGGGCGAATCAAGCGCACTATGTCTAGCTAGACGATAATACACTGATTCTGATTAGACAATTTGTATTAGTGTGGTTGATCAGGCCCCAATAACACTTATGTCATGAACAAGCTCGATATAAGATTAAGCTTGCAAAATTAGGCTATAATAGCAGCATAATTTGAGGTAGCACAGAAAATATAACGCTGGATTATGATGAGAGAAGTTATAAAATAATTCAAGTTCACAAAAGATGAGACTCTACAGTCTCTACAGTTGTCATACTAACTCCTTGTCTAAGTCGCTAGTCGACCAAATAGGGGCATAGACCTCTAAATTCTATCGTCTGGATAAAACACTATCGTCTTATGCTAGCATACAATTAATGTCATTCAGTTATACTTCATTAATGGGTCAATAGGGCTATGTGATTCTAGATTGTGAGGTATACTACCTAACTTATAACAATTGAACTACTATTGTAATTGTCTTAAGGATACCGTAGAAGCTCCTGTTAAGGTCTACGAGAAGGGGTCTTGATACTTATTAGGGTAGCCGCTTACATTACATAGATCATGGTCGTCTTAAGTCTTAGTCATAGCGCTTATGGAACAAGTGTCAATAGCAAGAATAGAAAGGTTACTAGCCTCAAGGGAAGGGAATATAACTCGTATCGAGGTGAGGGTACAAATTACGTGATCTACAACTAGGGGTAATCATCACAATCTAATTGAACAACTCAACTATCAGGTTCTAACTACAAGGCATATAATTCAAAATTCAAGGTCACAACTATAACTTTAGCAAACTATATATTCTATCATAGAATACAATCACTTGGTCTAAAATTAGAGGTGTCAAGTGGAAAGAGTTGAAAGATGAAGAATAGAAGAACAAAATTTAGTCGTCGCGCAATTAGCGAACGCTAAGGTCGTAGAGGAACAAGGTATAAAAATTAAAATAGAGGGCTCTAGATAGCATCATGGTTTTCTAAAGGAGAGTGATATACTAGTTGCTATGTTCGAGGTATGATCAAGGAACAAGTGTTGATTACATTTCTCTAGGCTTCCTAAGGTGTTGTCTACTAATAATAAGACAATGATCTAAGTTTATAGTTCTCTACTACTATCTAGCAATAAAGGTTAGGTTCAGTCCTAATATTCAATTTTGGTTTTCTATTGGTTCCTCAATACTAGAGTCAAATATTATGGTAAAACTTCTAGCTACTCTAGTAGTGTCTATACTACTCTCAAGTCTTCATAATACATCAAGGGGTAATGGTAAACCAATCTATAGATAAGGAATTCTAGGGTTCACTAGATATTCTAAACTTAGTGGTGTGTCAGCACCCTAGTTGTACTCTGAATAGGAAGGTTACCCTACTTATCATCTAACAAAAAGGAACTTCTATATTCTAGGAGAAGGCTATACTCAAAGAATTATTAGGGAAGTACAGGAATCAAGCAGGATACAATTGTTCAAAATAGAACAGATTAGAAGAAATATGAGTCATAGTCAATTGTGGATAAGATCCTATACTCTAGTCCTAGGTGCAGGCTTGTTCAGTACAGTAACGTAACCGAGACAATATGCTCTCGACCTGTATGGGCCACCACTAAAATATGTCACGCCCCAGTCCCAAAATACGTAGGACTAGGACACGTAAGCATGCCAGCCGTATGGATATGGAAACTCCAATATATGGAAATCAAAATCCACACGTACGCTGTAATATGAATATCAAATCCACAAGTGGTATAAATCTATCACAAGTCACAGGGTATAATCTAAATCTCATCCACAGAAAGTCAAATATAAATAAATAACCAGTATCTATGAAACTAGACCTCAATAAGAAGTATCTAAGGATGATAGTTGGGTGGAAACAAATCCACTACCAACTCGAATATAAGATCAAATACAATATAAGTACACCACAACAAACACAATATAAGTATACCAGCTAACAATCATGGGCTCGATGAGAAGACCTCCTCGAAACATATGTAATCATCCGAATCTGCGCTCCTGCGAATACTCAAGAACAGATACACCTGGAAGGGCCAGGTCCTCAGAGGGACATAACAAGATACATAAAAGTAAGCCAATAAAGTACTGAAATAAATATCCAATGGGTCGCCTAACCGTCTAAGTGAATGCAGCTAAGAACAACTTTCCCACAAGTGAGCTATCTGGCTGAAAACTGAGATTGGCATGACTCTCTCGGAGAATCAGGGGCCTCAAAGCATACCGTCTTTTGAACGGCAAAGGCCGCCAAGTAGTATAGGGGTCGTCACCGCCCGTATCTCCAGCGGAGCTTCCGGGTTACAGAAGGAAAAAGTGCAAAGGAGCCCAAATGCGGTACTTGTTGTTCTTCCTACCCCATGCTCTAAGCATGTCACATCCATGACACAATTTGGTTCATAGCCTATTTTTAGTACCCTAGCCCAATCCTGCAACCAAACAAGGACAAGGATTGGACCACCGTACTATAATAGGCTATGTCCATAGACCTCTAATAACTGCTAAGTCTACTAGCATGATGTTTGATAATAAACGAAAGAAATGAAACTAGGTTTATACGAAACCCTTTCTTTGGTTTACAAGCAAGAAGTACAATTAATCCTATACGAGGATGTTAAGTTCAAAATTTTAATCTTGGTAAATATTGCTATAGGAGTCTGATCTGCGGTCGATCACTTTGTCCCTTGGACCACACGATGATGAAGAAGAACTGTAGAAGACGGAGAAGCTTCAAAGATTGCAAAGGGGGAGTGGATGCTCGATGCCAAAATCGTCGATCACTACTCTCTGTCTGTGCTCTTCTCTCTTCAATTTTTTGACCTCTCTCTTCAATTATTCGACCCTGGACCTCTGTCAATAGAGGTCTCTATTTATAGAGTTTGGTGACAGTAACCGTCCAGTCGGCATAAAAGCCGAACAGTGGAAAGTGTGGTACTTTTTACGCGACGGTTATAATAACTGCCACCCACGTATAAATGATCTTCTGGATCTGCGTGTGACACGTGTCCTATGGTGAGGTAACGCGTATAACTGCTGCGAAGATCATGACATACAAGCCACGTAGGTAACTGCCCCTCGCGTAGAAAAGGTTGGCATATAAGCCAATGACTGTCACCATGGCGTAGAAATATTTGTCAAGTTGGCGTAGAAGCCCAGTAGGCGTAGAAACCTGATTCTGCATGGATAGGTAACTATCGTAAAAGATAGCCGATCCTCCTTCCTTGACAGAGGTCTTGAGCATATTCTGGACCAAAATAGCCTTGTCACGCATAAATGCAAATATAGCCTGAGTTGGCGTATTCCGAGGAGATAGCATACGGCGTACTCCTATAGCTGAAAATAGCCAGGTCGGCATATTTCAAGGAGATAGCGTACAGCGTGCTCCTATAGCTGAAATAGCCTGATGGCGTAATATGCAGAGGTGATGATGTGGACGTATTAGTCATAATTATGGCTCACCCAGTCTTTGAAACTAGAACCAAATCTCGTGCATTAAATGCAGAGATCTGCCCCCATCACGCACATTAACTGCAGAGACGTGCCTCGAGCTCTGTATGAAGAGCAGCTTTTGACGTGGCGGTTTGTTTCGTCTTCTGCTGAGCGTAAAAGTTCACATTTGCCTGTATAAAACTAGGCAGCGTATTCCCTTGAATGCGTAAAAGCAATTTGTATCAAGGAAATGTCACTAAACGACGGTCTAGGTCTCTGTGCCGGACCATCATTACAGCCGTCGTCTGGATAGTCGTGCAGTACTCTTCGTCAGGAGTCAGGTTCACTGCATGATCTGACAGGTTCGTTCGAGGAATATGAAGAGTTCCCCGTACAACTTCCCACTGCATTAAAAGCGAGTAGATTTTACGCTGAAGTGGCGATGTAACAACTTTTTTACGCTAAAACAGTCTGAAAATACTGCATTACGCGGGTTGTTCTGGAGCTATATTTTACGCTGTACTAGCAATGAAGCTCTGATGTACGCCGATGGCTCTGAAGTCATGTCTTATGCCACACAGCACTGAAACTCTGCTTTACGAGGATACTGCATATAATTCTGCAGCGTATTTTTCATGCTTCTACAAGACCCCCTTCAAAGTTTTCAAATTCCTCGTAATTTGAAACACTTTGAATGAAGCTTGAAACGGTCAAGTCTGACTCGTTCCTCGAGGCTGATTTCTTGGCAAATTTTTGCCTATATAAAGGCTGATGAGTTAACCTATTCCTCCCACATTTCCTTTACCATACAGAGATGGTTGTCGAGGTTCATTTTGCTGACTTAAGAAAGAAGAAGATCATGTTCTTCCAGCATGTAAGGAGCCGAAAAAGAAGGCGTCTTCGAGCAAATGTCCTCTGCAACGATGGATCATGGGAGGATATCATAGCTTCCTTTGCTCGTGATGATCAGCAATTTTATATAGCGATTTGTCCAGGAGAGAGGAAGGGTCACATTCGACCACACAGCTTGCAAGCTGTATTTTCTCCCGTTACAACGGTGGACGAGGGCAGACAAAATGGCCCTGTCTTCCAGTATTGAGTTGGGTCTGAATCCCAACTCAATCTGTCATGGCGTACGGAGGATGGGCTCTTGAATAATTTAGACAAGCCCAGTTGTGTATCCTCCCGCCATTAATCATTTTTTTGTTCATCGACTGTGGAAGTCGATGAACTGCTGCAGAAGACGGAAAAAAGATCTCCACCAATATAAGAACCTGGCAGAACAGATTCTCGGCGTAATCTTTAAATAAAAATGAGAAACCCTTGGTAGAACAAGGATTTCCATTATATGTAATCATGAAGATGAAAAAAACCCTTTGTAAACTGGATTTCCATCATATGTAATCATGATTAATAAAATTGTCTTCTTTTACGCATCTGATGATTTATTATTTTTTTGCTGTGATGAAGTCTGAATAGTGTGCAGCTTCGACACGTCTGAATAACTTTACGCCAACTCTGATAAAAATAGTGTCTGGTCTCGTCCCATCTTTTACGTGTAACTGAAGACGCGTAGAAAGCTGCTTAGCATTTTAGTCGAATATCCGAACTATCATGCTGTTTTAAACGATGAGTCGCGTATAATTCTGAACTGTCACTTCTCTGATAAGAAGAATTCTTGTTCAGACCATCATCTTCAAGAATGATTTCCCGAAAATCCCTTAAAATAGGGCAAGAAATGGCTGTCAAAACTGACCATGCTTGAACTGTAGAGAAAAGATTATGACTGGATTTTGGATGAGCTTCCAATCGACCCAAGAAGAAGAGTCATTTTCAATGCTGAACTCTGTATGTATTGGGTACTTAGAATATTTTGAGGCCAAGAAGGAGCATCTTCTGCGTGAACCCTTGTAATTGGCCGTCTTGAGAATTGTTCAGATATACGCATACTCTGGCCTGCGTATTTTAAGATATGCGGAAAGTCATAGATCCGTAATGTAGATGAGCATAAAATCATAAGTTTGTAGCCTCTCGAGTGTAAAAGCTGCTGAGCATCCGGGCATAAAACCGTAGATTTATAGCCTCTGAAAAGAAAACTTCCGAGCGTGAAGTCATAGATTTATAGCCTCTGAGCGTAAAAAGCTTCTGAGCGTGAAATCATAGATTTGTAGCCTCTGAGCGTAAAGTCGTAGGTTTGTAGCCTCTCGAGCGTAAAAGCTACCGAGCATAAAAGTATCCGAGCGTAAAACCATAGACTTATAGCCTCTGGGCGCAAAACCGTAGATTTGTAGCCTCTGAGCGTAAAAAGCTCCTTAGCGTAAAATCCTAGATTTCCTCTACGCGAAAAAAAAAATTAAATTCGCCGACTGTTCCCCAATCATAACCGAATATTAAATATCGAATTTGGTTAGGGATTCGAAGAGTTTATTTGAACTCAATAAATACCCCAAGGCCTTCAGAGAAGAAACTCTTCACCTGTCTTTTGCAAAAAACCTTCGTCTCTTTGAGAACTCTTCTTCGTTTCTTCTCTGAGCACTCTAAGTTTTAGCAATGGCACCGAAACAACCTTCCACCGCTAAGGGAAAGAAAGTTGCATCTTCTTCTCGCTCCTCTGCTCAAGCACGAGCGACTCCCATTGGGCTGAATGAACCTCGCTCTGAACGAAGTGCCCCACCGTCAAGCTGTGCACCGGGCGTCATAGGTAAAGCTTTTTGGGACGACAAAAACGAAGAAAACCCTTCGCACACGTTGTACGTGAACGCGCTAGGTCATCTTCTGTGCTGAGAGCCTCTTCGAGGAAGATGATGCACAGGGATGTTTTATCATTTACACCCACATTCCTAGTGTGTCAGCGTAAAAACTCTATATTTTCGCAGTCTGGCGTAAAAGCTTTGACTGTCAAAATTTGGCGTATACTACAAACTTTGGGTGTTACGCTCTGGATGAAAATTTCGGCGTAACAACTCAAATTTTGGCAGTCTGACGTAAAAACATAAACTGTCATATTTTTGTGTATACTGCCAATCTTGAATTTTACGCCTCGAAAATAGGTTCTGTAAAAGCATAAAAAATACGCTGCAGAGTTATACGCAAATTTCAGTACTGTGTGGCGTAATACGTGACTTCAGAGCCATCGGCGTACAAACAGGATTTTATCGCTAGTACAGCGTAAAACATAGCTCCAAAACAACCCGCGTAATACAGTGTGTTCAGACTGCTTCAGCGTAAAAAGGTTGTTACATCGCCCCATCGACGTAAAACCTACTCGCTTTTAATGTAGTGGGAAGTTGTACGGAGAACTCTTCGTATTCCTCGAATGAACCTGTCAGATCATGCAGTGAACCTGACTCCTGACAAAGAGTACTGCACAACTATCCAGACGACGGCTGTAATGATGGCTCCGCACAGAGACTCAGACCGTCGTTTTGTAACGTTCCCTTGATATAAAATGCTTTTACGCATACAAGGGAATATGTTGCCTAGTTTTATACAGGCAGATGCAAGCTTTTACGCTCAACAAGAGACAAACGAATCGCCACGTCAAAAGCTGCTCTTCGTACAGAGCTCGAGGCACGTCTCGGCAGTTAATGCGCGTGATGGGGGCAGATCTCTGCATTTAATGCACGAGATTTGGTTCTATTTTCAAAGACTGGGTGAGCCATAATTACGGCTAATACGTCCACATCATCACCTCTGCATATTTATGCCATCAGGCTATTTTCAGCTTTAGGAGCACGTTGTACGCTACCTCCTTGAAATACGCCGACCTGGCTATTTTCAACCATAGGAGTACGTCGTATGCTATCTCCTCGGAATACGCCAACTCAGGCTATATTTGTATTGGTGCGTAATGAGGCTATTTGGTCCAGAATTAGCTCAAGACCTCAGTCAAGAAAGGAGGATCGGCTATCTTCTACGCTAGCTACCTATCCATGCAGTATCAGGCTTCTACGCCTACTGAGCTTCCATACCTACTTGGCTTCTACGCCAATTTGACAACTACTCGGCTTCTACGCCAGGGTGACTGTTATTGGCTTCTATGCTAACCTTTTCTACGCGATGGACAGTTACCTACGTGGCTTGCATGCCGTGATCTTCGCAGTAGTTATACGCATTATCTCATGATGGGACACACGTCACACGCAAATTCAGAGGATCATTTATACGTGGGTGGCAGTTATTGTAACCGTCGCATAAAAAGTGCCATACTCTCCACTATCCGACTTCTACGTCGACTGGACGGTTACTGTCACTAAAATCCTATAAATAGAGACCTCTATTGACAGAGGTCCAGGGTCGAAAGGTTGAAAACTCCAGGGTCAAAAGGTCGGAAAGAAAAAGGTCAAAAAGATCGAAGAACAGAGAGAGTAGAGCACAGACAGAGAGTAGCGATCGACGATTTTGGCATCGAGCATCCACTCCCCTTTGCAATCTTTGAAGCTTCTCCATCTTCTACAGCACTTCTTCATCATCGTGTGGTCCAAGGGACAAAGTGATCGACCGCAGATCAGACTCCTATAGCAATATTTACCCAGATTAAATTTTGTACTTGACATCCTCGTATAGGATTAATTATACTTCTTATTTGTAAACCAAAGAGAGGGTTTCGTATAAACCTTGTTTCATTTTTTTTATTTATTATCAAACACAAGATGGCGACTCTGCTGGGGACGACTTTCACATCTGACGAGAAAGCAATTGCTCAACACGATGCAGTATTAGTAGGATCAATAAAGAAGACCTTTGTCGTCCAATTCGACCAATCAGCCTACGAAGACATAATTCGAGCAGGGGGTAGCTCTCATTCCCTCTTTGTCCAAGACAACAGGAAATTACGTAAGGTCTGGATGCCCCGGACATACCCTACCATTCCTGCCGACTCTCTGGTTTCTCCGACCAACAAGGTTGTAGCTTCACAACCTCCGTGCCCCACGCGTAAAACTATCTCCCGTCTGTGACGTGGTAGACAAAACTTCTGACAATGCCTCAGCGCTAGTCCAGAAGTCTGCTTCACGCTCTGCACGTAAAATTCTGTCTCCCGTTTGTGACATAGCAGACAAAACTTCTGGTGATGCCTCAGTGCTAATCCAGAAGTCTGCTTCGCGCTCTGCGCATAAAAATCTGTCTTCCGTCTGTGACATGGCAAACAAAGTTTCTGATAATGCCTCAGCGCCAAATCAGAAATTCCAAATGCGTTCTGCGCGTAAAAATGCATCTGCCCTCCTAGGAAAAGCAGATGGTCCCTGCAATCTATACAAGGGAAAACAAGTGGCGGAATTCTCAACTCCTCGGCCTTTACGCCAGCAAGAAAAGAATCTGTCCGCTCTCCAGATTACGCGAGAAGCTGATGGCCGATTGAGGGCTTCCTCAATTTTACGCCAGCCTGAGCAGAGCTCCAAATTACGCCAGGTTAAGCCCCTCAGCGTAAAGAAGGCCCAGTTTGCGAAAAGACACACTCCTCGGGGGTCGTCTGCTACTCATATGGCTAACCTGCTGTATACGGGTGGCAGGAGGAAAGTTATGGTTCCCAACATCCGCATGCCAAATGATGTGAACAGGAAGAACAAGCCTTCATCTTCTTCTGTTAATCCTCCTGACTTGCGTGAATATCTGATCCAGAAGCGCAAGGATAGGGGATCTTCCAGCATGTCTATTACGCCTCCTAGGGAGCACTATTGTAATAGTCATAGGATTGTAGTTAATTATTGCTGTTCTGATGCAAAACGGTCGGTTTTTGACCGGTTGAACTACTCTCTGTCTTTCCAGGAAGAAGAGCCTACATATGCATCAGTGAACATGGCTTCACATGTACCTAGAGAAAGGTCGAATTCAAGACGTCATCCCTCTAGAACTCCAAGCCAAAGGAGATTCGACAAACTCCTTAAGAACACTGAAGCTGGGGTGTTCCAAAACACCCGTTCGAGGTCACGACAACCGGCTTCGTACTCTTCTGATTTCGACACTGGGGGTCGCCAGTTTCCCGAATCAGATGCTGAAAGTATAAAGTCAACTTCTACAAAGACCTATACTAACCCTTCAATGACACCCAGGGAAATGGGAGTCTATGCCATTGGAGATGAACGCGAAGAGACTTCCCCATCAGGAAGCACTGAGCAACGCATCGCTGTGTTGGAGACATCTCTGAAAGAGATACAATCCATGATGGAGAATATGCACCAGATTATGCTGACTCAACACACACCTGTTATAGCTCAAGCATCGGTCCCTCCGACTCAAATACGTGTGGGGGTGGATTTACCACCATCCAACGCGAACCAGGAGCCCGCTCTAGACCAAGAGTCAGCAGCTCCCCCACTTCCTAACTCGGAGAATGTATTGCCTCCTGTTGGAGCTATAATACAACCGATCTCTCACCACTCCGCGGTCCCTCTATCGACTGAAGATCCGATGCAGGCAGTACGGGAATTGAAAGCCCAATTTGATGCCTTGAAGCACAAAGACCAGCTCAAGAAATTGGGAATCAACCAGCCTTACCCTGCTATCTGGGATGAGGTCCCTTTTCCTCCTAAATACAAACCACAGACTATGGCTTTGTTTGAGGGAAAGACATCACCGAGCCAGTACATGAACTATTTCAGTATGATGACGGTGCTATTGCAAGGAAATGATGCCCTTCTCACTCGAGTGTTCAAAGGCTGTCTCTCGGGAGTGGCTTATCAGTGGTACCGTAGTCTTGCGGACAACTGCATCACTTCCTTTGAAGATTTCAAGACTTTGTTCTTCGTGCGATTCTACGAAGGAGGGATGGACATGTCTATGTCCTTTCTCATCGAAGTGAAGCAGAAGAAAAAAGAGAACGTTCGCACTTTCATCGAACATTTTCCTCAAGCCACTTTGCAAATGCCTCCCGGAGTTCCAGACTCGGCATTGGTGGACATTTGCAGGAAGAACCTTCTCCCGGTGATCTCGATGTTCACAGGACCATATCAGTTCCATGATTGGCCCTCGTTCATCATCTCAGCGGTAGCCGCTAAAGACAACAGTCGGAAGGCTCGTGATAATGGAATTATGATATCTGCCTCTGACAGAGGCAAGAGGTCATCCTCCAATAGCGACCATCCTCGTGGTTCCAAAGGAAAAGAAGCTCTGGCGATCAATACGTCTAGGCAAAAGACTGTGGAAACCACACAGATGAAACCTGGGACTTCCAGGCCCATCAAAGTGTACTCTTTTGACGACGACGATATTCCGAGCATATTTGAGTGTCTAGTCAAAAGCGGCAAGATTACCCTCCCTGAGGTAAAATAGCCTAATGAAGTCGGCAGTACCATTAATCCCAAGTACTGCATTTTTCATAGGTACATACATCACCCCATAAAGGCGTATTATGTACTGAAGAGAAAAATCCAGGAGTTGATCGATGCTAAGGCCATCACTCTGCGCAACATCGAGAAGACGGTCACCGCCAATATGATCTTTCTTTAATTTGGCAATCTGCCTCCTCAAGAAGTTTCGGATGGTATTGTACCTATTTCCTGGACAACGATGAACATCATTAATCTCCCTCCAGCCAGGGGTCAAAATCGTGACCTGGTACCCCTAACTACCCAGCGGGGCAAGATTATGTGGGTTCATCCAGATCTGGTGTCAGAGATCGAGGAAGAGACTCAAGTTACTAAGGCTAAGTCTAAGAAGAACTCGAAGCGTAAACCATGTCACATGGCTACGGTATCCTCGGCATCAGAAGAAGAGATTTTGGCTACTGTAACCCGTTCAGGGAAAGCTTACCTCAAGGACTATGGAGCAAGTTAGAAAGATGCATCGGCAGACGCTTCAGCTGCCAAGCCTTCAGAACCGGAACCCGTCATACCAGAGGCCGGTCCTTCGAGACCAACTTCGACGGATAAGGGGAAGCAAAAAGAAGTACGCTTTGATAAACCTTTTGAAGAACATTCAAAACAAAGGTTTAGAGAAGCCATATAACTTCGACATCCTAGCCCAATTGGCTAATACACCAGCCAGGTTGTCCATTTTTTGACTACTCAGGCTCTCTAAAGACACTCGTCAAGCCCTGAGTGAAGCATTAATGCAGGCGGATGCATACTTGACCCAGCTCAAGTCTCCTGATGAAGAACCTGTAGCGTATCCTCAATGCCAGAGTGTGATGGAGGTGGTCCCAAATATCACTTTCACTCAAGATGACATGCTGTTAAAACATAACAGGCATGACAGACCCCTCTATTACACCGGATACGTCGGTTCCATGGAGGTCGATCGGATTCACATAGATCCGGGATCATCGATCATCATCATCTCTCATAGTCTGCTCAGACCGCTGAGGATTCCTACTAGCGAATTGGCTTACACCACCACTACAATCGTGGGCTTTAACGCCATAAAAAGTAAGCCGTTGGGGAAAATTCGTTTGAGGATCCAGATTGGCGACCTCTGAGGAGTATCAGAGCTCAGGTGAGAGCAGGATTGGAGGATGATTTCACTATTGTAGAGGATGGATCCTTGAGGCATGGAGTTAGATTGTGTGTGCCTAGTGGGGAGCTGCGTGAGGAGGTGTTACAGAAAGCACATCGCTCTCAGTATTCCATGCATCCAGGTGCTAACAAGATGTATCGGGATATGCGAGAGAGTGTGTGGTGGTATGGCATGAAGAGGGAAGTGGCACAGTTTGTATCCAGATGCTTAGTGTGCCAACAGGTGAAAGCCGAGAGGCAGAGGCCAGGAGGTTTACTTCAGCCATTACCCATTCCAGAGTGGAAGTGGGAACACATTACTATGGATTTTGTGTCCGGACTTCCACGATCTCCAGGAGGGAAAGACGCGATTTGGGTCATTGTTGATAGGTTGACCAAGTCGGTCCACTTTTTGCCTTTCAAGGTGGGTTTGTCTACGGAGAAGCTGGCAGAGATGTATGTAAGGCAGATCGTTAGGATACATGGAGTTCCCGTCAGCATAGTCTCAGATCGGGATAGTCGTTTCACTTCTCATTTCTGGAGGAGTTTGCAGGAGAGTTTGGGCACTCAGCTCAAATTCAGTACTGCATATCATCCCCAGACAGATGGGCAGTCAGAGAGGACTATCCAGACTCTCGAGGATATGTTGCGCACTTGTGTACTAGATTTTGGGGGTTCTTGGGAGGACCATCTCCATTTGGTAGAGTTTGCTTACAACAACAGTTACCAGGCCAGTATAGAGATGTCACCTTTTGAAGCTCTATATGGTCGGAGGTGTCGTACTCCTTTGTCTTGGGACGATATTGGAGAGAGAGTTTTGCTTGGGCCAGAGATGGTTGTGGATGCAGCAGAGAAGGTTCAGTTGATCAGAGATAGACTTCGAGTGGCGCAGGACAGAGAGCGGCATTGGGCCGATAGCCATCGGAGACCTTTGGAGTTCGAGGTATAGTTTAGATTTTTGTTTTGTGTTTGTTCTTGGTTGTTTGTTATAGATTATGTTCTTAAGATGGTGTTTTGTTATAGGTGGGTAGTTTGGTGTTTCTGAGGATTTCTCCGACACGAGGCACGATTCGCTTCGGTGGAGGCGGAAAGCTTAGTCCGCGATTCATCGGACCTTTCACTATTCTAGAGAGGGTCGGTGCAGTTTCTTATAGACTAGACTTGCCACCTGCATTGGAGGGAGTGCACAACATGTTCCATGTGTCGCAATTGAGATGATACATGGCAGATCCTAGTCATGTATTGGATCACTCAGAGATAAAGGTAGGCCCTACTCTTAGCTATCCAGAGCAGCCAGTTGAGATTCTGGATCGGAGAGAGAAGGTGCTGAGGAACCAGACTATTCCTTTGGTACGCGTCGCATGGAGGCATCACTCTCCGGGGGAGTCTACCTGGGAGAGAGAGGATGACATGCGAGAGCGTTATCCATATTTGTTTGTACCTTGAGGTATGTTATTTTCTAGTTATGATCTGTTCATTAGTTAATTGTGATTCTTTAGTTCTATTCTGTGATTTTCTGGGGGTAGTTTTCGTCGTTGAATTTCGAGGACGAAATTATTTTAAGGAGGGTAGACTTGTCACTACCACATTTTAGGAAAAAGGTATTTTAGTAATTTCCTATTTAGATAAATATTGTGCATGGTAAATAATTTTTGTTGTATTATTTAATTATTGTTGGATGTTATTTAATTATTTTGGACTTATATTAGTGGACCCAACTAGTTTAGTTTGGACCCATGGACCAACATGAATTAATTAGTTAGACTTGGCCCATTTAGAAAGCCCATGGTTAAGGAGATGGATTAAATTAATTAAAGTGATTAGACTAGAAGCTTCCTTCCTTAATTATTTTTTCATGAGAGGCCCCAAGGGGTACATTGGATATTTCATAATTGCTTGGGGAGGGGGGCATGGCCGGCCTATTAAAAGAGGGGGGAAATTTCTCTCTCCTCTCATTTTCATTCCAAATCTAGATCTAGAATTTCCCACTACCAAATTCCCTCCATTCTTATTCCAATTCCCTACCAAATTCATTCCAAATTCACCATTAGAAAGTTGAGAAGCAAGGATCTAGAAGGAGGAAGCAAGGATCTAGAAAGAGGAGCAAGGATCTACAATTTGGAAGCAAGTTCATCTCAATTGGAGGTTTCATTGGGAATCCATCTCCCAATAGGTATAATTTAGTTTTTCCCATTTAAATAGCTTCTAAATCTGAGATTTAATCATGTAAAATCAACCCATATGTATGTACTACCCATAGGACTTGATTTTGTGTTCATAGGAGACCCATGGAGAAAGTTATGGTACTTTTTGTGTCAATTTTGTGGGAATTCCGAATTGACAAATTGTTGTGTGTGTCAATTGATCCTATAGATCAATTTGGCATGTGCTTATGTGTTTGGGGCTAGTGTTGTGTCCACAATTGAGTACATGTGGGTCGTATCCCAATAATTTGATGATACGTGTCGTTTTGGGGATTTTTCCTCCGACACGGGACTTTGTACCTGTCGTATTTTGACACGGACACATAGATCTACTTTTGACACTTTAATTTATTCATAAATATTATTTGTGACTTGTTTGTGTCCTTCGGGGTGCATTTGGTTGTGTGTTGGACTCGTGTCACATGCGTATCCTAGATCTAGTGGGATACGGTGTGATACTCTCCAATTGTGTGTATTTTTGTATAGATCTACTTATTTATGCTTTAATTCTTCATTTATAATTAGTATATTTATATAGATATTATATAATTATTTTAGTGTATTTATTATGGTATTTATTATAGCATAGATCTATATATTTCTATGTGTTCTAGTGTGATGTATAAATATATATATGTAGCTTTCTTGCATGAAATTATATATGTACTTATGTTAATAAATAAATTATACATAAATATTTTATAAAATATATTTATGTGTTCAAATGTGTAATTATATTAATTATAATTATTATGTAATTATTTGGATATTAATGAATGTATTTTTATGTGTGCTTCTAGCCATGTAAAATACGTACATTAATAGGTGCAATATGTTTTGTAACTTTTAGTATTTAATTGTGTAAGTTATGTGTATATGTATATATAAGTATATATATTATTAATTGTTTTATATATGTATGTATATTTATTTATATTTGGTTTATATTTATTATATATATAGATATATTATATTTGTAGCTTTCGGCGACAGCTACATTAATGACACTTCCTGTCATTAAATAGCAGCAGCAGCCGCTGTAGCTTTTGGACATTTATGACAGTTCTGTCATTAAATGCAGTGGGCGGGTTATTCAGCAGCGGTATTCGCGACAGATTCTGCGACAGTTTGAACTGTCAGCAAATCCGAGGCAGCACTGGTTTAATTATTCAGTTTTCTGCAACAGTTTTTCGGTGACAGTCGGACTGTCACTATAAGTCTGTTTATGGGAATTGGTATTTTTTTTTCACTGTTTTCAGTGACAATTGGGCAGATTTAATTTATACATTATATATTATAATTGTATATATATATATGTATATATATATATGTGCTTTTGTGAGGTATAATACTAGTAGTGATATATTATTTTATTTGTATAAATATTGGTTTGTATATACTTTATATTAGAATGTATATTATAGGTATCTTGAGCATACTTTGTGTGGTTACCAATTGGGTTCAAAATCTTGATTTCTAATGGTTGTATTTATTATTTCTATATTATTTATATAGATGTTTTGTGAGGTTGACCTTGGTTTGACCATGTTTGACTTTAGTTGACTTTAGAATTGACCATAGTTGACTTTTGACTTAGACTTGACTTATTGACCTAGAAGTTGACTAGTTTGACTTGTTCTCTTTCCGGGACCTTGTATTGATGTTGTATTCCATATCTAGGTCTTCGAGGCACCGAGTCAGACATTTGTGAGACTGTTCATTGGACTTCAGGCGAGTACATTCTCTGATAGTTTCTCATTTATGATATCCTCTATGTTCGTTGTATCTAGTGTAGATATACATGTTTCTCTTGACACTTTGGTTACACGGATTGGTATATCCGGATCTCGTCATGAGATGTTATTCCTTGGTATATGGTGTATATGGTGCAAGTATTGTTTCATTGGTTATCTTGTACATGTACAGACACCGATTTTCGGGAGGAGTCGCTCTCTTCTTGGGGAATCTAGTGCCATAGCATACCGTGGTTGGATCTATTATACCAGTCGGGGGTGGAGAGTATTAGTATAGATATGTGATCAAATCCCTATTGAATAAAGTACTGGTAAGCGAATAGTGTTGATCATGCACCGCACGTATGATTAGCCAGGCCGCATTGCATCTTGCCCAAGCCGATCACATGTTAAGCTAGTACTCACACACTTAGTCATTAGTATTATTGTTTCATTGGCATATTGTTCCTTATTGTATTTATTTCCAGTATTTCCTTATTGTACATATATCTCTCCTGTCTTTTGTGCATCTAGTTTATCCATAGCTATTTACTGTTACATAGTTTTTATCATTAATTGAGAACTGCTGTTAGGGTTGTACTCTGCTCCTTTCCTGACTTGTCACGACCCGCACCCGGTTTAGGGGCACGAGTGCGTGGGTACGTCCAGCCTACGCCGCAGCATCGGCGGTAGAACGCTGTCAAGGTCTTGATACTATCTAACTACTGTCACGCAAGCATCCAATCTCCATTAGGAGGTACGGATGACACAAATAAGATGAACACATACTCAATCACAGGATTACAGCACGATAAGATTTCGAATAATAAAACTAAATTAAACACAACACAAGTCCACAAGTAAAATTCTAACTCAACAATATCCAAGAATCATCAAAATGCCGGAGACAAATCCGGTACCAAATAGACTGTTAAAAGAACTAACTAAAAATAGTAATTTCCACCTAGACCTCCTGGAATCACAACTACTATCAAGTCTGCAGCTACTCACCATAAGTGTCAGACAGCGGTCCTCTAAGGCATAGTCTGGAAAAATATTTCCAGTCAGGAAGGAGCAAAGCAACACTCTCAAATAACAGTTCCATTAATTGATAATGTCTATAATACAATAAAACATGTCATGCTAGCTACTGAGAAGACAGTAAAATAAATACAATGGCAATTTAAGAGAGACAGGCAATGTAAAGAGACATGCAAAATAGGCAATGAGATACAGTCAGTGCATATAAGAAAATGAAAAGAACAAGGAACAATATCATATACGGGTGATGTAGTATATGATTTAAAATAGGGAACTGTAATATATTCTAAGTGTTTGAAATAGTAGCTTCAAAATGTGATCGGCTTGGGAACATGTACGATAGCTACAGGGCCTGGCTAATCATGGGTGAAGAGTATGATTAACACTTACAATTTCTATACTATAATAAGAGGTTATGATCACATTTCTTACTAACTACTTCCCCGCCCCCAACTAGTACTGTGGATCCAACCATGACACGTCACGATACACGAGCAAGTCAAGTCTATCATGTACGATGTCTAAATATACATGTCGTGTACAATGTCAATACGATAATCAAGGTAACATCTCATGACTGCAGATCCAAGCTATACTAGTCCGTGTAGCACAGTGTCAAAGATTCAGTTGTAACATTTCAAGGTCATTGAACTTATAGCAATTATCAAGAATTGTAAATTATCAGAGAATGTACTTGCCTCGGGTCCTTAGGTGGTAATTTATTGGTGTCCTGTTCCAGAGTATCCCCTGGGATCAACAGTCCTATAAACATAACACAATTACAACACTTGTATCAGATGCTATCCTAACACACAGAAGAATTATACTGGCCTCAGGGCCATGCCAGGCAGGGCACTAGTCAACTAGGGTTACCTAGTAGGGGTACATATATAAATATACATATCTACTCAGAAAATATAAATACCAATTTAAATATGTATATAATATATATATATAATTATACCAAAATATATGTTATGCCACATTTATTTATATATGCCAAAATGTTTTTAAACATATACCAAAATACGGTTTTATATACTAAAGTACGTTTATACATATATATAATCAACATTATCATTTAATATACTAATACTAATACACCAAAAATAAATTTATACTAGCATATACTTTTATTAAATAAATGTCATAAAATAAACCTATGTATATATACATATATATATACAAATTAAATTTAATATATATACTAATTTAAATTACACTAGTCTACGTAGTTATATATACCAATATTAAAATATAACTCTACATATATACATTGATACCAGAATACGGTTATTTACATTTTGTTCATTTATACCAAAATACATATGCATACATGTGTATTAATTTAAATACATACTTACTCAATTTATTATACATATTACAATTTTACAATTAATTACTAATGAATAAATAATATCCAATTTACATATTTTAAAAAACATACATATACTAAGTATATACCAATATACATATAAATGATTTAAATATATATATATACATACCTGTACAACAATTAATACTAAATACGTACTAAATACGTATTATCAATTATTTGCATACTATACATGTTCACGTATTTAAAACATTAAATTATACTCTACACATATACCTACACATTGATTAAATATATATACAATCATACATATACATTAGATATATATATATACATACATATATATATACATACATTATACTATACATTTTAATATATACAAAACATATACTAGTATATATACATATGTATATACTCACATACACATCTACGTATTTATATACAATACATATATACACATTAATTAATTACCTACAATTACACATACATATTATATATATATATATATATACTCATGTGTATATACCTATGTATATATACATATATATATACATATATATATATACATATATATATAGAGAAGGAAGAGGAAGAAGAAGAACTTACTGGCTTGGGGGTTGCTGGCCGGCCGGAGGACACCGCAGGGAGGGAAGCTCGGTCGCCGGAGGGTGTACACAGGGGAGGAGCAGCCGGAGTAATGGCCGGAGACAGTGGGGAGTCGGGCTCGGGGTCTTGGTTGGTGGTGGAGTGGAGGATCGACAGGATGGAGGAGATGGTGATGGGGTTGCCGGAGTGGGGAACCGCCGGCCGGAGGGATGAACACAGGGAGTCGGGGGACTGATCGGCGGAGGGAAGTGGTGGAGCTCGCCGGCGGGAATGGCTGAGCAGCCAGCGCCGATCGGGTGCGGCCGGGGTGCAGGGGAAGTCGGCTTGGGGACAGCTCGCCGGAGTACTGCAGAGGGGATGGATGGAGGGATGAGCAGCGGCAGTGCCGCCGGAGGCTGTACACAGAGCCGCCGGGGAGGAGAACAGCACCGGCGCCGGAGGGAGCCGCCGGAACAGGGAGTTTCGGCTGCCGGGTGAACAGTATATGGGGGAGTTGATGAACAGTATTCCCCCCCCCCTAATTATTTGAATTTGAATTTCAAAAACAAAGAAGGAGAAGAAGAAAGGAAGAAGAAGAAGAAGAAAAGAGAAGAAGAAAGGAGAAGGAGAAGAATTTCATACGGATGAGAGAGGGGATGTGGGGGCTTGTGAGGGGGTGGTGTTTTCTAGGTTTCTTGGGATTAGGGTTTGATGTAGACATTATATAGGGATGAGGGTGTTGGAATGAAGGGTTGGGATTGGCCCATTAATTGGGTGGTCCAGATTGGTCATGAGGGAATTAATTCATGGGAAAAAAATGAGAGTGAGGTTTAATTAAAATATTAAGGATTCCTCATCGGTTTAAATAATTGGGTGTTGGCACAAAAATGCCAATTTGCAATTTAACCCCCTTAAATTTGGGAAATTGTACAAACACATGAAATGACGAAAATTTGGCGGGCGATTCGGTGTCCGATATTTTGTAGGGTTTGGGGACGCTATAAGACTGGTACGGGCTCAATTAGTAGGGCACTGGAATTAAATTGGGATTTTAGAATCAGATAAAATGGTATCCTCAATTTAAATAAAAATAAATGCAAGTTGTGTTCAACAATTAATTAGGAGTACATGGGGCTAAAATCAGGTCAGGTCATCAATACCAATATTGAAGAAGACTCAGAACAGAATATTTCCCTAATTTGGGCCGCACGAAAAATAGGTCAAGATGGCCTCCAATTTTCGATTGGAACGCACAACGATACAAAATAGGAATTTTAAAATAACGTCCGCGACGATTTTTGCGCGGCTAGAATTAATGCACAAAGAGCATAATTATGAGTTACAAAAATAGCAGAATTGAAGGCGGGCATGTCTAGGGCAAGATTGTGAAATTTGTTGGGAGACAAAAGTCTGGATAGTGCTCCAAATATCGAAGCAAAGGCAATTGCGCAAAATATTAAATAAAATACAGTAATTAATAAAAATCTCCAAAAATTAAATTATAAATAAAACAATTAATTACATAATTCCACAAGTCCTGACAGGTGTTCGTATACGACAGGTGTTCGTATACTGGCTTCTAGGTCAGTCTGCTAGCTAAAAATAAATGAGCACTGCATCTAATACTATATTTAATTACTCATCACACATAATTATTTAAATAAAAAATATTATCATGCAATTATTTAATTATAACTACCATAATATTAAATATTGTAAAAAGTCGAAATTACCCCTGTTTTCAGAATGTGGTAGTGACAAGTCTACCCACCTTAAAAAAAATTCGTCCTCGAAATTTAAAATCCTCATAGTAGTGTTTACTCATACACATTATTACTTCCCTCAAATTTAAATTCATCATCTACGAATTCAGGTAATAATTCATGATGTCCTTTCATAATTTGCCAAAATTCTGATATTATTTCATTCCTGAAAAATCCTCGAAATAAAATCAAAGTCTATTTTTTATCAAAATTTCCCTAAAAGTTTTGAGTCAATAATTCAATACCCGGAATTTAATATCCACTCCTCAAGAACTCAACAACATGATATTTAAGGATTCTCCAAATGTCACATCCAAATATAAAGTTCTAAGATTTATAACTTGCAATTAAATAAATACATTGATAAATCTCCCAAAATTTCCAAATTAATAACCAACTTAAACATGTCATAATCTTTCCTGGAATTAATTAAACCACCAATTATGCCATGTTAATTTCTTAACCATTTATTTAAATCAATAATTATCCTCAAATTTTAATCATCTTGTTCCTCTTGTCAAGTAATAACCTCTTCATGAATCTACTATGGTCAACACCAATAATCACGGTCTAAGAAAATTCTACCTATAGTCATACCACATACTATCTAGGGGGAACATACACGGTTATGGTCTCATTTGTTATGGTGTTGCAGTCTATGCATCAGGGGTACTACTAACTACATTCTAACAAGAAAATCATGCATACAACTATTGTACTAAGCAATCAATCAATCAAATAGGTAGGAACAGAATAAAGGGAGGAACAGAAACTGCTAACACATTACCTGCAGTATCGGTCTCCTCGACCGTCATCGCAAATGCCCGCCCTGCTGGGGTGGTTCCCTTTGCGGGTGCTGAGCAATATACGGTTCCACAGGTAGCCTAACTGGATCTCTATAGTCTGAAGCTGCACGCTGGCCGGGGAGATAAGGGGCTATAAGACAATCCCTTACTCGATGTCCCGCAGCGCCGCAGTGCAAACAAAGTCCTAGCCTCGTTCTACAGCTCTCCCAAAGGTGACCTGGCTTCTTACAGAAATGACAAGTCTGCTGTGTCTCTCTTGGAGGCTGTTGCTGATTCTGCTCAACACGGACTGGTGCCTGGTACTGCTGTTGATACTGATACTCCCATGGATGTTGCTGGATAGGAACTGGTGCTAGGTACTGCGGTGGATGCTGAAATGTCCATGGTTGTTGCTGAATATGGAATGGTACTTGGTACTGCTGTTGGTGCTGAATACGGGGATGCTTGGCTGGTCTTGTGCTACCATTCGTATCTCCAATAGTATTGCGACTCCTCTTAGGCCTGAGATCCAGATCCTCTTCTGCGATCTGAGCATCCATTAAGATAGCCTCATAGGTAGCGGTACGACGACCAGAAGTGCGCGACCTAATTTCTCTCGTCAGTCCCTTTCTAAATTTCCGGGCTCGATCTCTTGGGTCCCGAATCATAGACGATGCAAAACGGCTCAATCTACAAAATTCTGCAGCGTACTCGTCGACCGACATGTTTCCTTGAACCAAGTCATGAAACTGACTTTCCAAGGTTCCCAATGCCACGTCGGGAAAGAACTTCTCCTTGAAGAGTTCCTTGAAGGTCTCCCAAGTAAGTCCTTGCGCAGTAATTCTCGGCTCCGTGCGATACCACGTGAGTGCGATATCGAACATCTGACTGCCAGCGGCTTCTATCTGCAAGTTCTCCGGAATCTGGGTCAATCGCAGGCTTCTCTCTATATCCTCTAGCCAGTCGTCAGCGTAGAGTATCCCTTCGGTACCTTTGAACTCTCGAGGCATCATCCTTTTGAAATCCACTATAGTGCCTGATCTCTGCTGTTGGCCAGGAAACTGCTGGTATTGTGCTACTTTCTCCAAAGCTTGGAGAGTCACTTGATGAGCATTCTCCATGTTTTTTTTTATCAGCTCGGTTTGTGCCTGGTACGCTTCTGCTTGCACCCTCTGAGCCTCAGCTTGAACTCGCTGAGCGTCTGCCGTCACTCTCTGGGCATCTACCATGCCCTGGATCAAGGTAAACATCTGCGTTCCGTCAATGGGCAAACCTCCGGGAATCGGAGTTGATGGAGGAGGAAGGTTGTCCGTCACAGCTGCGATAATCTTCTTAACAGGTGGAGGAGGATCCCCGAAAAGTGCAGATACTCCTACGTGCATTGGAGATGTAGGAGGAACTACGGCTGTCTGTCCCTCAGGTGGAGAGGTGGCAGACCCCTCTAAAGCTGATGTTCCCGCTCTCATAGACCTTGTCTGCGGCGACATCCTGAAGACAGATCCCAAAGAATCAATTTAGGCAAAAATACGATATCATCAAGGAAGGACAGTACAGTTCTAAGGAAGCAACATTCAAGATAAATAGATTGGAAAGAAAATCCTAGTTGTGATTGCACAGGTCAAGGTGCATCTAAGGTCTGATACCTCTATCCCCTAGGTATCACAGTTCTATCACAAACACTCTCACTGCTAGCTTCCTTACCTACTGCAATCGCTGATACTAGTTATTCTTATCACCCAAGTGCATAACAAATGCAACACTCTTTACTAAATACTGCTCTCTCTAATACAATCTTAAATGGATACCCAAGTCAGTTGGCAGTGAGATATCAATCATGCTCAAGCCAACAGATCCTTACACATGCATCTCATCTATTGTATACTAATATATCTCTCTCACTATAAATTCTTATCCTTAAATAAAATTCCTCAAAATAACTCCTCGAATAAACTTTTAAAGTATAATGCATACACTTTCTCAAGGTTAATTATCTACATACTGAAATGAAAACTTAATCACTAAAATCCTTACAGACTTGTCTAGGTTCATTGAATCGAATCTGAATCCCTCAAAATAAATTTTAATAACATAATATCTCAACTCCCCAATTTCAAAGTTTTTGCAATTCATTGAAATCTTCAAAATAAAATTTTTTTTTATAACAATCTCAATCTTCTCAAAATTCAAAAATTTGGAATTCATTTTTCAATCTTCGATTAAAAATTTTAAATCCACCTTCTGTAGTCCAATAGCTCTAATGTTAATCATTCTCACTGTCCTCATCGACATGCGTCATCAGGTAATACCATAAATCAGTCTTATAAATTCACCTTGATATGAAATCAAACCCTATAATAAAGCCAAAATCCTAATTTAATACATAATCAACAATAATCAAATCAATATCAACAATGAGAATGGACGGAACAAGGGAATGATTTAAATTGGAAATTTTAACAAGATTCTCAGGGGTCATCCCAGGAATCTCTCAAGGAATTGTGATTGAGTATTTGCTCTCGTCCTAGTATCCTATGTCCTAGATCCTATAGCAGGCACGCAGTAGTATAACAAGGATGTCACACTACTACGACATCGCACAACTCGCGAAGTCTGACCTGCATGGGCCACCACTAAAAACGTGTCACGACCCGCACCCGGTTTAGGGGCACGAGTGCGTGGGTACGTCCAGCCTACGCCGCAGCATCGGCGGTAGAACGCTGTCAAGGTCTTGATACTATCTAACTACTGTCACGCAAGCATCCAATCTCCATTAGGAGGTACGGATGACACAAATAAGATGAACACATACTCAATCACAGGATTACAGCACGATAAGATTTCAAATAATAAAACTAAATTAAACACAACACAAGTCCACAAGTAAAATTCTAACTCAACAATATCCAAGAATCATCAAAATGCCGGAGACAAATCCGGTACCAAATAGACTGTTAAAAGAACTAACTAAAAATAGTAATTTCCAGCTAGACCTCCTGGAATCACAACTACTATCAAGTCTGCAGCTACTCACCATAAGTGTCAGACAGCGGTCCTCTAAGGCATAGTCTGGAAAAATATTTCCAGTCAGGAAGGAGCAAAGCAACACTCTCAAATAACAGTTCCATTAATTGATAATGTCTATAATACAATAAAACATGTCATGCTAGCTACTGAGAAGACAGTGAAATAAATGCAATGGCAATTTAAGAGAGACAGGCAATGTAAAGAGACATGCAAAATAGGCAATGAGATACAGTCAGTGCATATAAGAAAATGAAAAGAACAAGGAACAATATCATATACGGGTGATGTAGTATATGATTTAAAATAGGGAACTGTAATATATTCTAAGTGTTTGAAATAGTAGCTTCAAAATGTGATCGGCTTGGGAACATGTACGATAGCTACAGGGCCTGGCTAATCATGGGTGAAGAGTATGATTAACACTTACAATTTCTATACTATAATAAGAGGTTATGATCACATTTCTTACTAACTACTTCCCCGCCCCCAACTAGTACTGTGGATCCAACCATGACACGTCACGATACACGAGCAAGTCAAGTCTATCATGTACGATGTCTAAATATACATGTCGTGTACAATGTCAATACGATAATCAAGGTAACATCTCATGACTGCAGATCCAAGCTATACTAGTCCGTGTAGCACAGTGTCAAAGATTCAGTTGTAACATTTCAAGGTCATTGAACTTATAGCAATTATCAAGAATTGTAAATTATCAGAGAATATACTTGCCTCGGGTCCTTAGCTGGTAATTTATTGGTGTCCTGTTCCAGAGTATCCCCTGGGATCAACAGTCCTATAAACATAACACAATTACAACACTTGTATCAGATGCTATCCTAACACACAGAAGAATTATACTGGCCTCAGGGCCATGCCAGGCAGGGCACTAGTCAACTAGGGTTACCTAGTAGGGGTACATATATAAATATACATATCTACTCAGAAAATATAAATACCAATTTAAATACGTATATAATATATATATATATAATTATACCAAAATATATGTTATGCCATATTTATTTATATATGCCAAAATGTTTTTAAACATATACCAAAATACGATTTTATATACTAAAGTACGTTTATACATATATATAATCAACATTATCATTTAATATACTAATACTAATACACCAAAAATAAATTTATACTAGCATATACTTTTATTAAATAAATGTCATAAAATAAACCTATGTATATATACATATATATATACAAATTAAATTTAATATATATACTAATTTAAATTACACTAGTCTACGTAGTTATATATACCAATATTAAAATATAACTCTACATATATACATTGATACCAGAATACGGTTATTTACATTTTGTTCATTTATACCAAAATACATATGCATACATGTGTATTAATTTAAATACATACTTACTCAATTTATTATACATATTACAATTTTATAATTAATTACTAATGAATAAATAATATCCAATTTACATATTTTAAAAAACATACATATACTAAGTATATACCAATATACATATAAATGATTTAAATATATATATATACATACCTGTACAACAATTAATACTAAATACGTACTAAATACGTATTATCAATTATTTGCATACTATACATGTTCACGTATTTAAAACATTAAATTATACTCTACACATATACCTACACATTGATTAAATATATATACAATCATACATATACATTAGATATATATATATACATACATATATATATATACATACATTATACTATACATTTTAATATATACAAAACATATACTAGTATATATACATATGTATATACTCACATACACATCTACGTATTTATATACAATACATATATACACATTAATTAATTACCTACAATTACACATACATATTATATATATATATACTCATGTGTATATACCTATGTATATATACATATATATATACATATATATATATACATATATATAGAGAGAAGGAAGAGGAAGAAGAAGAACTTACTGGCTTGGGGGTTGCTGGCCGGCCGGAGGACACCGCAGGGAGGGAAGCTCGGTCGCCGGAGGGTGTACACAGGGGAGGAGCAGCCGGAGTAATGGCCGGGGACAGTGGGGAGTCGGGCTCGGGGTCTTGGTTGGTGGTGGAGTGGAGGATCGACAGGATGGAGGAGATGGTGATGGGGTTGCCGGAGTGGGGAACCGCCGGCCGGAGGGATGAACACAGGGAGTCGGGGGACTGATCGGCGGAGGGAAGTGGTGGAGCTCGCCGGCGGGAATGGCTGAGCAGCCAGCGCCGATCGGGTGCGGCCGGGGTGCAGGGGAAGTCGGCTTGGGGACAGCTCGCCGGAGTACTGCAGAGGGGATGGATGGAGGGATGAGCAGCGGCAGTGCCGTCGGAGGCTGTACACAGAGCCGCCGGGGAGGAGAACAGCACCGGCGCCGGAGGGAGCCGCCGGAACAGGGAGTTTCGGCTGCCGGGTGAACAGTATATGGGGGAGTTGATGAACAGTATTCCCCCCCCTAATTATTTGAATTTGAATTTCAAAAACAAAGAAGGAGAAGAAGAAAGGAAGAAGAAGAAGAAGAAAAGAGAAGAAGAAAGGAGAAGGAGAAGAATTTCATACGGATGAGAGAGGGGATGTGGGGGCTTGTGAGGGGGTGGTGTTTTCTAGGTTTCTTGGGATTAGGGTTTGATGTAGACATTATATAGGGATGAGGGTGTTGGAATGAAGGGTTAGGATTGGCCCATTAATTGGGTGGTCCAGATTGGTCATGAGGGAATTAATTCATGGGAAAAAAATGAGGGTGAGGTTTAATTAAAATATTAAGGATTCCTCATCGGTTTAAATAATTGGGTGTTGGCACAAAAATGCCAATTTGCAATTTAACCCCCTTAAATTTGGGAAATTGCACAAACACATGAAATGACGAAAATTTGGCGGGCGATTCGGTGTCCGATATTTTGTAGGGTTTGGGGACGCTATAAGACTGGTACGGGCTCAATTAGCAGGGCACTGGAATTAAATTGGGATTTTAGAATCAGATAAAATGGTATCCTCAATTTAAATAAAAATAAATGCAAGTTGTGTTCAACAATTAATTAGGAGTACATGGGACTAAAATTAGGTCAGGTCATCAATACCAATATTGAAGAAGACTCAGAACAGAACTTAGTTGTACTACTGCGAGCCTGCAATAGGATATAGGATATAGGCTGAGATACTCAATCACATCTAGGAAATTCTTTTGATTCAACTATTCTCCTTTGACATTGATACTTGATCCCTTAAACTGTCCTTTCCTTGATATCTTACATCTTGTGCCATATTGATTCTTTCTTTCGCTTTGTCTCAGGATGCCGCCTAAGACTAGATCACAGCAGGGGAGAGCAATTTCTGAGAGGTCTGCGACATCCCGAGGGCCTGCACCAGTCACTTCTCCGGTGATTGGAGTATCAGCTGCTTTCGGAGGTCCACCACCTACTCAGAGGACTGTGCTAGCTGTATCTGAGGGGCTTCCACCTCCACCTCCTGTGCCAGCAGAGGCGTCACAGATGTTTACACTGTTTCGTGAGATGCTCGAGGCACAGAGGGCTCAGTCAGAGGCACATCAGAGGCAGACCGACGTTCTACGGCAGGGCATCGAGAGTGCTCATCAGCTTGCTCGTGCTGTAGTTGAGAGAGGAGTTCCGGTCCAGCAGCAGGTTGTTCCTCAAGTTGCTCAGCTTCGGCCAGGCAACATTCAGGACTTCAAGAAACTGGAGCCTAGGGTTTTCAAAGGGACGGAGGGCATCGTCTATGCTGATGATTGGCTTGAGGACATTGAGCGTCTTATGAGGGTGTCCCGTCTTTCTGAAGATCTGAAGGTTGAGGCGGTAGGACTTCAACTGTTCGACGTCGCTCGTATTTGGTTTAGGAATGAGCCAGTTCTAGTTGACGTAGGACAATCTTGGGAGGTATTCAAGGACCTTTTCAAGAAGAAGTTTTTCGCCCGAATAGACAGGCTTGACTTGGGGAGACAATTTGAGAGTCTTATTCAAGGGAGCATGTCTGTGGAGGAATACGCTGCGGAGTTCGGTAGGTTGAGCCGATTTGCAGAGTACTTGGTGAGGGAGCCGGAGGTTCGAGCTATTCGTTTCCGTGAGGGTCTAAACTGGGAAGTAAAGATTCTTATTCCGTCTTTTTATGAGACATACTCGAAGATACTTGCGGAGGCACGCAAGGTTGAGCGGGATTTGGGTTTGAAGACCAAGAAAGACCGTAATTCTTTTCTGGGGGCCAACGGCAGTGCAGTATCTGCCAAACGTTCTCATTTCCAGTCCAGACCTTTCCAGCAGCCACAGCAGAACCAGACTCCAGCTAGAGCACCTTTTCACCAGGCACCTCAGCAGTAGAGACAGTTACAGCAAGCTCCATGCAACTTCTGCAAGAAGCCCGACCATATCTGGGAAGTTTGCAGGAGGAGGCTAGGAGTTTGTCTGTATTATGGTACTGAAAGGCATCAATCGAGGGAGTGTCCTCGTCGTACTGTTCAGGAAGCAGCTCCATCTCTAAGTGCACAGACGAGACCACCTGCAGCACAGCCAAGGGGACCGCTTCCGACACAGCAGCAGCGTTTTGTCCAGCATCAACAGCAGGGAGGTGCTCGGCAGGGACGAGCGTTTGCTATGACTGTCGAAGAGGAGGAACCCACCAGAGATGTCATCGCAGGTTCTATTCTTCTTGATTCCATTCTAGCTTTAGCTTTGTTTGATAGTGGTGCTTCCCATAGTTTTGTATCTGTTTCTTTTGCTCTAAAGCATGGTTTGGTAGCTGAGTCTTTGCTTAGAACTTACAAGATCATGACCGGGGGAGGCATTATCCTGGTTAATGATATTTGCAAGGATCGGAGAGTTACTTTGGGAGGCCGGGAGTTGAGTGCGTGTCTACTTGTAATGCCACTTCCGAGCTACGATATTGTACTCGGGATAGATTGGTTGAGTAGGCACCGTGCTAGCATAGATTATAGAGGAGGCAGAGTTTTGTTTGGTCCGCCAGGAGAGCCAGAGTTCGAGTTTGCTAGAGGAGCTGCAGAGCAAGGCGAAGGCATTATTTGTGGAGCTATGGTGGAAGACAAGGAGTTGCCACATCCGTTGATAGCAGAATTCTTGGATGTGTTTCCTGAGGAATTGCCAGGATTGCCGCCAGATCGAGATATTGAATTTTCTATAGACTTGGTGCCAGGTGCAGAACCAATTTCGCAGCATGTCTATAGAGTAAACAACAGCGAGATGGTCGAGTTGAAGAAGCAGGTGGACGAATTGCAGGATAAGGGGTTTATCAGATCGAGTTCTTCACCATGGGGAGCCCCGGTATTGTTTGTACCGAAGAAAGATGGATCGGTGCGCATGTGCATTGATTACAGAGCTTTGAATAATCTCACTATCAAGAATAAGTATCCTTTACCACGGATTGATGATCTGTTTGACCAGTTGAGTGGTGCCAAGGTATTTTCTAAGATAGATTTGAGATCAGGCTACCATCAGATGAAGGTGAAGCCGGAGGACATACCGAAGACTGCTTTTAGAATACGGTATGGTCAGTACGAGTTTATGGTGATGCCGTTTGGTTTGACTAATGTACCAGCGGTCTTTATGAACTTGATGAATAAGGTGTTCCACCAGTACCTTGACAAGTTCGTGGTGGTATTCATCGATGACATACTCATATACTCGAGGACACCGGAGAAGTATGAGGAGCATTTGAGGATTGTGTTGGATGTGCTGAGGAAGGAGAAGCTGTATGGAAAGTTGTCCAAGTGTGAGTTTTTCTTGGACAAGGTGGAATTCTTGGGGCATATTGTGACTGGTGATGGTATTTCAGTGGATTCGAAGAATATTTCAGCAGTGGAATCTTGGAAGACTCCGAGTTCAGTTGCAGAGATCAGGAGTTTCTTGGGATTGGCAGGCTACTACAGAAAGTTTGTGCAAGATTTTTCGAGGATTGCCGAGCCGATGACCAGACTCACGAGGAAGGATGTAGAGTTTGTCTGGACGAAGGATTGCCAGGTTGCTTTTGAGGAGTTGAAGAAGAGGTTGACGTCTGCTCCTATTTTGACGTAGCCATCAGGGTCCGAAGGTTTCACTATTTATAGTGATGCATCGGGGAAGGGTTTGGGTTGTGTTCTTCAGCAGCATGGGAAAGTGATTGCCTATGCATCCAGACAATTGCGTCCTCATGAAAAGAACTATCCTACCCATGATTTGGAGTTGGCAGCCGTCATATTCGCTCTGAAGTTGTGGAAACATTATTTGTACGGAGAGCGTGTGGAGATCTTCACAGACTACAAAAGCTTGAAGTACGTTTTCACGCAGAAGGAGTTGAAGATGAGGCAGCGTCGGTGGTTAGAACTGATGAAGGATTTTGATATCTTTTTGCAATATCATCCTGGGAAAGCCAATGTAGTTGCCGATGCTTTGAGCAGGTATCCGGTAGCTATGTTCTTGACGCAGGATCGATATTCGTTGGAGGACTTGGAGAGCTTGGGCATTAAGGTGATTGTTCCTGGGTGTGCTATGCAGATGTGGGGATTGCAGATATACTCAGATTTGATGGACAGGATCAAGGCAGTACAGTATGATGATGTATCTCTGAGGAGTATCAGAGCTCAGGTGAGAGCAGGATTGGAGGATGATTTCACTATTGCAGAGGATGGATCCTTGAGGCATGGAGTTAGATTGTGTGTGCCTAGTAGGGAGCTGCGTGAGGAGGTATTACAGGAAGCGCATCGCTCTCAGTATTCCATGTATCCAGGTGCTAACAAGATGTATCGGGATATGCGAGAGAGTGTGTGGTGGTATGGCATGAAGAGGGAAGTGGCACAGTTTGTATCCAGATGCTTAGTGTGCCAACAGGTGAAAGCCGAGAGGCAGAGGCCAGGAGGTTTACTTCAGCCATTACCCATTCCAGAGTGGAAGTGGGAACACATTACTATGGATTTTGTGTCCGGACTTCCACGATCTCCAGGAGGGAAAGACGCGATTTGGGTCATTGTTGATAGGTTGACCAAGTCGGCCCACTTTTTGCCTTTCAAGGTGGGTTTGTCTACGGAGAAGCTGGCAGAGATGTATGTGAGGCAGATCGTTAGGATACATGGAGTTCCCGTCAGCATAGTCTCAGATCGGGATAGTCGTTTCACTTCTCATTTCTGGAGGAGTTTGCAGGAGAGTTTGGGCACTTAGCTCAAATTCAGTACTGCATATCATCCCCAGACAGATGGGCAGTCATAGAGGACTATCCAGACTCTCGAGGATATGTTGCGCACTTGTGTACTAGATTTCGGGGGTTCTTGGGAGGACCATCTCCATTTGGTAGAGTTTGGCTACAACAACAGTTACCAGGCCAGTATAGAGATGTCACCTTTTGAAGCTCTATATGGTCGGAGGTGTCGTACTCCTTTGTCTTGGGACGATGTTGGAGAGAGAGTTTTTCTTGGGCCAGAGATGGTTGTGGATGCAGCAGAGAAGGTTCAGTTGATCAGAGATAGACTTCGAGTGGTGCAGGACAGACAGCGGCATTGGGCCGATAGCCATCGGAGACCTTTGGAGTTTGAGGTATAGTTTAGATTTTTGTTTTGTGTTTGTTCTTGGTTGTTTGTTATAGATTATGTTCTTAAGATGGTGTTTTGTTATAGGTGGGTAGTTTGGTGTTTCTGAGGATTTCTCCGACACGAGGCATGATTCGCTTCGGTGGAGGCGGAAAGCTTAGTTAGCGATTCATCGGACCTTTCACTATTCTAGAGAGGGTCGGTGCAGTTTCTTATAGACTAGACTTGCCACCTGCATTGGAGGGAGTGCACAACGTGTTTCATGTGTCACAGTTGAGACGATACGTGGCAGATCCTAGTCATGTATTGGATCACTCAGAGATAGAGGTAGGCACTACTCTTAGCTATCCAGAGCAGCCAGTTGAGATTCTGGATCAGAAAGAGAAGGTGCTGAGGAACCAGACTATTCCTTTGGTACGCGTCACATGGAGGCATCACTCTCCGGAAGAGTCTACCTGGGAGAGAGAGGATGACATGCGAGAGCGTTATCCATATTTGTTTGTACCTTGAGGTATGCTATTTTCTAGTTATGATCTGTTCATTAGTTAATTGTGATTCTTTAGTTCTATTCTGTGATTTTCTGGGGGTAGTTTTCATCTTTGAATTTCGAGGACGAAATTATTTTAAGGAGGGTAGACTTGTCACTACCACATTTTAGGAAAAGAATATTTTAGTAATTTCCTATTTAGATAAATATTGTGCATGGTAAATAATTTGTGTTGTATTATTTAATTGTTATTGGATGTTATTTAATTATTTTGGACTTATATTAGTGGACCCAACTAGTTTAGTTTGGACCCATGGACCAACATGAATTAATTAGTTAGACTTGGCCCATTTAGAAAGCCCATGGTTAAGGAGATGGATTAAATTAATTAAAGTGATTAGACTAGAAGCTTCCATCCTTAATTATTTCTTCATGAGAGGCCCCAAGGGGTATATTGGACATTTCATAATTGCTTGGGGAGGGGGGGCATGGCCGGCCTATTAAAAGAGGGGAGAAATTTCTCTCTCCTCTCATTTTCATTCCAAATCTAGATCTAGAATTTCCCACTACCAAATTCCCTCCATTCCCATTCCAATTCCCTACCAAATTCATTCCAAATTCTTCCCAATTCACCATTAGAAAGTTGAAAAGCAAGGATCTAGAAGGAGAAAGCAAGGATCTAGAAAGAGGAGCAAGGATCTACAATTTGGAAGCAAGTTCATCTCAATTGGAGGTTTCATTGGGAATCCATCTCCCAATAGGTATAATTCAGTTTTTTCCATTTAAATAGCTTCTAAATCTGAGATTTAATCATGTAAAATCAACCCATATGTATGTACTACCCATAGAACTTGGTTTTGTGTTCATAGGAGACCCATGGAGAAAGTTATGGTACTTTTTGTGTCAATTTTGTGGGAATTCCGAATTGACAAATTGTTGTGTGTGTCAATTGATCCTATAGATCAATTTGGCATGTGCTTATATGTTTGGGACTAGTGTTGTGTCCACAATTGAGTACATGTGGGTCGTATCCCAACAATTTGGTGATACGTGTTGTTTTGGGGATTTTCCCTCCGACACGGGACTTTGTACATGTCGTATTTTGACACGGACACATAGATCTACTTTTGACACTTTGATTTATTCATAAATATTATTTGTGACTTGTTTGTGTCCTTCGGGGTGCATTTGGTTGTGTGTTGGACTCGTGTCATATGCGTATCCTATATCTAGTGGGATACGGTGTGATACTCTCCAATTGTGTGTATTTTTGTATAGATCTACTTATTTATGCTTTAATTCTTCATTTATAATTAGTATATTTATATAGATATTATATAATTATTTTAGTGTATTTATTATGGTATTTATTGTAGCATAGATCTATATATTTCTATGTGTTCTAGTGTGATGTATAAATATATATATGTAGCTTTCTTGCATAAAATTATATATGTACTTATGTTAATAAATAAATTATACATAAATGTTTTATAAAATATATTTATGTGTTTAAATGTGTAATTATATTAATTATAATTATTATGTAATTATTTGGATATTAATGAATGTATTTTTATGTGTGCTTCTAGCCATGTAAAATACGTACATTAATAGGTGCAATATGTTTTGTAACTTTTAGTATTTAATTGTGTAAGTTATGTGTATATGTATATATAAGTATATATATTATTAATTGTTTTATATATGTATGTATATTTATTTATATTTGGTTTATATTTATTATATATATAGATATATTATATTTGTAGCTTTCGACGACAGCTGCATTAATGACACTTCCTGTCATTAAATAGCAGCAGCAGCCGTTGTAGCTTTTAGACATTTAATGACAGCTCTGTCATTAAATGCAGTGGGCGGGTTATTCAGCAGCGGTATTCGCGACAGATTCTGCGACAGTTTGAACTGTCAGCAAATCCGAGACAGCAGTGATTTAATTATTCAGTTTTCTGCGACAGTTTTTAGGTTACAGTCGGACTGTCACTATAAGTCTGTTTACGGGAATTGGTATTTTTTTTTGTTCACTGTTTTCAGTGACAATTGGGCAGATTTAATTTATATATTATATATTATAATTGTATATATATATGTATATATATATATGTGCTTTTGTGAGGTATAATAGTAGTAGTGATATATTATTTTATTTATATAAATATTGGTTTGTATATACTTTATATTAGAATGTATATTATAGGTATCTTGAGCATACTTTGTGTGGTTACCAATTGGGTTCAAAACCTTGATTTCTAATGGTTGTATTTATTATTTCTATATTATTTATATAGATGTTTTGTGAGGTTGACCTTGGTTTGACCATGTTTGACTTTAGTTGACTTTAGAATTGACCATAGTTGACTTTTGACTTAGAATTGACTTATTGACCTAGAAGTTGACTAGTTTGACTTGTTCTCTTTTCGGGACCTTGTATTGATGTTGTATTCCATATCTAGGTCTTCGAGGCACCGAGTCAGACATTTGTGAGACTGTTCATTGGACTTCAGGCGAGTACATTCTCTGATAGTTTCTCATTTATGATATCCTCTATGTTCGTTGTATCTAGTGTAGATATACATGTTTCTCTTGACACTTTGGTTACACGGATTGGTATATCCGGATCTCGTCATGAGATGTTATTCCTTGGTATATGGTGTATATGGTACAAGTATTGTTTCATTGGTTATCTTGTACATGTACAGACACCGATTTTTGGGAGGAGTCGCTCTCTTCTTGGGGAATCTAGTGCCATAGCATATCGTGGTTGGATCTATTATACCAGTCGGGGTGGGGAGTATTAGTATAGATATGTGATCAAATCCCTATTGAATAAAGTACTGGTAAGCGAATAGTGTTGATCATGCACCGCACGTATGATTAGCCAGGCCGCATTGCTTCTTGCCCAAGCCGATCACATGTTAAGCTAGTACTCACACACTTAGTCATTAGTATTATTGTTTCATTGGCATATTGTTCCTTATTGTATTTATTTTTCAGTATTTCCTTATTGTACATATATCTCTCCTGTCTTTTGTGCATCTTGTTTATCCATAGCTATTTACTGTTACATAGTTTTTATCATTAATTGAGAACTGCTGTTAGGGTTGTACTCTGCTCCTTTCCTGACTGGATATATTTTTCCAGATGACACTGAGGAGTACCCTACCTATTATGGACCCCAGGATGTTGTGGGTTTAAATTCTGAGACCCTGGCTCAAGAGGGACTTATCCCAACTGAGACAGTTGACCCTGGAGTTGTAGCTTATAGCTTGTAGCTTTGTAGTATTCTTTGTACTTGATTTGTCTCCAGCTTATTTCTGTATTTCTTCAGACTCATTGATGTATTATTTTAGACTCATGAGTTGTATTATGACTATTCTATTCTTTATCTGATTCGTGCTCATTTCTATCTTAGTTCTGTGATTGAGTATACTATCATTATTGGTGGTTCATTATATTGTTAGATAGTTTATCTAGACAGCGTTCTACCGCCGGTTCTGCGGCGTAGGCTGGGCATTGTTTCCGACTAGTACCCTTACACCGGGTGCGGATCGTGACATATATCCAGTGGCAAATTCCTGGGATTTGTCATTATCGCTAAAGGCATTCAGGTGGACCCGGATAAAGTGAAGGCCATCTTAGAAATGCGACCACCCCATAATCTGAGGGAACTCAGGGGATTTCAAGGTCGTTTGGCTTATATCCGGAGATTCATATCCAACCTCTCTGGGAGATGTCAGCCTTTTCTCGTCTCATGAAGAAAGGTGTATCCTTCGTATGGGACAAAGCCTGTCAGCAAGCGTTTAATAATATCAAATGCTACCTCACTAATCCTCCAGTTCTGGTACCTCCCGTCATAGGAAGACCATTCTATGTTCGAGCAATGGATCATTCCCTGGGAGCTCTCCTCGCACGAAAGAACGATGAGGGTCATAAACAGGCTATCTACTATTTAAGTAGGATGATGGTCGGAGCTGAACACCGGTACAGTCCAGTGGAAAAAGAATGTTTGGCCCTGATGTTCGCCATTCAGAAAACGCGACACTATGTTACAGGCCAGACTATTTATATCATCTCTAGGATCAATCCTCTTCGGGTATTGATGAACAAGCCAAGTGTTCTTAATTCCCGACTCACGACTTGGACGATATTATTAACATCGTATGATATGGTGTACGTCTCTCAGAAGTCCATCAAAGGCCAAGCCTTGGCTGATTTCCTAGCTGCTCATCAGATCCGGAGAGCTCCAAACTATATGAGGACATTCCCGACGAAGTTGCAGAATGTAATTCCGTAATGGAAAGTGATACATGGCAACTATTCTTCGATGGTGCCTCCAGGACTGGTCCCAGGAGAAACATGGTTTCAGGAGTAGGAATTGTCCTGGTCACTCCTGATAAACTCGTCATCTATCGAGCATATTATCTTAGCAAGCCCTGCTCTAATAATGTGGCAGAGTATAACGCTCTACTAATCGGGCTCCAAGTCGCTAAATAATTGGACGTCGAATATCTGGAAGCTTTCGGTGATTCTCTGCTGATCGTCAATCAAGTCAGAGGAATATATGAAGCCCGTAACCCAGATCTCATTCCTTATCACCAAGCAACGGTCGAGATAGCCATGACGTTCAAAGGGTTCTTCCTAGAGCATGTACCTAGATCTCAGAATCTGGAAGCTGATGCCCTGGCCAGTCTAGCTGCAGATTTAGCTACTACCCCTATAAGAAGGCAAAATTCGGTGATCCTTCTTAACAGAGATTTATTCTGTGTGAAAAATAACCTTTACATAGAACGCAGCTACGCTGTGAACACAGATCCTCCCAAGAGAGACTGGAGAAGCCCCTTTATAGATTTCGTGGCATACGGAATTTTACCGGAGGATCCTAAGGAAGCAGTATCCATCAAAAGACGATCATTACGCTTCTATTTTGATGCATCTTCACAATGTCTATATTGTCGAACATACGATGGACTGCTATTACGATGTCTCTCCAATAATGAGGCACAGCAAGTTATCCGTGAAGCTCACGACGGCGTATGCGGAGCACATCAACCCGGTCCTAAGCTACAGGATCGCATCAGGAGGATGGGCTATTACTGGCCTACTATGATCGCAGATGTAATAAAATATGCAAGACAATACAAAGCCTGCCAGGTTCATGCAGATTTTATACATCAACATTCTGAACATTTACATCCTACGGTTGCATCCTGGCCTTTCGAAGCATGGGGTATGGATATCATTGGTCCTATTCACCCGTCTTCTTCCAGAGGTCACCGGTTCATACTGGCCATCACGGATTATTTCTCCAAGTGGGCAGAGGAGATCCCTCTTGCTGAGGTGAAGACATCTAACGTGATCAACTTCATCAAGCATCATGTCATTTATCGCTTCGGGATACCCCGAAGGATAATTCATGACAATGGGCCTTAATTCATCAGCCAAGCGTTTCATCAATTTTGCGATAAAAATCAGATACAAAATGTGGCTCTACGGCATACAATTCTGCTGCTAATGGTTTGGCGGAAGCTTTCAACAAAACCATTATCAAACTCCTGAAAAAGTTTGTCTCTTCGAACAAAAGAGATTGGAACAAGAAGCTAGGAGAATGTCTCTGGGCATACCGCACAACGGTACAAGCATCGACGGGTTGTACCCCATTCTCATTGGTTTACGGGAGCGAAGCAGTTCTCCCCATCGAAATTCAAATTCTGTCACTCAGAATAGCAGTGGCTAATGAGTTGACACAGGAAAAGAATGACCTATTAAGGCTTCAGGAGCTAGAAGGATTAGACGAGAAACGCCTTCAAGCCCAACAGCGCATCGCATTCTACCAGGCACGTATTTTCAGAGGTTTTAATCAAAAAGTGAAGGAAAGAGTGTTCAAAGTTGGCGAGCTAGTTTTAGCTGTGAAAAGGCCAATGATCATTACTCACAAGAGTAAGGGTAAATTCCAACCCAAATGGGAAGGCCCTTATGTGATCGAGACGACGTTCTCAAACGGCGCTTACAGATTAGCCAAGCCTAATGGAGACTTGTTAATGGCTCATATCAACGGAAAATTCCTGAAGAGGTACTACGCTTAATCTTCTTTGCTCAAATGGAGTATGGTAAAGATCTCATTCTGACAATACTACTTCCAAAGAACTAGTTGGATCATATTCTTTCATGTCCATATAACCTCTGAATAGATATGTCTAACTAATTTGGAACTTCAAAACCTATCACGTCTATATTACCTCTGATAGTGTTTTGTATACAAATTTTAGTTGGGTCATATTCTATCATGTCCATATAACCTCTGAATAGATATGTCCAGCTGAAGCTTACCGAAGGGATATCACGTCCATATTACCTCTGATATCACTTTCACTATACCCTATCGTTTATATTCCAAAATGATAGGTCCACCAAAGTCAGATAAAATTTCTTTATTATCTCCCGGAGGAGCAAAATTACATATAAAGGCAAAAAAAAAGGGTACATCATTTGGGAGGAGCAGTCAAATCACGGATCTGCTGCGCCAGTGCGGCCATCTTATCGTTCCTGGAGCTTAAAACGGTAGCACGAGCCCGCTCCAACCTTGCCTCCTCATTGTTCAAGGCAGACATTTCAGACCAATGACGAACATAATTTGCGTGGATGATACCCACACGTGCCAGGTTCTGCTGAGACGCTTCCCTTCGGTCATTCAGTACATCTCGAGCTGCCGACAAAGAGAGAGCCTTCTCCTTGGCCTTAGCAAGTTCGTCTTCCAATTGGCGGATCCTCGCTGCCTCTTCCTCATATTCGGCCTCGTACTTGGCCAGCTGGGGAATGATATACCCCAATAAGGCATGCTCTTCATTCATTTCTTTCTGCTGAGCCTCGATGGACTTGCTCAGAGTTTCCATCTCCCCAACAAGCCTCACAGTCAAAGAGTCATATTCAGCCTGAATCAGGTCATCAAGGCTGTCCTGGGATAATTGCAAATAATTGTTAATGGGTTGTTCCAAACCATTAACTATCTGCTCCAGTGTGTCAGCTCTCCCAGCGTCGTTGAAATCTCTGATCGACGCTATCACAAACTGGGAGGACCTCCTCAAAGCCTCAAAACCTAGATTCTTCTCCAGCACCATTGAGATCAGCGTCTTCAAAGTGGTGTAGAAGATACTAGTATATTGCTCAATCAGCATGGCAAAATCAGATTGGGTGCTGGGAGTGGCTGCAATATCGGCGAATCCCCTTCCAGGAACGACTGCAGAGGGTGTCATCACAGTCGTCACTTCAATAGAGGGCGCAACAAAGGTAGAGGCACCGACAACGGCTGAAGTCACTGGCGTACTCAAAGGAGGCATAGTCGTAATGACAGGCTCATCCTCCTCTCGAGATATCAGAACTGTTTCGGGCAAGCCGACACCCGAAAATATTTCCTCTTCAAAGTCGGGCACCTCCATGTCATCGGCAGGAGCTGCAACAGAGCCAAAAGTTGCGTCGACGCTACCCTCCCCGTAGATGTCTTCCCCTGAAAAGAAGACAAGAGAAAGTTAATATCAACATGATATTAATTTTTCTAAAAGAGGCGTAAAGACGACATTTACCCATGGCCGATGGTATATATGTCGCGTCGGCAACCAGTACAGCTAAATCATTTCTTAATGATACTAAGCGAGCTGTCATACCTGGAGAAGGGGGTGTTCCAACTGACACTGGCAGGTACTCCTCCAGGTTTTCACCACGATCCACTCGAGGCTCATCAGGTGGAATCTCGCTGGATGTACTCACAGACACAGCAGGGGTTACTCCCGTTACTGGTCTGGATAAAGATATTCTTATTTCGCTTGGCCTCGAAGGCAATCTCGTACCACTACCTGAAGCGGTAGCAGCGACAGCAGCCTCGAGCAAAGAATCTTCGGCACTGCCAGCCGGAACTGTGGAGGTTCCCTCTCTAATAGACGAAGGACCTCTAGTCAAAAATTTATCCCCAACAGGGGAAACAGCAGGTTCACTCCTAGGAACCTCAGGGCGGGAAGTCCTGACAGGACCACTAACAGTCTTCTTTCTCTTGCGGGGGGAAGCCTCCTTCAGAATAGGAGCCCGTTGCTTTCTAAGGATAATAAGAGGCTCTGCAGGCGGAGGTATTACACCTCTCGGTACTGTCATCAAAAACTCATCTGTACCGATAAGGTCTTCACCTTCGTCAGAGGAGACTGATGGGACATCGTCTCTTCCAGCAGACTTATGAGTGGGCACCCTAAAACTTCCACGCATATCAAAATTACGATGGAAGGTATTGATGGCCACATAAAACTGGGCGTACGAATGGAGGATGCGCAACTCCATGGAGAGAGAAGTCGCGGGTATAGTAAAGGCCGCTCCAGTACAACCCATTATGAAGTACCGCCATCCTCTCGCTCCATCAATAAGTCCACCTCTGGACATAAAGCTGGTGATGGTGTTTCCCACATGCAACTGGTCATACCCGAACTGCCTAGCGAACCGACTAGGCAGATAGGGCTCCAAGAAGCAATGGTCTTCACTTCTGTACAATAATTGGGAAGGTCTAATGCAGACCAACTAATAAAAAACTTCAGGAGAAAGAACGGTCTTCCCTTCACCTGAATCCTGAAGTCTCGTCCCCTGTTGATTGAGATGTACAGTGGGGACGGTGCAGAAGAGCTTCCAGTTATGAGCAAAATTTAACGCTCGCCGACAGTCCACGACTGTGACCACGTTCCAGGTGGAATTCTTGTAATTCAACAAGAAATTACTCCCCGAACTACTGCCAGAGCCGGGAGACATCACCCTGGGATTATGGAGAATTAATCATCCCATCAAATACAGGAATGGTAATTCTACCCTGGGAAAGCTGTCACGCCGTGTTTCGTCGGCAAGCAGACCATCAGTAATGGCCCTCAGGCCAGCTTGTATCCGACATACCATGGCAGGGAGCAAGCCCAGTCTTGCCCCGAACACCAGACGTACTGCAGGCCATAAGGTGTTGCGGTGAATGCGATCCGAAGATGCAATGCCAGGTACTACCAGTCTACGTAGCCACACAAAGAGAAAGCCAGCCAATTGAGCTTCCCGTAACAGAGGCCTGCAATAATGCCTCATATAACTGTAGGCTTTAGTGCCTGCAGGATAATTCCCTATCTCCTCATCGAGGACCTGATCTGAAGCCCCAGCGTCTTCAATAAGATCATCGACTACCTGAGCATTAAGCACGCTCAGAAGGCTCAGAGGCTTATCCCTGCTATCCACGACTTTGTCTGACTTCGCAGCCCTGGCCTGATGAAAGAAGAGATAGGACGCCCACTTGTTGGTATGAGCCAAATCAGAGGGATTATTATAAAAGGTGGTTCACGCAAGGTAGTGGCACATCATCTCCTGGTACACTGCCATTACCCGAGGGTTTGTATCCCCCAGTTCCCTGTTTGTGGGAACATACTCTTCATAAGGAGTATCCCCCATTGGCAGTTTTGAAATCTCTGCCATCTCGTAGAGGGCCAATCCCAACTCCCCTAGCGGAGTGGCAAAAGTCCCGGTGAGCAAGATATACCGCTCCATCAGAGCCAAAAACAGGTTGGGATTGGGAGGTAGCCCAACACTGGTAGCACTCACAGCCGCGAACCGACCAATGCTCTCCAGCTCAGTCTGAAAATGCTTCAGGGCCCAGGTAGCTAAACGAGCCCATCGAAGATTTGTAAAGGTAATCCACCCGTTGGTCCGAGAATTAACCATGGGGTATACTCCTCCTTGTCCCATGAAGTCATTGCAGAAAGTCGATAATTGGACTGGTTGGAGCAGTGAAGTGTCTTCACTCAGGACACTACCCGAAAACAATCCCCTGAAAGGCATGACCGAGCCGGAAGGGCGACTTATGAATAACCCTTGGTCGGATCCTTTCTGGTAAAATATCTTTCCCGGCTGGCCGTGAAGATTGGGAGTCAGGGTCCACGATATCTTCCTCGGATTCGTGGCATGGAAGAAGGCCGAGATGGGATAATCTCTCGGCATCCTGGGCAGGTACATGACCATGCCCCCAGCAGTAAAAATCCAGTCTTCCTTCTTGGGCTTCGTCTGGGATTGTTTGTCAATCATATCCCCGAAGAGGAAAGCTGGTTTTACATACTTGGCCCCATCTATATACGTCAGGGGCTCCCTGTTGATCATGCTCAACAGCATCCGTTCCTCTTGAGACGATATCAAATTTCCCTTTCCTTCAGGATACTGGGGCCGGAAATAGGAAACGTCACATGGGATAGATCTTTCAGGTAATTGGAGTTCAGCATCCCAGCAGCAGAACCCATCACCTCAGCCAACGGAGGTATCTGCAAGTTAACTACAAAGTGCAAGAAAAACATGTCAGTTTCTATACTAGACCTCACAGTCTTGCAGCTTATGCCAAATATCAACAGTCTGTGCTTTTACGCCAAGACTGTAAAAAACTTGAGTTTTTACGCTGGAATCTCATTTCTGAGGCATAAAATTCAAGATTGGCAGTATACACAAAAATCTGACAGTCTGTGTTTTTACGCTAGACTGTCAAAAATTTGAGTTGTTACGCTAGAATTTTCATCCAGAGCGTAACACACCCAAAATTTGTACTATATGCCAAATTTTGACAGTCAAAGCTTTTACGCCAGACTACGAAAATATGGAGTTTTTACACTGACACGTTAAGAATGTGGGCGTAAAAGATAAGGCATCTCTGTGCATCATCTTCCTCGAAGAGGCGTTCACCACAGACAATGACCTAGCGCATCCACGTACAACGTGTGCGAAGTGTTTTTCTTCATTTTTTGTCTTCCCAAGAGCTTTACCCACAACACCCGGTGCACAGCTCGTCGGTGGGATACTCCGTTCAGAGCGAGGTTCGCTCTGCCCGATGGAAGTCGCACTTGCTTGGGTAGAGGAGCGAGAAAAGGAGGCAGCTTTCTTTTCCTTAGAGGCGGAGGTTGGTTTCGGTGTCATTGCTAAGAAACTTAGAGTGATCGGAGAAGAAACGAAGGAGAGTTCTCAAAGAGACGAAGGTTTTTTCTTTTGCAAAAGACAGGTGAAGAGTTTTCTCTCTGAAGGCCTGGGGGTATTTATAGAGTTCAGATGGACTCCTCGAATCCTTAACCAAATCCGATATTTAATATTCGGTTATGATTCGGGACCACGTCAGCCTATCATTTAGGGAAGACGGACAGGCAGTGAATTCAAAAAGTTTTTCGTGCAGAGCAGATTCGTGATTTTACGCTAAAGAGCTCTTACGCTCGGGAAGCTACAAATCTACGGTTTTACGCTCAGAGGCTATAAGTCTACAGTTTTATGTCCGGATGCTTTTACGCTCGGTAGCTTTTACGCTCGAGAGGCTACAAACCTACGACTTCACGCTCAGAAGCTACAAATCTATGATTTCACGCTCGGTAGCTTTTACGCTCAGAGGCGACAAATCTATGCTTTCACGCTCGGAAGCTTTCTTGTCAGAGGCTACAAATCTACAGTTTTACGCCCGGATGCTCTTATGCTCAGCAGCTTTTACGCTCGAGAGACTACAAACTTACGATTTTATGCTCATATACACTACAGATTTATGACTTTCTACATATCTTAAAATACGCAGGCCAGAGTATGCGTATATCTGAACAAATCCCAAGACAGCCAATTACAAGGGTTCACGCAGAAGATGCTCCTTCTTGGCCTCAAAATATCCCAAGTACCCAAAATATACAGAGTTCAGCATTGAATATGACTCTTCTCCTTGGGTCGATTGGAAGTTCATTCGAAATCCAGTCAGAATATTTTCTCGACAGTTCAAGCATGGTTAGTCTTTTCTCGCCCTATTTCAAGGGGCTCTCGGGAAATCATTCTTGAAGATAATGGTCTGAACAAAAAAATTTCTTATCAGAGAGGTGACAGTTCAGAATTCTACGCGACTCATCGTTCCAAAACAGCATGACAGTTCGAATAATCGACTTAAATGCTAAGCAGCTTTCTGTGCATCTTCAGTTATGCATAAAAGATGGGACGAGTTCAGATACTTTTTATCAGAGTCGGCATAAAGCTATTCAGACATGTCGAAGCTACACATATTCAGACTTTATCACAGCAAAAAATATGGCAAATCATCAGATGCGTAAAAGAAGACAATCTTATTAATCATGATTATATATGAGAGAAATCCAGTCTACAAAGGGTTTTTCATCTTCATGATTACATATGAGGGAAATCTCGTCTACAAAGGGTTTCTCATCTTCATTTAAAGATCACGCCAAGAGTCTGTTCTATCAGGTTCTCGTATTGGTGGAGATCTTCTTCCGTCTTCTTCAGCAGTTAGTCGGTTTCCGCGGCCGATTAACAAGAAAATGATTAATGGCGTGAGGATACACAACTGGGCTTGTCTAAATTATTCAAGAGCCCATCCTCCGTACACCATAAAAGATTGAGTTGAGGTTTTAGACCCAACTTAATACTGGAAGACAGGGCTAGTTTGTCTGCCCTCGTCCACCAATAACGGGAGAAAATACAGCTTGCAAGCTGTATGGTCGAATGTGACCCTTCCTCTCTCCTGGACGAATCGCCATAAGAAGTTGCTGATTATCCTGAGCAAAGGAAGCTATGATATCCTTCCATGATCCATCGTTGCAGAGGACATTTGCTCGAAGATGCCTTCTTTTTCGGCACCTTCCATGCTGGAAGAACATGGTCTTCTTCTTCCTCAAGTCGACCCGACGAACTCCGGCAATCATCTCTGTGTGGTGAAGGAAATGTGGGAAGAACAGGTTAACTCATCAGCCTTTATATAGGCAAAAGAGAATACACCGAATCCCAACAAATCCCTAAAAAAAATTCGCCGAGAAATCAGCCTTGAGGAACGAGCCAGACTTGACTGTTTCATGCTTCAATCAAAGTGTTTCAAATTACGAGGAATTTGAAAACTTTGAAGGGGGTCGTGTAGAAGCATAAAAAATACGCTGCAGAGTTATACGCAAATTTCAGTGCTGTGTGGCGTAAGACGTGACTTCAGAGCCATCGGCGTACAAACAGAGCTTTATCGCTAGTACAGCATAAAACATAGCTCCAAAATGACCCGTGTAATGCAGTGTGTTCAGACTGCTTCAGCGTAAAAAGGTTATTATATCGCCCCCTCGGCGTAAAACCTACTCGCTTTTAATGCAGTGGGAAGTTGTACGGAGAACTCTTCGTATTCCTTGAATGAACCTGTCAGATCATGTAGTGAACCTGACTCCTGACAAAGAGTACTGCACAACTATCCAGACGACGGCTGTAATGATGGCTCAGCACAGAGACCCAGACCGTCGTTTAGTGACGTTCCCTTTATATAAAATGCTTTTACGCATACAAGGGAATATGCTGCCTAGTTTTATACAGACAGATGCGAGCTTTTACGCTCAACAAGAGACAAATGAACCACCACATCAAAAGCTGCTCTTCGTACAGAGCTCGAGGCACGTCTCGGCAATTAATGCGCATGATGGGGGCAGATCTCTGCATTTAATGTACGAGATTTGGTTCTATTTTCAAAGACTGGGTGAGCCATAATTACGGCTAATACGTCCACATCATCACCTCTGCATATTTACGCCATCAGGCTATTTTCAGCTATAGGAGCACGCTGTACGCTACCTCCTTGAAATACGCCGACCTGGCTATTTTCAACCATAGGAGTACGCCGTATGCTATCTCCTCGGAATACGCCAACTTAGGCTATATTTGTATTGGTGCGTAATGAGGCTATTTGGTCCAGAATTAGCTCAAGATCTCAGTCAAGAAAGGAGGATCGGCTATCTTCTACGCTAGCTACATATCCATGCAGCATCAGGCTTCTACGCCTACTGAGCTTCCACGCCTACTTGGTTTCTACGCCAATTTGACAACTACTCAGCTTCTACGCCAGGGTGACAGTTTTTGGCTTCTACGCCAACCTTTTCTACGCGAGAGACAGCTACCTACGTGGCTTGCATATCTTGATCTTCACAGCAGTTATACGTATTATCTCATGATGGAACACGCGTCACACGCAGATTTAGAGGATCATTTATACGTGGGTGGCAATTATTATAACCGCCGCGTAAAAAGTGTCATACTCTCCACTATCCGGCTTCTACGTCGACTGGACGGTTACTGTCACTAAAACCCTATAAATAGAGACCTCTATTGACAGAGGTCCAGGGTCGAAAGGTCGAAAAGAAAAAGGTCAAAAAGATCGAAGAACAAAGAGAGTAGAGCACAGACAGAGAGTAGCGATCGACGATTTTAGCATCGAGCATCCACTCCCCTTTGTAATCTTTGAAGCTTCTCCGTCTTCTACAGCACTTCTCCATCATCGTGTGGTCCAAGGGACAAAGTGATCGACCGTAGATCAGACTCCTATAGCAATATTTATCCAGATTAAATTTTGTACTTGACATCCTCGTATAGGATTAATTGTACTTCTTGTTTGTAAACCAAAGAGAGGGTTTCGTATAAACCTTGTTTCATTTCTTTCGTTTATTATCAAACAGGTTCTAGCGTAAAAATTCAAGTTTTTACAGTCTTGGCGTAAAAGTACAGACTGTTGATCTTTGGCATAAGCTGCAAGATTGTAATGTCTAGTATAGAAACTGACTTATTCTTTTTGCATTTTGCATTTTGTAGTTGACTTGCAGATACCTCTGTTGGCTGAGGTGATGGGTTCTGCTGCTGGGATGCTGAACTCCAATTACCTGGAGGATTTATCCCATGTGACATTTCCTATTTCTGGAACCCAGTATCCTGAAGAAAGGAGAATTCTGATATCGTCTCAAGGAGAACGAATGTTGTTGAGTATGATCAACGGGGAGCCCCTGATGTATATAGATGGGGCCAAATATATAAAACCAGCTTTCCTATTCGGGGATATGATTGATAAACAATTCCAGACGAAGCCCAAGAAGGGAAACTGGGTTTTTACTGCTGAGGGCATGGTCATGTACCTGCCCAGGATGCTGAGAGATTATCCTATCTCGGCATTCTTCTATGCCACGCATCGCAGGAAGATGTCGTGGACCCTGACCCCTAATCTTCACGGCCAGCCAGGGAAGATATTTTATCAGAAAGGATCAAACCAAGGATTATTTGTGAGCCACCCTTCAGGCCCTGTAATGCCTTTCAGGGGATTATTTTCGGGCAGTGTCCCGAGTGAAGATACTTCACTGCTCCAACCAGTCCAATTATCGACTTTTTGTAATGACTTCATGGGGCATGGAGGAGTATACCCCAAGGTTAATCCTCGGACCAACAGGTGGCTTACCCCTGTAAATCTTCGATGGGCTCGTTTAGCTGCCTAGGCCCTGAAGCATTTTCAGACGGAGCTGGAGAGCATTGGTCTGTTCGCGGCTGTGAGTGCTACCAGTGTTGGGTTGCCTCCCAACCCCAACCTGTTTTTGGCTTTGATGGAGCGGTATATCTCGCTCACTGGGACTTTCGCTACTACGCTAGGGGAGTTGGGATTGGCCCTTCACGAGATGGCAGAGATTTCAAGACTGCCAATGGGGGATACTCCTTATGAAGAGTATGTTCCCACAAACAGGGAGCAGGGGGATACCAACCCTCGGATAGTGGCAGTGTAACAGGAGCTAATGAGCCATTATCTAGCGTGCACCACCTTCTATAATGAGCCCTCTGATTTGGCTCATACCAATAAATGGGCGTCCTATCTCTTATTTTATCAGGCCGGGGATGCTAAGCCAAACAAAGTTGTGGATAGCAGGGATAACCCTTTGAGCCTTCTGAGCATGCTTAATGCTCAAGTAGTCGATGATCTTATTGAAGACGCTGGGGCTTCAGATCAGGTTCTCGATGAGGAGATAGGGAGTTATCCTCCAGGCACTAAAGCCTACAGTTATATGAGGCATTGCTGCAGGCCTCTGTCAAGGAAAGCTCAACTGGCTGGCTTCCTCTTTGTATGGCTACGCCAATTGGTAGTACCTGGTATTGCATCTTCGGATCATATTTATCGTAACACCTTATGGCCTGCAGTGCGTATGGTGTTTGGGGCAAGACTGGGCCGGCTCCCTGCCATGGTATGCCGGATATAAGCTGGCCTGAGGGCCATTACTGATGGGCTGCTTGCAGACGAAACACGGCGTGACATCTTTCCCAGGGTAGAATTACCGTTCCTATATCTGATGGGATGGTTTATTCTTCATAACCCCAGGGTAATATCTCCCAGCTCTGCCAGTAGTTCGGGAAATAATTTCTTGTTGAATTACAAGAATTCCACTTGGAACGTGACCACCGTCGTAGACTGTCGGCGAGCATTAAATTTTGCTCATAGCTGGAAGCTCTTCTGTATCGTCCCCACTGTACACCTCAATCAATAGGGGACGAGACTTCAGGATTCAGGTGAAGGAAAGACCGTTCTTTCTCCTGAAGCTTTTTATTGGTTGGTCTGCATTAGACCTTCCCATTTGTTGTACAGAAGTAAAGACCATTGCTTCTTGGAGCCCTATCTACCTAGTCGGTTCGCCAGGCAGTTTGGGTATGACCAATTGTATGTGGGAAATGCCATCACCAGCTTCAAGTCCTGAGGTGGACTTATTGATAGAGCGAGAGGATGGTGGTACTTCATAATGGGTTGTACTAGAGCAACCTTTACTGTGCCCACGACTTCTCTCTCCATGGAGTTGCGCATCCTCCATTCGTACGCCCAATTTTATGTGGCCATCAATACCTTCCATCGCGATTTTGATATGCGTGGAAGTTTTAGGATGCCCTCTCATAAGTCCGCTGGAAGAGAAGAAGTCCCATCAGTTTCCTCTGACGAAGGTGAAGACTCTGTCGTTCCAGATGAGTTTTTGTTGACAGTACCGAGAGGCATAATACCTCCGCCTGCAGAGCCTCTTGTTATCCCCAGTAAGCGAAGGGCTCATATTCTGAAAGAGACTTCCCCTCGCAAGAAAAAGAAGACTGTTAGTGGTCCTGTCAGGACTTCCAGCCATGAGGCTCCTAGGAGTGAACCTGTTGTTTCCCCTGTTGGGGATGATTTTTTGACTAGAGGTCCTTCGCCTATTAGAGAGGGAACCTCCACAGTTCCGGTTAGCAGTGCCGGAGATTCTTTGCTCGAGACTGCTATCGTTGCTACCGCTTCAGGTAGCGCTACGAGATCGCCTTCGAGGCCGAGCAAAATAAGATTGTATATACCTTTATCTAGACCAGTAACGGGAGTAACCCCTGCCGCGTCTGTAAGTATATCCAGCGGGATTCCACCCGATGAGCCTCGAGTGGATCTTGGTGAAGACCTGGAAGAATACCTGCCAGTGTCATTTGGCGTACCCCCTTCTCCAGGTATGACAGCTCGCTTAACATCATTAAGAAATGATTTAGCTGTACTGGCTACAGATGCAACATATATACCATTAGCCATGGGTAAATATCATTTTTATGCCTCTTTTAGAAAAATTAACATCATATTGATATTAACTTTCTCTTGTCTTTTTTCAGGGGAAGAGATCTACGGGGAGGGCAGCGTCGACGCAACTTTTGGCTTTGTTGCAGCTTCTGCCGATGAAACGGTGGTGCCCGACTTTGAAAAGACAACATTTTTGGGTGCTGGCTCGCCCAATGCAGTCCCGATATCTTCAGAGGAGAATGATCCTGTCATCACGACTATGCCTCCTTTGAGTACATCAGCCACTTCGACCGTTGTTGGTGCCTCTACTTTTGTCGCGCCATCTGCTGATGCAACGACTTTGACGACACCCTCTGCAGTCGTTCCTGGAAGGGGATTCACCGATATTGCAGCAACTCCCAACGTCCATTCGGATTTTGCCATGATCGTTGAGCAGTATACTAGTATTTTCTACATCACTTTGAAAACGCTGATATCAATGGTGCTGGAGAAGAATCTAGGCTTCGAGGCTCTGAGGAGGTCCTTCCAGTTTGCGATAGCGCCGATCAGAGACTTCAACGACGCTGGGAGAGCTGATGCACTGGAGAAAATAGTTAATGGTTTAGAACAACCCATTAACAATTATTTGCAACTATCCCAAGGCAGCATTGATGACCTGATTCAGGCTGAATATGAATCCTTGACTGCGAGGCTTGTTGGGGAGATAGAAACTTTGAGCAAATCCATCGAGGCTCAGCAGCAAGAGATGAATGAAGAGCGTACCGTATTGGGGTATGTCATTCCCCAGCTGGCTAAGTGTAAAGCCGAATATGAGAAAGAGGCAGCGAGGGTCTGCAAATTGAAAGATGAACTCGCTCAGGCAGAGGAGAGGGATCTCGCCTTATCGGCAGCTAGAGATGTGTTGAAAGACCGAATGGAAGTAGCTCAGCAGAACCTGGCACGTGTGGGTGTCATCCACGCAGATTTTGTGCGTGCTCGGTCTGAAATGTCTGCCTTGAACAATGAGGAGGCAAGGTTGGAGCGGGCTCGCGTTACAGTTTTGAGCTCCAGGAATGAGAGAATGGCCTCTCTGGCGCGACAGATTCACGACTTAACTGCTCCTCCCCAATGATGTACCTTTTGCTTTTATATGTAACTTGCTCTTTCTGGAGATAATAAAGAGACTTTATCTGACTTTGTGGACCCATCATTTTTGAATATAAATGACAGGCTAGGGTGAAAGTGATATCAGAGGTATCATTAACATGACATACTTTCGTTAAGGTTTTGCTGAATGTAAATCTATTCAGAGTTAACATGAACCTGAAAGAATATAACCCAACTAAATTTATATACTAAACACTATCAGAGGTAATATGAACATGATAGGTTTACAAATTAGTTAAGGATATTTATTCGGAGGGCACATGAACCTAATAGAATATGATCCAGCTAACCTTTGTGTATGGTATCGTCAGAATAAGATCTTCGTCATACTCCGTTAAACGAAGAAGATCAAGTATAGTACTTCTTCGAGATTTTGCAGTTGATAGTAGCCATTGCCAAATTTCCATTAGGCTTGGCTAATCTGTAAGCGCCATTTGCAATCATATAAGGATCCTCCCATTTTTTTATGATTATTTGTACGAACTTCGAATATTGTACTAGAGGTAATATGGACGTAGTATGATACCATATTTTGTTTGAGGATATCCCACTGGGGGATTTTTTTGTGGACCCATTACTTTTTGCGCACGAGAGTGCAAGTAATAGGTTTGAGACAAGTCCTGCCAGAGGTAATATAGATACGATAAAATACGACTCTGTGGGGATGAAATAGGGACTGACTCTTTTTGTGGACCTATTACTTCTTGTGCACGAGCGTGCAAGTAATAAGTTTAGGACAAGCCCTTCCAGAGGTAATATGGACGTGGCAGTTTTTGTGGACCTAACACTACTGGTGTACTTAGAGTTAAGTACGGGTGTTAAGTTGAGATGACAACCGATATCAGAGGTAATATGGACGTGATAAACGATAGCCAAACCAGGAAGGTTTGTTCAGAGGTAATATGAACATGAAAAACTCAGCTGTGACTCCACTGTGGATGGAGGTATACATCTGCTCAGAGGTAATATGGACATGGCAGTTTTGTGGACCTAACACCACTGGCGTACTTAGAGTTAAGTACGGGTGTTAAGTTGAGACGACAACCGATATCAGAGGTAATATGGACATGATAATCGATAGCTGGACCAGGAAGGTTTGTTCAGAGGTAATATGGACATGACAAACTCAGCTGGGAAAATAAAGAAATGTTTGGACAATAGTTCAGAGGTAATATGGACGTGAACTCATGTCCGAAAAATTCACTGTGGAGTAATTTTCCTGAGTGGGGATAGACCTGAAGAATCTGCGGGGGAAACTTTTAGGGACTCAACATCCAGTATTTTCTTGGGGGAGCAAATTATTACATTAGAGTGAAATCAATTTGCTGTGATTATCCCCTCGTTTATAAATACAAAGTGATGACTTTGGCGTCAATCATCTCCTGGATTCTCCTTTTCAGTACATAGCACGCATTTGTGGGGTGATGAATGTACGGATGAAAGAGACAATAATCTGGGTCATCAACTTTGCCAGCCCTCTCAGGGTATCTGATGTTGGGTAGCTGAAGTTTATTTTCCTTCATTAATATATTAAAGATTTTTATGATGTCATCATCATTGAAGAAGAAAATCCCTTTTGGCTTTCGGGCTCCCGATACCTGAGTCGTACGGTCTTCAAGGAAGATGGTCATAGTTGCATCATTTTTGGACTCAGAGGGAAATCTACCCCCAGCTTTGGATGCTGCCCTATTTTGTCGAGGTAGGCTATCACGCCCCAGTCCCAAAATACCGAGGGACCAGACGCGTGATAATGGCCAGCAGCACACACCGATGGACAAACCCACTTTAATGGATCCATCAGGGCATGCTTAAGCTGTAATATAACAATAAGTAGGTCCAATGATATATGTCACAGTCTATACTAATCTTATCCACAACAGATAATCACAGATCAAATGCCAGAATAAAGTAAGTAACTATAAACTGACAAATCTCAATAAAAGTGTCTCGGAGAACAATCCGAGAACAAGTCTGATACATCAATGAAATAGACTGGAATAAAATAACTAGAACAGAAATAAATGAGTATCTCAAGACAATACTCAGGAGAAGTCCTCTGGTACGATCTCATCCTCTGATCCTGGTACTGCTCCAATGTAGGCACCTGCTCCTGCTAACGCTAATGCTCCGGTCCCGTATACCTCGGGATAGATCTCGTCTGCAATATCTGGGGACAGAATCCGGATCCAGGTCCTCAGGGGACATAGCAAGGTACAAAGAGCTCATGCCAATAAATAAATATACAGTGCAGCAATAAATAAAGCAATAGGGTAAATATATAACCATCTAGTGATATGCAATATGAGAGCAGCACTAGAACTCAGGCTGAAGCCACTACAAGCTCTGTGTCGGGGAGCCGGTAGCAGTGATATCATGTGGTCGTCTAGCTCAGCGAAAGACTGAGATGCCAGCAGTCGTCTAGCTCAGAGAAAGACTGAGACGCTGTCATAATATATAAAATCAACCTGTAGCCTGTGTGTCTCTCCCCACCCAATGTAACCATACGTCTCATGTCCATGTCACGCAAGATCATATCTAATGCAGCAAGTCATAATAAACTCTAAGCATATAATGTCTAAGTCATGAAACCTGTATCCTATACAAAATCACCATGAATATCTCAGAAAGATCCTGTCTCTTGAATAGTGTCAAGTGTCCTGGGTCTATGTACTTGATAAGACAAGTACGAGAATAAAAAGGGGTCACGAATGTCCATCTCTAGATGACAATACACAACACCGCGTACGGTGTTGGCACCCGACTAATAATCGGACGCTGAGTAAGTCACACGGTCCTAGGTCGAGTATGCACAGCAATATAATGAAGCAAGAAAAATATGTAACAAGACTGCAAAGTTGGCAAGGTACACTTGCCTGGGGTCCTGTCTCCAACTGTAGCTCTGGTCTCAGTGTGATCTGCAGGTACTACTCCGGTTGCTGAAATAAACATCACCATTAGATTCAAAAAATATCAAATAGCTAGAAACGCCTGTCCTTGAGTCCAATTTGGACACAAGGGCAAAAATGACATTTTCGGGCCAAAGCGGAGTCCACATGTGGGCCACTTTGCACCGAAAAGCGTGTCAGGGTCAAAGATCTCTAAATCTGTCAAACTTAGTGTCAACAGGTCAGGAACGATGATACGAACCCAACGAAACTTCCAGAATTGGATTCCGATGAGCCGATCACAAAATCGCCCGTCAAGTGGAGCCTGTGGGGCCCACGATACGCGATTTTGCCAACGTTCTCAGAATCGGACCAAACTTGGGTCACAGGACCAGCGTATTGCTACGAGTCCGATGGCGCAAGTTTTGTCTCGATCCGACGTGTGTACACAAAGTTACAGCGTATTCCAGAACTGACGGATACGGGACGTTGTCGACGGATACGCGTTGATTCCGGTGTGCACGCACATCCGAATCGACTTCTGCGAAATCCCACACGTCCGTATCAACGTTGCGCACGTTTTGGTAAAGACCGCGTGCGACCAAGTCATCCCGTTTGGCGGGGCGTACTCAGTTCCGGGGTAAAACAGGGCGTTGTTTTTCCTGTTTTTGGATCGCGGTTTGCGATCACCACAGGACGCGATGCACCGAGCGGGTCGCACGGGCACCGAGAGGGTTATACAGTCTACGCGTAGTAACTGACGGAATCGAAAACGGATAAACGAGCAGGGAGATACGCGTACCTGAACAGGGTTCGAAAAAGCCGAATTATTCCGTGTCCGATACGACGCGAAGTGTCCGTGTCCGAGTCCTGAGTCCTGTGTCCTAGGGTTTAGGGCTAGGAGATGCTGTTGCCGGAGCTTGGCGACCGGAGGCGGCTGGGGGCGGCGCTGGGGAGGGTAGCGGTGCTGGCCGGCGGCGGTGGCGCGCCGGAGCGGGCGGGGGACGGGCGGTCGGCTGCTGCGGCCGGAGCAGTGGCTGGGTGCTGGAGCTCGTGGCTGAGCAGGGGAGGAGGAAGGAGGCAGGCCGGGGGCGGAGCTGGGCAGGGTGGTGCGGCGAGGCGGTGACGGCTGCGTTGATATTTCCGGCGGGGATTCGGCCGGAGAAGAGGAGGCTGCGGGGGATTCTCGAGGTGGAGCAGGGGAGGAAGGAGGAGGGGGTCGACGTGGCGAGGGGCGGAGCGGGCGGCTGAAGGAGCAGGCTAGGGCGGAGGGCGCGGGTTCTGCGAAGGGAGGCGGAGGTCGCGGGGGAGCGGTGCCGGAATCTCGCCGGAGGCGGCGTAAGCTTCTAGGGTTCAGGGGAATGCCTCTGGCGGCTAGGGTTAGGCTAGAAGTAGGGATTTTATTTTCTTTTCTTTTTAATTCTGGAGAAAAACTTAGGAAATTAGGTATTTATACATGTAGAAATTTGGAATAGGGTTTGACCTAGGATTGGGCTGGGTCAATGCTCCTTGGGCTTGGCTTCGGCTCTCATGGGGATGTCGGACGTTGGCACGGATTTAATTCGGTTTAAATGTATTTCGGTTTTCAGGGCTTTAAACGGGTTTCCGGAGTCCAATAAATCCGCAAAAAATTACCCTGTGTCCGGTTTTCCATTTTACACCATAAAATATTATTTTCATAATATTTTAATATAAATTAACCGCAATTAAAAATCATCAAATTGCCAAAGGCCTAGGTTTTAATTACCGAAAAATCCCAGAAAATTGCAGAAAAATCCAAATTAACAATTCAGAAAATCAGGGGGCTTACATAGGCTACCCCCAGACATGTCGTAGCATTTGTCCACAGAAGTTGATTTAGAAGGACTTGCCTCTGGTATTACAGGATCAGACTCTCGAGGTTTTGAGTTTGCAGGAGATGCAGTATACCCCAACCCAAAACGAGTTTGTTGACAGTAAGGATTACCATAAAACGGTGTTCGTCTGCCTTTTCCATAGTTGAGGCCTTGTTTCAACTTCAAATCATAGCCCATGCTTTGTATAATCTTTAAAGCTTGTGGGCTATATCTGTGGATTTGTATTTTTCCAACATCAGACTCGCGAGATTCTTCTTGTACAATCGGTCTATTCCGTATTCGACCGAAGATTATTTGATGCTGATCATTGTGAGTCGGTGGAACAATAAAGACAGAATCTTCATGTGGCCCATATGTCATGACGACCTTAGATGTTGACGCATCTTCCCACATGATCTCCCCATGCTTGGTAGTCAGGGGAACTGAATCCTGATTATGACTCCTGTCTTTGCATTTCTGGGTCAAGAAATTACGCAAGTCAGGAGGATTAACAGCAGAAGAAGAGGAAGAAGGCTTGTTCCTCCTGTTTATATCAGTTGGAATACGGATATTGGGAACCATAACTCTTCCCCTGCCACCCGTATATAGCAGTTCAGCCATATGAGTAGCAGATGATCCCCGAGGAGCGTGTCTCTCCGCAAACTGGGCCTTCTTTACGCTGAGGAGCTTAACCTGGCGTAGTCTAAAATTTTGCTCAGACTGGCATAAAACTGAGGAAGCCCTCAATCGGCCATCAGCTTCTCGCATAATCTGGAGAGCGGGCAGATTCTTCTCTTGATGGCGTAAAAGCCGAGAGGTTGGGAAATCTGCCACTTGTTTTTCCTTGCGTAGATTGCAGGGACCATCTGCTTTTTCACGGAAGGAAGATGCATTTTTACGTGCGGAGCGCGTTTAGAATTTCTGACTTGGCGCTGAGGCCTTGTCAGAAACTACATCTGCCCCGTCAGCGACGGGAGACGAGTTTTTACGCGCGGTGCGCGATGTATACTTCTGGATTGGCACTGAGGCATTGCCAGGAGTTTTGTCTGCCCCGTCAGCGACGGAAGACTGAGTTTTACGCGCAAGGCGCGGAGGGAGCGATGCTACAACCTCGTTGGTCGGAGAGAGAGAGTCGGCAGGAATGGTAGGGGATGTCCGGGGCATCCACACCTTATGCAGTTTTCTGCTATCTTGGACAGAGAGGGAGTGAGAGCTACCCCCTGCTCGAAGCATGTCTTCGTAGGCTGACTGGTCGAATTGGACGACCAAGGTCTTCTTCATTGATCCTACTGATACTGTATCGTGTTGAGCAATTGCTTTTTCGTCAGATGAGAAAGAGTTTCCCAGCAGAGTCGCCATCTTGTGTTTGATAATAAACGAAAGAAATGAAAATAGGTTTATACGAAACCCTTTCTTTGGTTTACAAACAAGAAGTACAATTAATCCTATACGAGGATGTTAAGTACAAAAATTTAATCTGGGTAAATATTGCTATAGGAGTCTGATCTGTGGTCGATCACTTTGTCCCTTGGACCACACGATGATGAAGAAGTGCCGTAGAAGACGGAGAAGCTTCAAAGATTGCAAAGGGGGAGTGGATGCTCGATGCCAAAATCGTCGATCACTACTCTCTGTCTGTGCTCTTCTCTCTTCGATTTTTTGACCTCTCTCTTCAATTCTTCGACCCTGGACCTCTGTCAATAGAGGTCTCTATTTATAGAGTTTGGTGACAGTAACCGTCTAGTCGGCATAAAAGCCGAACAGTGGAGAGTGTGGCACTTTTTACGCGGCGGTTATAATAACTGCCACCCACGTATAAATGCTCTTCTGGATCTGCGTGTAACGCGTGTCCCATGATGAGGTAACGCGTATAACTGCTGCAAAGATCACGGCATGCAAGCCACATAGGTAACTGCCCCTCGCATAGAAAAGGTTGGCATAGAAGCCAATGACTGTCACCATGGCGTAGAAGCCAAATATTTGTCAAGTTGGCGTAGAAGCCAAGTAGGCGTAGAAACCCAGTAGGCGTAGAAGCCTGATGCTGCATGGATAGGTAGCTATCGTAAAAGATAGCTTATCTTCCTTCCTTGACTGAGGTCTTGAGCGTATTCTGGACCAAAATAGCCTTGTCACGCACAAATACAAATATAGCCTGAGTTGGCATATTCCGAGGAGATAGCATACGGCGTACTCCTATAGCTGAAAATAGCCAGGTCGGCATATTTCAAGGAGATAGCGTACAGCGTACTCCTATAGCTGAAAATAGCCTGATGGCATAATATGCAGAGGTGATGATGTGGACGTATTAGTCATAATTATGGCTCACCCAGTCTTTGAAAGTAGAACCAAATCTCGTGCATTAAATGCAGAGATCTGCCCCCATCATGCGCATTAACTGTAGAGACGTGCCTCGAGCTCTGTACGAAGAGCAGCTTTTGACGTGGCGGTTTGTTTCGTCTTCTGCTGAGCGTAAAAGCTCACATCTGCCTGTATAAAACTAGGTAGCGTATTTCCTTGAATGCGTAAAAGCAATTTGTATCAAGGAAATGTCACTAAACGACGGTCTGGGTCTCTGTGCCGGACTATCATTACAGCCGTCGTCTGGATAGTCGTGCAGTACTCTTCGTCAGGAGTCAGGTTCACTGCATGATCTGACAGGTTCGTTCGAGGAATACAAAGAGTTCCCCGTACAACTTCCCACTGCATTAGAAGCGAGTAGATTTTACGCCGAAGTGGCGATGTAACAACATTTTTACGCTGAAGCAGTCTGAAAATACTGCATTACGCGGGTTGTTCTGGAGCTATATTTTACGCTGTACTAGCGATGAAGCTCTGTTGTACGCCGATGGCTCTGAAGTCATGTCTTACGCCACACAGCACTGAAACTCTGCTTTACGCGAATACTGCGTATAATTCTGCAGCATACTTTTCATGCTTCTACACATGCAAAGTTTCTAACAGCAGTTATTCCTAACGCACGGCCCACACGTACAGGAGGCCAGACCTGTCACGCAGTCCGTGATCTATATGAGACTCACACTCGTGTAACAACTGTGTCATGGCCAATGAACCTAATGATGCTACATGATAATGGGGTAGTCTTATAAACAAGGTCAATACAAATACATAAATAAAAACATACCGCGACAACACCGTCGTATGCATTTTATATAACAGTTAAAGTATATGAACTAAAGACAGAAAATAAAGATGCATGCAACATATGGAATATAAATAACAGTACAATGGCAAGGTATACTTGCCTGGCAAAGAAGCTGCAATGTACCAATAACCTGCTCCAGAAGTCGCGCAGAACAAATCTAATATCCTATGTACATATAGTATAATACAATAAAATCATTAGTCCTTACACTAGCACATACACAACCATATTTACACTAGACTCAGGGGGTACACTATGGGGTGGCACTAGTTATCTAACACGGTCAATTACGCTTTGAATTATGTGGGTGTCCTATATTAAATATTGTATCACAGTCAGTCAATCAAAATAACATGTGTCTAGGCCAGTACATAAATGTACACAAGACAGCCATCTAGCATGTTCTTAGGGTCAACATGGTCAAGGTAAGTATGGGACAGTCCACGGTATCCTAGGGTCGTACAGTCTGAATACACATACTCCTAATTATTATTAGCATATAATTAATTACAATATACATATATACCATATATATATATATATATATATATATATATATATATATATATATATATATATATATATATATATATATATCATCCAATAATTATACGTATACCAAGTTTAATAGTATGCATATACTAAATATATATATATAAATATATCAAACTGAATAATATACGCGTACAAGTACGAGTTCGTGTACGCAGCACTGGGTTCACCGACTCAGGGTCCGATATCAGCTAGCAGTCATAAGCAATACGCATGTCCTAATGGCACACACACGAACATACATAAAAGGAGAAGACAGACAGGTTTATACCTCGGAGTACGTGCACGGGTACGACGGTGTGGTTGACAATGATGATGATGATGGTGACGACTATAACGACGATGATGATGACAACAATGAAGTGTTGATGATGATGGAATGATGATGATGAAGTGAGATGATGATGATGATGGTGGTGGTGAGTGGTGGACTGCCGGAGTCCGGCCAGGGAAGCTTCTCCGGTGAGTCACGGTGATGGTGAAGATGATGATGATAATGGAAGAGGGTAATGATGATGACAATGGCCATGGTGGTGATGTTGATGATACAATGGTGGTGGTGACTGCTGAATCCAGCCAGCGAGGGAAGGGTGACCGGCCGGAGGAGGACAGGCACACAGGGAGGAGGAAAAGGAAGTAGTGCGGAGGAGGCGATGGTGGTTCGACTGGGGTGTCGGCCGCTGGCTCAGGCGGAGTCAGGATGTGCAGCGGGGTTGTGGCTAATGTGACGACTCCGTCGAGGAGGAGGAGTCGAGGTCGGGATGGTCTGTGATGGGAGGATCCCGGCGGGTCGAGGGGATTCCGTCGGGAGGAAGGAGTCTGAGATGAGGGAGTGATGGTGGTGTTGGTGATGCTGCTCCGGCTCCAGCGGAGGAGTCGGGACGAGTTGAGGCGAGGAACGATGCAGGAGGACGATCGGGAGGAGGAGGAGGAGAAGAAGATGGCGGCTCGTCGACAAAAGTGGTGGTTGTGGTTGCTGGCGTCGACGCTGCTCGGTCGACTTTCAGGCGAGGAGGAGATGACCGGGACGGGGATGGCAATGGTGGTGGTGGTGGTGGTGGTTTGTGCTGGTGGTTGTGTTGGATGATGGGGGATCGGAGCGGGATAAGGTCCGGCGTGGCGGGGCTACTCGTCGAGGCGGCTGGGTGTCGGGCTCCGGCGATGGGCTGGAGGAAGGAGGAAGAGGGTGAACAGGAAGTATAGGGGAGGGGTGGTTTGTGATAAAAATATATTTGGATTTTAGGTTTTGGAAAAATAAAGAAAAGAGGGATATTTATACATGTAGGATTTTGGTTTTGGGTTTGACCTAGGATTAGGGCTTGGTCAACACTCCTTGGGGTTGGGCCTTGGGCTCACATGAGGATGTTGGGGTTATAATTGTATTTGTTTAAATGCAAGGATAGATATAAATTGAGGGGGCGATGTTCGTGCGTTGCACACTCCGATAAATTACGAAAAAAAATCATGTGAAGGGGAAAACTGGGTTTCTTCATGAATTGTCCATTGGTAAGGACACCTCAACGCGTTTTTGCATAAACCCCCAACAATTGGAAAAATTGCACAAAGACGGTAATTGGATTTTAACTAATCAAAAATACCGCGCAAGGTGTTCTGGAATTAATTAGGAGTACATGAAATTGAAATTAGGTGGGACACAAGTGTCAGGGACGTAGAGGGTACAGTGTAGAATATTAATAAAATTTGGGTTGCACAAAACGGTCAAGATTGTGTCTCCAATTTCGATTGGGACGCACAAGTGTACAAAGTTGGAATTTATTTAGAATTAAAAAATAACGTCCACGACGTTTATTGTGAGGCTAAAATATAGCACCAGAGAGCATGATCATAAGTTACACAAAGGTCAGAAAGGTAGGCGGACACGTCTCGGACAAGGGTATAAAGTTTGTAGAAAGGCATGGGCAAGTATAGTGCTCCAATTATTGGAAGAACGGTAAGGCGCACTATTTGTCATAATTATTGCATAATTAAATAAATAAAATATTCTATTTCTATTTGGGTTCAAACCAGCCCTAATTTCACTATCTAAGCAAAGTAGGCCTAATTTTGGATGAGGGGGTTTACAGGAGGTATCTTAGACTCTAATACAGAGCTTTGACACATGTACTGGCCCTTCGAGAAAATGCTGCTATGGGTTTTCCCGACACAGAGCCTATAGTAGTCTCAGCATGAGTATGATTAATGCTCTCATATTGCATATTACTTAGCTGATTTTATAGTTTACCTTATTGATTCATTTATTGCTGCACTATATTTATTTTGGCTTGAGTTATTTTGTACCTTGTTATGTCCCCTGAGGACCTGGATACGGATTATGTCCCCAGATATAGCAGAGGAGTTCTATCCAGAGGTATATAGAGCTGGAGTTGGAGCAGGCACTAGAACTGAGACGATCCCCGAGGACGAGGTGATCGCCTAGGATTTCTTCTGAGTATATTCTTATTCTATACTCAGTATTTGCAGTTGTTTACTCTTAATTCTTATCATTTGAACCATTGTATCAGACTTATCCTCGAGTTGTTCACCGAGATATATTTATTGAGACTTGTTGTTAATTTATATTTCTGATATTGTTTGTATTTATTTCTGTGGATGAGATTAGTACCATTACCCATATTATTGTTTTATAGCTTAAGTACACCCTGATGAGTCCATTAAATTGGGTTTGTCCATCGGTGTGTGCTGCTGACCATTGCTACGTGTCTAGTCCCTCGATATTTTGGGACTGGGGCGTGACATGGTTTTTATGGTGGCCCATGCAGGTCAATGACTAAATTGCTTTAGTTTTAACTTAGAGACCGAGCAAGCCTGGAATAAGAATAGGATAAGTTATAGGATCTCATCCACTTGATTGAATCGTTCTTGATCTCTATATCGGATTCAAAATTTCTTGACTTGCATCCTGCATTAATTCCTCTGTGCGCCTCTTATAGTTATTTTTGATGTAGAGTAATGGATTCATGAGCAAACGACGAAACTCCTGCAAGAACACCAATAGGTGTTGTAGCCACCTACGGAGAAGATGAAGTGACGCCATTGAGTGGAGATCCCTCCACTCACCGAAGCAGCCAAGCAAATCAATATGCTTCTAGATTCCGGGGAGATGACATTCCACCTCCGCCACAGTTTACTCCACCAATGCCCGTATTCCCACAAGGGCAAGCTATGGATGGGCAACAGATGTTTCAAATGTACTACGCGATGATGCAAGTCTATCAGAAGGTTCATGAAGAAGCCCAGCAAAGCCAAACGGAGGAGTTCATTTACAGACTTAGCTCTGAGCTACGGAAGTTAATCAGCTCCGTTGCAACAGACGTTCTTGCTGCAGCACGACCCATGGAGTGCGTCACCAGGAGAAAGACCAGCCTGAAGCGGCCTTTCACATCAGCACCAGCCAGAGCACCACAGGAAGAAGCTGCAAAAAGACCTCACATACACCAGCCACCCGGAGCATCTCCGCAATCACTACCTATCTGTCAATATTGTCACAAGCGAGGCCATATTAAGAACGAGTGCAGACGCAAAATGGGATTATGTTTAGCTTGCGGATCCAGTCAGCATTTAGTGAGGGAATGCCTTGAGCGTCGAGAAGGAGCACCAATGGTAAATCAACAAGCTTTACCAGTACCGAGGCTAGCCTATCCAGCATTGGGAGCACCGCAAACGAGAGTTGAAGGAGTTATACCACCACCTCCAGGAGGGTATCAGCCGAGGCCACCTTTGATACCCCAGGCACTACTCTTCCAGCAGGCTCAGCAGCAGCAGAGGAATCCACCGCAAGGACGCGGACAAGCTTTCGCGATGACCTTGGAGGACGCTCAGACTCGTGGAGTAGCAAATGCGCGTAAGTTATTCATAGATGCATTGCTTTAGCTCGTGCTTGTTAGTTCGTGACCTTAGCCCAAAACTGATATTTTTAAACTTGTTAATAATAACCTAGTTTTTCAAAACAGTAGTTTTCTTTCCTCTAACCAGATTTTTCTTCACTCTTGAATTACCAAACTTTTATTTTCTAGGAAAATACTTTATTCCTTCCCTATGAGTTTTGTTTAAACCCTCATCCTTTGATTCTCCTTGATCATGATTCTTGATTGTGATGTACTTCGAACAATGCTTACAACCGTGTCATCTCTGCTGACCGGCTATTCTTTGATTGCGATGACGCAATCCTCTTAAGGGGGATAGATTGTAAACCTCCAGAATTTTTCAAAATTTAAAAATAAATTTTCAGAATTTTTATGGAATTTTTCTGTGATTTTTCACTAATTAAAATCAAGGTATTCTGGTTTTAAATAATTTTAAATATTTTATTAAATAATAAAATATTACAAAAATAATATTTTTGGATATAAAATAAAATATTAGACATAGGATAATTTTTCTGTAATTTATTGGACCCCAGAACCATTTTTAAAGACCTAAAAATCAAGTTTTTAAATAAACCAACCGGTTTATTGAACCAAACCAACCCAAACCGGACCGACCCTAAACCGAACCCTGACTCAGACCCGTACCCTAACAAGTCAGATCCAAACCCGACCCGTACCTGCGACCCGTACCCGACCTGTATCTTAGTGGGTCGGATTCGGACCAGCATCCAAACCCAACCCGAAACCTACCCGACCCTTGCTACAGTAATCCCCTAATTCACCCGAACCTCGCGGCTGTCCGCATCCCCGGCCGCCCGCTTCCCCCGCCGACGGTTTCGACCATGCCGTCTCCCCGCTGTTCACTCGCCTTCCCAGCGCCGCTCGGCCTCCCCATTCCCGCAACCACCGCTGCTTCTCCTCCCCTAACCTCGACTATATAAACCCGCCTCACCACCGTAAACCGGCACCACCGCCATTCCCATCACCCTCCGGCGACCTGACAGCGCCGCCACATACCACCACCACTCTCCCCATCGCCCCACCGCCTTCCTCCGCTGCCCTCGACCTAGCCACCGCTAACTCTCCTCTACCACCACCGCTCACCACCACACCTCGACACCTCCGGCCGCCTCCGCGAGTCGACTCCGCCGCCTACGACCCGTAGCAGCCCCGGCCGCCACCAGCGCCGCCACGATGACTCCAGCGCCGCCACGACGAAGACCAGCACCGAGCTCCGCCGTGCCCTAGCCGTCGCCAGCAAGCCGGTCGTGCCGCGTCGCGCCGCCTCGCAAAATTGTATTTTTCAATCTTCTTCGGAGCCCTGTTCAGGTAACTATTTCTCTCTCCTCGCTGTCCCGTTTTCTGTTCCGTCTGCTATGATGCGAACCCTGCATGACCCTCTCGATACCCGTACAATTTGTTCGGAGTATTGCGCCCTGTGGTGGTTGCAAACTGCGACCCAAAATTAGAAAAATAAATACCCTATTTTTCCTCGGAACTGGGTGTGCCCTGCTAAACGGGACGACTTGGTCATGTGCGGACTTCACCGAAAGGTGCGCACCGTTAATACGGACGTGTGGAATTTCGCAGAAATTGATTTGGATGTGCGTGCACACCGGAATCAACGCGTATCCGTCAACAATATCCCGTATCGGCCATGTTCTAGAACTCATTGTAACTTCGTGTACGCACGTTGTATCGAAACAAAACTTGCGCCATCGGACTCGTAGCAATACGCTGGTCCTGTGACCCAAGTTTGGTTCGATTCTGAGAACGTTGACAAAATTGCGTATCGTGGGCCCTACGGCTCCACTTGACGGGCGATTTTGTGATCGGCTCATCGGAATCCAGTTCTGGATATTCCGTTGGGTTCGTATCGTCGTTCTGGACTTATAGACACTAAGTTTGACAAATTTGGAGAACGTTGCCTCTGGCACATTTTTCGGTACAAAGTGGGCCACATGTGGACCCCTCTTTGACCAGAAACTGTCACTTTTGTCCCTGTATTCAAATTGGACTCAAGGATAGGTAATTCTAGCTATTTGATATCTTCTAAACCTGATGGTAACATTTATTTAATCAACCGGAGAAGTACCTGCAGATACCGCCGATACCAGAGTAGTAGTTGGAGTCAGAACCCCAGACAAGTGTACCTTGTCATACTTGCAGCATTTGTTTATACTATTCTCTTGATTTATTACTGTAATATCTTTGTTCAACCTAGGACCGTGTGACATTACTTAGCGTCCAAATAATATTCGGGTGCCAACGCCGTACGCGAAATTGTGTAATGTCACATAGTCATGGATATCGTGACCCTATACATTATCGTGCTTGCCTTATCAAGTACGTCATGCCTCAGGACACCTGACACTATTCATGAGACAGAATCTTTCTGAGATATTCATGGTGATTTTGTATAGGTTACATGATTCGTGACTTAGATATTGCATGTGCTTAGCTATCATTATGACTTGTTGTATCAGTTAGAGGTCATGATCCTGCGTGACATGGACATGAGACATCGTGGACATGAGACGTGTGATTACATTGGGTGGGGAGAGTATTACCATATCAAAGGCTGATTATATTATATATATATTGTTATCTGGAGGTGTCTTAGACTCTGATACAGAGCTTTGACACATGTACTGGCCCTTCGAGAAAATGCTGCTATGGGTTTCCCCGACACAGAGCCTATAGTAGTCTCAGCCTGAGTATGATTAATGCTCTCATATTGCATATCACTTAGCTGGTTATATAGTTTACCTTATTGATTCATTTATTGCTGCACTGCATTTATTTTGGCTTGAGTTATTTTGTACCTTGTTATGTCCCCTGAGGACCTGGATCCGGATTATGTCCCGAGATATAGCTGAGGAGTTCTATCCAGAGGTATATGGAGCTGGAGCTGGAGCAGGCACTGGAACTGAGCCGATCCCCGAGGACGAGGTGATCGCCGAGGATTTCTTCTGAGTATATGTTTATTCTATACTCAGTATTTGCTGTTGTTTACTCTTATTTCTTGTCATTTGAACCATTGTATCAGACTTATCCTCGGGTTGTTCACCGAGATATATTTATTGAGACTTGTTGTTGATTTATATTTCTGATATTGTTTGTATTTATTTCTGTGGATGAGATTAGTACCATTGCCCATATTATTGTTTTACAGCTTAAGTACACCCTGATGGGTCCATTAAATTGGGTTTGCCCATCGGTGTGTGCTGTTGGTCATTGCCACGTGTCTAGTCCCTCAATATTTTGGGACTGGGGCGTGACAGAATGGTTTTGGTAACATGAAAAAAAAATTCCATGACATTTTTCTACTCTTAGTCCCCTCTACGAAAATTTTCTGGCTCCGCCCTTGACACCAACTACAAACTCCACCGATCCAATCGAATCACCCAAATACTCGAAGTAATGAAAATGGATTACAAAAGGTTACCGAAGAATGGAGATGACGAAAACAATCATAAAAAATGATCTCCCTTCGAAATAGCCACAATCTCTCTTTCTCTTCTTTGAAAGTTGCAAACTTGATAACTCTTCCTTTGATCTCTCTCTGGTAGATGTGATAATGGGAATTAGGTTTAGGAACAACATATTTAAAACCTCTTATATCCCGCAACAATCTTGATCGTTGATTAAATCCAACGGTTTAAATAAAATATCCGAATTTGGTCTCAGCCCCCGACGTCGGTATACCGGGCTATGCCGAATCGGCCAGTCATAAGATCTGGAATGATAAACGGTATACTACGGTATACCGACAGTATATTACGGTACACCGTATACTGAATCGACGAATCAAAGTTTCTAGAACGACAACAGCAGCTTCAGTGAATTCGGTATATCGGCGATATACTGAGGGCGGTATACCGGTAAGAATGTTATTTTCCAATTTTCGACTCCCGTTGAAATTTGTCTCATTTGTTGCCTCGACTCCACAAGCTTTTTCGACATACGGATGATGTTCGTCGTATTCCGGAATATTCTCCACATAGGTTGAAAATCCCACCCAACACCAACACATCTCTCCCTTTCCAACTAGGTGGAGGAAGTCATCATTCCGACGATCCTTCTTCGGTACTCAAATTTTTCTCTTGACGGAACCTTCATGAACATATCAACTCAATTGTCTTCTGTGTGAACATTCTCAAGCATCGCATCATTTGTCTCAAGCACATCCCGTATTCCTATTTACCGTCTCATAAACTTTCCGAATATCCAACTTTATACATGTCTTTTTTACGTCACTTATATTAAAGTTTATGACCATCTCATGAACCAATAGGCTATTTTTTACAATAGATCTGCCTTTGATAAAAGTTGCTTGATTATGCGAAATAAGTTCCTACATAATCTGCTCCATCCATCGACACATAATCGAGAAAATAATCTTGTTCAAATAATTACAACAATATATAGACCGGTAATCTGCAATAGACGTTGCTCCCTCCTCCTTAATAGCAACATTCATGAAAGTATGGTTGAGTTGCCGGAGGCGTCTCCCCTTGTCGAAAAATCATGTACAATAGATAGAAGCGAATATTTTAATTCATCCCAATGAGTTTGATAGAACTTACTATTAAAATCATCAGAATCATGGCCCTTATTTGAGTCAGCCTTCATCACTATTTCTTCTACTTCCTCCATGGATATAGGTGCTTGTAGCATTTCATTTCCTTCTTTAGTAATCAGCTTCCTGCAAATTATCTCTAGAAACTGACTAAAATATTAATGGTCCTGGTTATATAATTTATTATAGTAATCCAGGGCTTACATTTGTATGTCAACAGGGGATGAGAGCTCTCTAACATCAGAGCCAATAAGCCTGCTTATATGTTGTCTAATCCGAATAATATCATAAAAGAATTTTGAACACCGATCACCTTTTCAGAGGCAAAGTCCTGTTAGGACATCGGTGGACTGCAGCCACCCCCAACTATTTGAAAAAAAAAATTAATTAATTTTTTTTTAGGGATCTACATCTTCATGAAGTACTACAGCCTTACAGGTTGGTATTGTGGTTCTGTCTCTCCCTCTACTTCCTCTACTCCACCTTCCTCTTTTCCACCGCCACCTCCACCTCCAGAACGATCACCGAAGTCTCGACCAGGGCCGACCACCCATCGGACCTCAGGATCTACATCTACAACCTGCCGTCCAGCTACAACAGGGACTGACTCGCCGACGGGAGGTGCCGGTCGCATCTCTTTGCGGCGGAGGTGGCAGTCCGACGCTGGCGTAGTCTCCACTCCGGATCTTGGACTCAGGGGAGACGAACATCTTCCTCGTGCCGGTCTACGTCTCCTGCAACTTCTCCACCGCCAAAGACTTTTCCTCGATGTCCCACGTCCGTCTGTTGCTTCGCTTCGCCACAGACCGCATCTATAGACGTTCGGGGTGCGGTCGTCGCACCGGTGCCAAGAGGCGGAGCACGTGGTCATATCGTCGTACATGTCGTCCGACATGTCGCTCAAATTTGTCTTTCCTAAATTTAAAGGCTAGTTCCGCCACTGCATTTTTCTTTAACGACGAATATTTTGTCCATTTTGCGAGCTGAATTTCTTTGAGAAGTGACAGATTTCTCCCCTCTTCTATTAATTCTTTCTCTTGCATAGCAAGTGACATTGTCTAGAGGGAATGCATGCAGTTTGAGTTGAATCTCCTGCAACTCCTTCTCCCGCTGAGCAAGGACAGGCCGGGGCATCTCCTTAGTCAATGACTTCATTGCAGCCTTAGGGAACTGCTCGTTCCCTTGGACCGCCACCTCCTTGTATCCGGATTAGCCCTGGTCAGGAATTATTAAACCAAAACAGCGTGGCTCAACTGACCGAGCTAGCAATAATACGGCTAGCGAACTTTATGAGCATTGTTGTGCTCCAGTACCGAATAGAAAATTCTGGCAGGCGAATCCAGATAGAAATTGTATGTAGAAGATCTCTCTCGCACTTCGCACCAATATGCCAATGATTAAGAATAATCAATCCTCCATCGAAAGTTCATGGTCCTCCTTGAAGAATTCGTTTAGCATCTTCTCGTAACCCCAATCTAACAAAAAAGAAACCATTATCACGGGAGAATTTCCATACATGCTTTCTTGTGGCCTCCAGACGCGGTTAGCGTATGCCCTGATATGACCATAAAACTGTTTATCTCCCAATGCATACATGATCAAGGTATTACTCCAATACGTTGCAGTCTCCACCAGATCCTCCTCGGTGAACTTGGCTACCCTCCTCCGGTTGCTGATGGACTTCGGCTCCACGTAATGCTTTCAGAGTTTGATTGTGACGTCCCTAGCCTACATATATCCGTCCATTATCGACTTCTCTTCCTGTATTGGCCGGTTCCTTCTAGGAGGACCTCCCACCACCTCGCGACCCTTTCCAGCCGCCCCTTGTTGACGGCCTCCTCCCTCATCTCGCCTCCCTCCGGACATCCGCCAACTCCGACGGTCCACCGTATCCACCCCCCGCCTCTTCAGTTGCCAGCAACTCAGCCGTATTGCAGGCTGGCGTCTCTATTTCCCCCTCCCTCCTCGCCAGGATCCCATGCCCGACCGCCAAACCCTATTTCGTCGAGAGAGCCCGCCACCGCTCCTTGCAAAGTACATAGATTTTATATGTACATAGGATAAACGGAATATGAGTCATATTTCTCAATGAGTCAATGCACATATGGACCAATAGAAATAAAATGTATATGCTTCGATCAATGGCGGCCAGAGGGAGATATCTCCAAAGGAAGATCAGAAGATCTTCCCGGAGAATTTCACCTGATGGATCAGGACAGTGAGCCAATTCATGTTTAATACATCTACATGCAAAGCATCTTGGTAGAATCCATCCATACGTCGCTCGAAGCACAATTCGCCATCCCTCCGGTTGGTATACTGGCAATCGGAGTAGCCAATTTGCCTAGCGTTGATTCATTCCACAGTAGCATTTCTAATTCATTTTTAGTCTTTATTTTGAACCTGCCTTATTTTTCCTACCAAGCTTCCTGATTGAAACTTGGGATATGTATGTTATTTTTCATTGTAATCCTTCTCGTACTGTGAAGTGATGACAAGTTTCTTGTGCCTCATTTATGTCGATTTGCTTTCTCTACTGCCTCGAGCTTTGTTAGAGGTTGATTCCAGAGGTGTGTGCTTGATCTTATAGGTACAACTCGGACGGGTTGGATCGGACTTGAGCTCAATCCAAATCCTATCCGTTGAATCATAAGTCTAATCTGAGCCCAAGTCCAACCCGACCTCGGATTCAACATATGAAATCCAAGACCGAGTCCGGAGGAATAAAAAAGGAACACGTGTTTCTCGGGTTGGACCGGATCCATCGGATTTATTGGGTTCTAATATGATATTTGAAATAATTGTAAACAAGATTAATATTAAACGCATAATCAAATAGCAATCAAGACTCCATCATTACAAATACAAACTGAAATGAGACTTATGATATAAAGAGTTGAAGAATTTGGGCGGAGTATTAGGATTTTAACATTTTATTTAAGGAGGTTGGGTTTAGGATTCTTTGGGTAACCTGACACATGAACCCTAGTCCAACCCAATTTTTGATCGAATTCAAATATTTTAACCCAAACTCTAACCCGAGCCCGAGTATCTTTAACCCCTAATCCAACTCATTAACAGGTTTACCCAATCGATCTCGGATTTAGTCCATCCGAGTTGCACCCCCTAGCTCGATCTTGTCTAGAGAAGCATCTTCTCCGTCATTGATTAGACCGTTAATTCTGCTGCTAATGGTAACATTCGCTTAAATCTATCCAGAAAAAGTTCCAATAGACTTGAGTTGTACATTTATCAATTGAAAACAAAAAAGAAAAATCATCTAAAACAGAAATTAAGTTGGCCACTCAAATTCGGGATTGGGTTTACTCAAGAATGCGACTTCCTTGAGATGTGGAGGCCATTCTTCCATCACACCTGATCATAGTTCAGACTTCAGAATGGTGCTCTGAAGGTGAAGATCCAAGTTCCTAAAGGTTTGCTTCAAGGGAACCATGTCAACTAAACGATCACTGATCTATACCTGCATAATATGTCATATTAATTTGAAACAGGATCATTTTCAAGGAAGAGATGCACTTTTCTTAAAATTCTAAAAGCAAGGCTCTCTTTATTATCAACTCAAAGATCTATCAACATATAATGACATTTTTACAGGAAATTTTTTCCAAACTTTCCCTTTACAAGTTGATATTCCAAGTGGCTTGTACCAAAAAGATCCATAAACCAGAGTACACATCCATCACGTAGCTTTACATTTCAAAAGGCTATACAAGGTCACCTACCAGCCTGCCATTGTGCTACAAATCACTCATCCATGTAACAACACAGCCATTATGGACAACTACAGAAAAGAAAAGAAAAAAGTCTCATCATCAGGGCGGTGAAGCATAACCTTCAAATTCAGCTTTGAGGCTGCAAGTAAACCTTCAACTGACCATCATCGCTAGCCACCGCCAGTGCCCCAGACTTGGGATCAACTGCAATACTGGAAATACTCCCACCTATAAGACAAAAACGAACCCTGGATCAGCAAATGACATACGATAGCGGTTATGTTATTGGCATAGCTTCAGATAAAATGAAATATAATGTAGGAGACAAGGGTTTGGACATGGTTGCGGACAAGTTGGCACCCAGCATGGTTGCAGACATGTAGACACCAAATTGAATCCAATATGGGTCACTGGAGACCCTGAAAAGGTAGGTACTTGGGCTTCCCATTCCTGACTGCCACTGCCACAAATCCGAGTAGCACCTATTTTCAGTGCATGGGGCCCAATGGAAGGCCCCTGGTACCAAAGATGGTTGCTCTTTAGTGTGTAGTCAGAGAATTTTACTGTCTATTGTGTCTTCAATTTCTTATTTTGGTACTTATGCTCTCTAGTATCTTGGCTTATAAATTTTAAGGTCTCAAGTTTCTACAGTCAACATATAGTTAAAAACTTAAAATCTCCTGCTGCAAAAATGTCTGCCTTATCTGAAAATAGACAGATGAAATATATTTCATTCTTCCTAATGATCTTCTCGATAGCCTATGATATTGAAAGATTGAACGGTATAAACCAATGCAGCAGAGGAATTCACTCTATACGTAGGGACAATATGTTTCTGTATCAGGATTATCAACTTATGAACCTTAGTATCATACTCTACTCCACATCTCTATACATAATGTATTCAATCTGAACTGAGATCTAATTGAGTAGCAACTTACGTTTGAAAGGATGTATATTGACCACCTTTTCCCCAGTGGATAATTCCCACTTGCACAAGAAACCATCACATGTGCCATAAATCCCATAATCACCTGATGCAGTGATAGCAGAAATCCTGCAAACATACAATAGTTCGTGACTGGGTATTCTTGGACCTTGGTGCTACATAAGAAAATGAAATTTTGTCAGCAAACGAATGCTGCTGACAAATGGAATCTGAATATTGACAATTCTAACCAATAAGGCCCTACATCAAATTAAATATAGAAACTTTTACTCATGCAAAGGAACTCTTTCTTGGCAACTTGGACAACTTATAACGATGTGTCCCACAAATCAGATGGAAGATCGGTATCTTTACTAAAGACTTTATAAAGCTTTCATCTGATTTCATATTTAGCTGCGAGTAATCTAATATTTAGCCGTGAGCAATTGACATTTGTGATCTCGTATATTTCACTTATCCCACATCTTACTTAGTTTCCCCCCATCTTTTAGCAAAAAGCTGTTCCACGGTGGCAAAGTCTCATTTTTGTGTCGGCCGAAGTGACTAGTCAATATCCTATTCACATAAATTAGCATTCTACAGCTAGCTCACAGTTAGTTATTGTGAGAGCCTTTGATGACAAAAATGGTAGCTTTTGACAAATCCCACTGGACCATTGTAATGGTTATGTAAGAAGGTACGTGCTAAGTCTAAATGCATGAGCAAAGAAAGGTGTAGTCTCCATCTGCAAGATCTTTTCTTTGAGATGACTCCAAAAGAGTTATCATTTCAACACCAACTTTAACTTAAAACAGTTTAACTTGACATCCTGACCCTTGTTATGTAAATTTTATTCCATTTATCCTTGTAACTCCTCCTTTCCCATTTTCAATAAATAGATTTTCACAAATTTCTCAGGTATTAGTATCTCAGGTAATTGGTATAACCAATAGAAATAACCTTACCTCATAATAGTAAATTACCCTCAAATAGTAGTATGGATAATCCCGTAATTAAAGGTTGAAGAATGAATCAACACACCAATAACAGATCATTTTGTTTAGTCCTCAACCGAACCAAACTAAGCCATTGACTCTTAAACCCGACCAGTCAGACATGAAACCGGGCCTAACCAATTGAACCAAACCCAATTAACCAAGCCAATCACCCGGATCAGTTATTAAAACTGATTAGGTTATCAGCCGGCCCATCAAACAGGGTCCACACCCGCTCAAGCTAGAGCCCAACCTTCAAGCCCTAGGCCAACCCTGCCACTAAGGCAGACCCGGGCCGACCATTAAGGGAGCAGCCCAAAAACCCGAATCAACCAAACCACCCGACCAGCTCAGTCGACCGACTAATTTCAGATCTGATCCTTCCTCCTTCTCAAAAGCGGCCTCGACCCCGACCTTTCCCTCGCCCTTCGCTCCGCCGACCCACCGGTCACGACGAAGGCCCTCGAGCTTCCCAGAAGCTTCCGGAACTCTCGTGCACCTCCCCAACCACAACCACCAAGTTCGCCTCCACGTCAGCGATCCGACCACCGTGTCATCCCCACCGTCCATCACCACCGCCTAAACTCCAGACGATCGACGTTGTCCGTCCCTAACCGTCGACGACGCTAGGCGGTTCTAGAACCTCTACCCTAACCGCCTCCTTCCTTTATAAATAGAGCCCGCCCCTCCATTCTCCAACCATCCCAAAACTCCGACGAAGCCCGGCTTCATTCATCCCTCACCCCACTCTTCTTCTTCCTCGTTCCAAGAATCAGTTAGTCGCCTAACCGACGACGGAGTTCCATCGAGCTCAGCCATGGCAGCACGACACCAAGACAACCCATAGCAGCGGTGATTCTTCTAGGCGGGCCAGCACCACACCGACTTGGAAGCCTTCTCCACCGATCCGGGACGACGGTGACAACATGAACGACTCCATTTCCGATCCACTCATCCTCCATCGGTGAGTTCCTCAAATCAAATTTTGTATTCGAATTTCCACCTATCCTCGTTGATTCCTCTGTAATAATCGTTTCTCCTTGGAACAGTAACGGTGGTTTGATCGACCATTAGACGGTCTCAAATTGGTCTTGATCGTTGATCGAACAAATAAACCAGTCAAATCAAATTTGTAAGTGATCTCCAACCTTAAATTCTGAATTCTTGGTTCAATTCTTTTGTTTTGGGGCGGACAAACTATCAAGAAGTCGTAGGAATTCATTCTCTGTTTTTCTGCATACGAAGTGTTTGATAGAATGTCTGACCCAGGGTTCATTCGATACTAGCCACGCGAGGGGCAGTGTCAGGCTCATAGAAACATCGTCTCTACACTCCAGATCGGCTCGACTGATACAGGTTCAAATCTAAACATTTCCCTAACTAAGGCACATGTATTCTTTGTTGTGGACACGAATTAGTGTCGTTTGGTGTACAACTCATATGAGCCAGAGCTTGTAAGGTCTGATACATGTATCTGTTTAGTGTTTGCTTCTGGAACACAGAGGTGATGATCTCTGTTTTGAGATCAGTAGAGTGGAGTTCAAATGAATTAGGCGGGAAGGGTGTTTTTCAGAGTAGTCCAGGTTTGAACTCAGTGTTCAAGGTTTAATCACAAGGACATTTGGACTTTAAATCCAACGGCCAAATACTGACTGAAATGGGTTAGATTGGGCCAGGTCCTAGTTAGTTGGGCTGATTATTGGATTTGGACCTAATGCAGTTCAGGAAGTTGGGTTCAGATATTTGAATTCCAATTAGTTATTACAAGGTCTGACTCGGGCTCTTGGGCTCGGAGTAGGGTAGGCTGGTCACTATTCATCAGAACAGATTAGGTTAGTAATTAAGATCATCTCTTGAGTAAGGGGTTTAGTCAGTAGCTTAATAGTAATTAAGAATTAGTTAAAGAGCTTAGCTAGGAAATTTGTTAAGAAAATAATTAATTAGTGGTTAGCAAGAAATAAGGAATTAAGGAATTAATTAGAATTAATTAGTGAACAAAAACTTGGAAATTAGTTAGAATTAAATTTACTTGGAGATTGAATCTAACATATTATCTTCCTAGGAGGACTACTCCACACCATCATCCATTCCAAGGGACCAAGGCAAGTACATGATATCTTACTCTTCTATTCAATATTTCATACATGTTTTGCACGTGTCACATGTTGTATCTTGTCGTGTCGGGAGGAAAAAACACTAGAAGGGCATGTAGTTATCCTAGCCTTGGACATTTACATGACTGCCAGCACTGTCGTGAGACGTACCTTATGTCCATTTACATGCGTGCGTGACTGCTAGTATATCATTCATGATATACCTTATCCCCATCTAGCTCCTACATGCCTGATAGTGTTCCATGTACACGTTCCACACATAGCTAGAGCATGTAGACAGTTACTCTTATTTTTCATGTTTACCTGGCAGTTTATCTATATTGTACTATATTATTTTTCTATAGCATTGTGAGATATGTATGTTACTTTACTCCTACATGATTGGATAAACGTGGCAAGTGATGATGACCTAGAGTATCCTACTTTCTATGGTCCGTAGGAAGAGACCCTAGGTGATGCTAATCTGGAGACTACCCCGGACATGGAGGACATTCCTTTGGAGACTTCGATTGTTGTCTAGTTTCATTTCCCTTGAATTGCTTTGTATTGTGGTTGTATCGTGTTGTAATTGTCGTCTTTACATTCACCGAATTTGTTCCCGTATATTCCTTGTAGAAGACTTGTAATAAAAGCAATAGTGATTGTGGTGATTGTTCGTGATAGGAAAACGTCTAGAGATTTGTGATGAATAATCGAACATTATACTTGAATGACAATTGAGGTTTAGACAACTGACTACCGCTGTCAATGACAGTGTAGGCTGGGCATGCCCGGTTTGTATCCGATTATTCGGGAGCGGGTACGACAAACCTAGAAAGTATATACACTCCAAAAATTTGTTGTATGTGTATCAGACGAATCGGACACTGCAAAACCAAAACAAGGTTACCTGAAACGAAACGGATACACGATAAGCTAGAGGTCCTGGTACACTGGACGTTCGGGGTATAGTTGCTTCGGAACAATTATCGGAATGTCGTACAATGGTACAGAATGCAGTATTTTGAACGAGACGTGGAACAATATTTTAGGGGCATATGTGCAATATAATATATTATATAATAAAACTTAAAACAAAGTTTAATATTTGCAAACTTCTTAGCAATTATGTTTTTTTCCCCAAAAAGTTCATCGGTTTTTAAGTTTTTATTGAAAATTAACTAAAAGAACTACATCTTTTTACCTTTATTCTTGTTAAATTGCACTTATTACTAAGGGTGGAAAGTTGAGATTGTTGTGCTCATATGCGAGATAGTGAACCGTCTTCTTTTGAGTGTCAAGTGCCTCAAAGCTCTCATTCTCCAAGGATTGCCATTGTAGTCGCCGGTATGTGAAAACCACATACTAGTTCGCCTGTGAACCTCATTCTGGTATGCACTAGCCGGTGCACGGTTCCCATATGGCGAATTCCAGTAACTTTGCTCCAAAATTCACTAGGACACACCAAAATAGATGTCGTTTCCATGTCGCCATGTCCTCAATGTTTCATGACGTATCCGTGCTACATAGCATTTAACCAATTGTCTTTTTCTTTTCAACAGCTAGCCCATTGGCTTATAGTGCCCGAAAGATGAATAACATGTGGCAAATCTTTATTACACCCTTTTGTTCTTCACTAGTTTCCAACCACTTGGAGGATTGTCTTGCATGAGCAAAAAAGTAGGTCTACCACCATTAACTATTGGTTGAGGATTTAGGATGTCGCATGCTACCTTGGCTAGGATTTCAGCATCAACTCGTACATGGTTGTCATCAGGTTAATAGTAGGTGCAACAACTCCATCAATTTTTGTGTGGGGTCTTTCGTGGCATCAAAACATTCTCCAGAAGAGACTCCGTTATATTGGGAAAAGATTAGGATTGTTGACACTGGGAGTTACTGCTCATGGATATTGACAGGATGGTAGAGAAACATTGAAAGTTGATGCATTATGTCAATAGGATCTCTTTGACGATGAGAAAGATTTTGGCTACCAAGAAATTTCAATAGGTCATACTGCCATTGGTTAGTAAATAGTAGAAAAGCAGGAGGTACCTATGGTCCAATATGCTCCCCATGACGACCTCATTTTTCATGAAAAATGCTAGCCTCCACCATCCAAAGGGACTCATGTTGGGCTTCTCCCTTTCATGTTGGACCTCTGAGCCCAAGACAGCAGAAACAAGAAACCAAACAGCCATTTCTTTGGTCGATAACGCCAGAAAGGGGTCTTCACCAGTTTTAGGACAACAATTATCTGACATTGGAATAATTTCTTTGATGTACTCCTCCATCCTTGAAACAGTTGCAAGATTGTCCATACTGTGCGGATTAAATAAACCAACTGGAAGAATCTGGAAGGTGGTACTGCCTGGAGAAGAGAACCTGGCTAGAATAACCCGCTTGGAGATGTCCCTGAAAATATATGAACTCTCAGCTAAGTATACTGTCAAAAAGTAGATAATCTTGAAGGTGCATTAATATGAAATTTCTGGTTAACAAAAAAAACGTAGTCTCGCACATAAAATTGGCTGGCAAAGCAAATAAATATATCTCGTGATAGAACATGAGAATGAATAGGTTTGACTGTGCACATCAAAATGATGCACACATGATGCAAATTTTGAACCATAGAACTATCATAGTAAGCTGAGTACGTAAGAAATATTTTAGAAGAAACAAAAGCGGGCTTAAGATTATAATCTAGGTCGTAAATTTATCAGTAACCAAGATTCCTTTAGTATTTTAAGTTTCAACTAATTCATTCGTGCAAATTCATTGGCATTTAGGACATAAACTAATCCTCAGCACTGTCTCTATAAATCTCAAATTGACTTGTTCCATTAGGCCCACAAAATTGGTATTCCTTCTGTTGCATTAATCTAATGCTCCTTCACTCCCATCATTACCTAGAATTATGAACCAAAACGAGAAACATCGATAAATATTCTTGCATACTTCACAAAGAATAAATATGTTTTAGTGGAAATTTGAGGCTGGCATCAATGTAGGATAAGGTTAAAGAAAATTGTTTCGGGTGGTTTTGGACATGTGCAACTAGACAAGTCGATGCACAGGTTATGAGCATTAAGATATTAGTTGAAGAAGCTGCGAGAACAAGTAGGCCTAAACTGACTTGGATTGAGGCTGTAAAGAATAGTTTTTTTAAAGTTACAGAAGTTATGGCCCTCAACAGATCTGAACCGAAGAATAGGATTCAAATAACCGATCCCAACATTTTGGGATAAAGGCTTTGTATTTGTTGTACAATTCTCAACAATATGGCACATACATACGACATATAGGAAGACCTCTAACTTGTCAACCCCCATCTCATTAATCTCCTTTCCTTCTTTATAAATCCCAAATCTGTTGAGGGACTTTGAAAGACAGGTTTATATGATAAAACTCGGACCAAACTGTAGTGGTTGGGTTTATGCTGATGCACGTCCACAAGGGAGAGATAAATAAGAGATTTGAAACAGATATAGAGGAATTGATTGTGAAAATTGGTTGAAGAAGATTTGAGTAAGAGAAGTTTCGACAAGGAATTCAATGGGAAAAGTAGGCGTAACTTTTTGATATGCAGTATTATGATTGATATGTCCATGACTTGAATTTGTATACATAGAGTTTTAGCTATTTGTTATTGCAATTATCATTTATGGTCAAACTTGAATATGGAATCAATAAGGAATTCTACATATACTATAGTATAGATAATCAGGAGTCCTGTTACACCACAAGATGAACACTGAAGTACATTAACACAATCTTACCAATCTTCTCCATGAAAAGAAGCAATTCCAATTATGAACTACCTAGCTGGTTACGAGTGCATATGCAATTCACTTTGTGATGGTAACAACATTATAAAATTATTAGGACATCAAAAGGTTTTAAAATGCAAGAGATACCAGTTCGTACATAAAATATATCAAAATGTGTTAAGTATAGATATAGGGAATACATACATCTTCCTAGCACCAGAACCCAGCATATAATAAGCATATAGGAAAAATTAGAACATGACAACTAAGACATTTGAAGTTCTGCATAGTGAAGGTAATGAAACCGTTTAAGAAATGGATTTCTAAAAAAAACAATTAAGAAATGAGATCAGTTGTCAATCATAACAGTAATGAAACATAAATTGCTAGAATAGATGCAGCATACCATATGCCAAAATCACCTAAACCATTATGGCCAATGATTGAGTTAGAACTGGGTATCCTTTTCAGCTCGAATATTGTAGATGATAGGGCATGACAATTTGGTAGCATAAATTCCTCCAAATGTGCACTGCAAGAATATAATACATTAGCGTGTAATATGATGATCATATACTGGAAGAATGCCTATTAAACTGTTATCATATAGAGAAGAGGTTCCAAAAAGTTGGCTGATAGTAACACATAATGGTGGTATGTAATTGAGAGAGAGAGAGAGAGAGAGAGAGAGAGAGGGGGGGGGGGGGGGGGGGGGGTGCGCTGGGCTGTATTATTTTGCTTCTTTCCATTATATATGTAAGTAAGTAAATACCACCCTACCCACCCACCCACCCACCCACCCCCAACCACACAGACATGCGAGTTCTAGTTAAAAGATATGTAACAGAGATTGATGCAGATGGGAGAACTCAACTGAAAGAGTAGGTATAAAATGTCGGACTTCAAGCAATAAATCATTTGTCCTATTTTAATGTCATAAAAAACACTCATAAATCAGCCAAAATGATATAATAACAAACTGGTAAACCAAAATTTCACCATTTAACCCTTAGCTACGACATAGTCAACAGAACAAAAATATATCCACCTTTTTTTCATGGGAACTCCTATCTAAGCTTTGACATATATAACAGGGTTAACAAAGACGAAGGCAGGTCACAAAAGGTTACTAGTACATAAATAAAGCATGATATTACATTAAACATAACATATTTTTAAAACTTCAAAAGATAAATAAATTGCCAAAATCCAAAACTTCCAAACTCTGATCTGAACTGTCAAACCAACAAAAAAAACGCATAAAGAGGCACCGAAAGTCTGAAACCAAGATTTGATCCTTGAAGCATATTATTAATACATAATATTAGTCTACAAGAAGATTCATACATAAATGATACTGTTGATTGCATAAAAGAATAGCCTTCAACTCATGTTTTAAAAGACCGCCACAGAGTTATTATGGATCATACTGGCAGTTTTTACCCACCCATTTTTAAGCAACGGCAAAATAGACATTTGGACAATCATGTAAGATTCTTCTTTTACATTGAGTATATTCCTTAAATGTTTAATTTATATAATACATCTACAAGCTACTAGGCTACATACTAGTTAAACAGGTAACAATTTTGTCTTGGGAAATAATTGTTTTAATTCTTCACAATTGCCTATAGAATTCTATAAAATCAGTTTAATAATATTTATGCAGGTTTAGAGCATAGGCATCATTTATCAATTAGCAAATATATAGAAACCATGAAATATGACTCACTTGAAGCAATTTTACAGTATAGGGATTTCCACACATACATAATTACAGGTAAAGTATTTTGATTTGTCAAGGAGTTCACATAAAAATAATGGGCAAAACAAGTGAGAGAGGTCAGGATCATTTTTATTTCAAAAAAGAACATTATATTGATTGGATAAGTCACAATTCATTATATATATTCTTCTTACTAATTCAAGAATCTGAGATTTCTTGGACTTATTAGAGTAAAGTTCTGCAAATGATAATCTCTGAATCTTAATCTCCCTATATTAACTATCTGCAGATTAAGATCAGTTGATCATGGACATACACACAGACAAAAACATTTGATGCAGAAAAAAGCTTATGTTACAAGAGTTGCAAACCCTCCAAGTCCAGAAGCCAAGCTCATTCATCAGTGGAAACCTCGAGCTACCCATGAGGGACATCGTCGAGAAAATTATAAACTATACATAATCCACTTCCACCCAAGTCTAATCCCAAGTCCTAGTAACTAAAATTTTGAAAGTACCATTCAAGTTTGGTCGCTTGTCCTCTTTCATCTCTTCCCCCCTCATGCTTCCTAGTTTACTGTCAAAGTACTGACCAATGATGTAAGAAATATCACTGCTCTTACCCAGTTGCCGACTTATTCTCGGACACCAATAATTACATTTATGGATAATAATGTAAAATATTGTTCTGTGCATGTTATGCAGATCTATGTTGTCATAGGCGACGCCTAGGCACAACTAGGCGGCCTAGGCGTGCAGGTAAGAAACTTATCGCCTCGACATGGGTAATTTTTCCATGGTTGTGGCGATGGTCGCCAAGGCAGTTGCCTAGGATCGCCTATATATATATATATATATATATATATATATGTGTGTGTGTGTGTGTGTGTGTGTGTGTGCAGCAGTGATGTACCCAAGTCCTTGGGCGACGCCTAGGTAAGGTGGGAGGCCTAGCACCCAAAACAACATAGATACAGATATTTATCATTTGTTATTGTATAAGCAGCAAGTGGCTGTTTCTCGATTCTTAAAAAATAAAATATAAAAATCGTGAAGCTTTAAACTTAGCTATGAAGCTTAATCTTCACTTTGCTTAACAATCAAGATCTTTGTTGTACAATTATGCTTTTTAAACATTGATCAACATTCAACGGGTTCGCTATAATTAACCTTTTTTTAGTAATCCCTCTCAACATATACTTCTGCCATCTGACTATATATGTCTATGCTTAATTGAACCCTATATAATTAACCTTTTTTTAGTAATCCCTCACAACATATACCTATTAAATTTTCTCCCAACATTCAACCTCGTCCAATCAGTCCTCATTTGGCTTCGCTTAATTCAACCTTCTCTTTGAATCCCTAGATATTGTCAAGTGTCAACACATGACTTTCTTGGCATGTAGCCAATGCAACAACACAAGAAGATCCTTAAACATTACATAACCTCAAAATATATTTCTTGAAGAGTCATCTTTTGATAATTTTAACTTGAATTGTAGCTCCAAGAAGAGTTGAATTTATTAGAATATAAATTATACCCTCAATCCTCTTCACAACTCTGAAGTTCTGGTGTGGTGGCAGAATCTTTAACATGGTATCAAAACAACCAATCTCATTGGTGGCATTTTAAGCTAATTTTAAAAATTATACCGCTGTGAGAATCGATCTCGGTCGAAAATGGACATTCAACGGCCTGTGTGGCGTGTTAGAATATATAGATATTTAACCCTCAACAAGCAACAAGTTTTGGTGTAGTGACAAGGTCAAGGTACAAAGATGTCCAATGAGACCAATGACCAAATATTCGCAGGTGCAAGATCACAAAATGAGAAGGAAAAGAAGAGAAAACCTAAATCGTATTTACTGCACATCCTATGACACGGACTTCAAGTAAATAATACCATGAGTTCAGAGGTAAAAATTAAACTTCTCTTGAAATAAAGTGGATTTGCGCTTGCACAGATAATATCAACAATTTACAGCTACATTTCCCTTTTATATCACCCATTGCCCAACTTAAATTTCCAGACCTCAAAATATATCAGTATCACTAGTAATGATAACATGACTTGTGTATCGGGGCATGCCAATTTTGAATAATCAAGTAATTTGAAAGTCCAAACACGTAGAAAACCAGCTTCGAGAAAATAAGATTCTCAAAAGATCAGAGCATATAGCCTTTTAGTATTATGCCTAGTCAAAAAAGGAATTCGGTGAGAGAAAAAAAATTATGCTTGTAATAAAATAACATCTACCTCCATTCAAGGTTCATTATCCAAACATGGAGTTTCCCGCTCTCCCCAACAGCAATGAGATAATTTGGTTCACATACTAATATACAGGATACCCTCTCTGCTGGAGTCAACTTGGCCACAGATGAAACATAACCGAGTTTTACGCGAACAATTTCTACTGTATTTTCCTCGCAATAATCTGACTTGCAGTTCTTGCATGAACAATCAATATCTTGCTGCCTAACAAGACATTTAATAGGGATATCATTACCACAGTATAGAAATCAACCCAAAAGCTTAGACTGTCTACAGTATAGTCCAGAAATTTACCTACAACGAGGGGCTTTTATACTGTTAGGGAAAACAAGGGACTGCCCATCAGGGGTGAACTGCAAGCCCGATCTCTCAAATGGTATCTGCAAGGACACAAAGTTTAAGGTTCTACACAAATTGAAAACAAAGACAAATAAAGAATAACATACTATCATACATACATTTCCGTTACTCTGGTCTTTCGGAAGTGAGAGCAAAAGCAACGTGTAACCAAGAAAAAAAGGGCAATCTCCCCCCTCATCCTGAGTAGGAACCATGTATATGAAAAGGTTTCTAATACTGACCTCGACAAGGCCACACATTACACATATTTGTAAACCATCCTCCTTTGAGGTTACTAATATAGACAAGACGGGGTTTGGATGCAAATAGCAGCCTAATAGTTCCATAGAATTGATCCCCGTGGTTGAGTTTTCTTTTTCAGATGAAGCACCATCTAAGTAACTTTGCTGGTACATTTGTGAATGAGAAAGATCTTTAGAATCATTGTTAGAAGTTGATTTCATGAGAAGATCCATATCTGAAGAAGGCAAAACCCCATGGGTATGATCTTTCTTGTCATCAGATAAATCCTTTACTTGCTCTTGCAACGGTATGCAACTTCTTGCAGGTGCACTAAGCTCAGCAACAGCAACCACACACTCTTTGCTGGAACTTGCAAAAGAAATATATTTAGAGGATTTCATCTCTTCAGTGTCATTTTCCATTATATCTTGGTTTTGAGACGCATTTGGAGCAGGAAACATAGTACGTTCAGCTGCAGAGACATTCCCCACTGTCTTCAGATTATGGTGTAGGCCATTAATCTTGACTTCATCACTAAATAATATCTTTAAATCTACTTCAGTACTGGTCGATTTTTCTTTACCATTTTCCAATCCTCCTGTTACCTCTCGAGGAAAATTAATATTTGTGCTAATGGTATCTTTTTGCCTGCAAATTATAATTTCTGAAAGAGGAGTATTATTTCTTTTAGAGGACTGAGGTGAGTGTGCTATTGTCCCCACCTTGTGTCTCTGAAAGTGAAGACCGTCAGTTGGAAGTATTTCATGTGGCAAACAAAACATAGACTCACCTTCCATAGTGGTCTCTTCTTTTTCATCAAATCCCACCTTCAACATAGCCCTAACTCCCTTTTCATCATCATACCTAAAACTAGAATGTGCATTGTCATCACAATTTTCTTGTTCATGCAGACTATAACTCTGCTCTTTACCTTTAGAGTAAATCATGTGCGATAATATCATATTACTCTTAGGAACTTCACTATCTGCCAGATTGTTAATACTAGGAAGATACAGCTCAAAACTTTCAGTGTTCTCACTTTTAACAGGATGATACTGCATCAAATCCTTCTGACCTCTAATTTCTTCTTCAGCATTGTTTATACAACCAGCATTTAACTGCTCGGAATCAGTATGCATTACTTGAGGATCCAAGAATGGCATATTATCAGTACATTTTTCAATCTGTTCTAAGCAGTCATCTGTTGGTTCTAGCTTCAAAGCTATACAATCGTCAGGATCTACACAGGCTAAAACAGAATCAGATAACCAATCCTCACCCTTCTCAGGTCCATCTGACAGCATAACTTCTCCAATGCATGAATCAATTCCAGTAAGGCAATTGGAGACATTTTTGACCCCTTCTGAATTAGCTCCAGGCAGCCTTGAAAAACTAATATTATCTATAATTCTATCAGGAGCTGCTATATCAACTCCTGAAAGTGATTGACATTTAGTAGCTGTGTCAAATTCACATTGCTCTTCCTCAAAACTATCAGGAATGACAGATTTGACATCTTTTGAGTTTCTCGGAATTAGCTCCATGGTCATGCATCTGATAGAAGGGTGTTCAAGTCTGTTCACTTGAGATAGAGAATCTGATCCTGAGAACAATCTTGTGACATTTATCTTCCCCTCAAAGTTCTCTTTTGGCCCTTGATCTAGCATTTTACCTGTATCTCTACCTGTAAAAATTTAGACCAGATATTTAGGAGACACTTAGGTTATTTTTCTCTTCTTTGATTGGAGCACCCAGCAACAAACAGAGTTGAATATATTATGTTATTACAAGAGAAATTATACATCTACTAGAAGTCAAAGTTTGGTGGGTAGATGAATACCTTGACATTTTGCATCACTGAGGTGGTCACTTTTATTTAGTTCAGAGGAGATCGAGTAAGATGACTTTGAGCAAGGACCATTTTTAGTTTCACGACTCTGATGTCTTGACCTCCTCTTTACATAGGTATTCTTCAGTAACGGAACTGCTCGAGGAAGTAAGAAGGTCATCATTGATCTTGCCAGTTCCTGTCCTGCTAAATCCAGATCAATTTTTTCTGTACTTGTATTTGAGGAACCAGAAGACGAGCCAACCTCTGGAAGTGAATCCTTGATAAGTTCTTTTAAAATAGTGTTGCCTGCTGTGCATGATACATGGTTTAAAACCTCTTCTGGTAAGGGGTTCATGGATTTTAATGTATCAAGTTTGCCATTTTTAGGCAACTCTTCTGGCATACTGCTCGATTGAAAACTTGGGGCACAATATGTGGAAGACGTCAACACTGGCCCACCAACAAGGTCGTTCTGCATGCTGCATAGATCTCCCTTTTCAATCCTTGATGGAGAACTGACAGCCTCATCTGTTCAGAAAATTAGTTTCAGCAATTGATAATGACATGATATCATGAAACATGTATGAGGAATGCAACAAGGTGTTATAAGACAGAAAAATGCCAAATACATGTGAAGGGATTCAAAGTATTACCTTTTGTAGTTTCACATGTGTCAGCAACACAAACACCTGAGTACCTTGCCATATGGCCCATATCCACAATGTCGGCATCTTTTGGTGGAAACAGAGAGTCCCCGTGTTCTCTTGCAGCATACGAGGACTTCTCAAGCTGTGAGATATTTAGTCTGTTTAGGTCAGAAACACAAGATATGATGTAGTAAAATTACCAACATATGGTGCTAATATCCTTGGAGAGTAAATGATGCTTAAGCTCTTAAGGACTGAATCGGAGAGAACTAAGCATTATGCAAACAGGCATATTTCAACTATAATCATTGATATTTATGACAGAATAACGATCAGAATTATTTAGTTACTGGCAAGGTTGTGAAAAGCTCTAGGCACTAGTCGGACGGGCAACCGCCGCCTAGAGCCTGGCCCGCCTAGGCGGGCACCAAGATCTAGGCGGTTCAAAAAAAAATTAAAAAAAATCCAAAAAACCTACTGAAAATTGCAAAAAAAAGTCCATAAAACCCCAAAACATACATAGTCGGACGTCGAGGGGGACTAGGCAGGCATCTAGGCGGCCATCGGGCGGGCACCAGGCCTGGCGCCTAGGCCGTCTTTTAGAACAATGGTTACTGAAAGTCTGAAATAAAGAGAATGCATATTTTTCACATTACTATAGTTTAGTTACTGAAAGTCTGAAAGGATGAAGTATCACCATCATCCATGCTTAAATTCGTAAGTCTCACCCAAGTTTCATTAATGGTAAAAAAAAAAGCATTCGGTAGCATCTAAAGAGTGCAACTTTTCCACACTACATCACAATAGCTCGGTTATTGAAAGCCTGAAATATGAAACAGGAGGATATACCAATTGGAATCAACAAAATGGTATCTTCAGAAACCAAATTAGAGAGCTGAAACATCGGTCAATCAGCAGGGATTTTTACCATAACAACTTTGGTCAATGTTCTTGGATTTGTAAATCATGATCAACAGTTTGATTTATCATTGAATTTGTAATATGAAAATTGTGGAGCAACAGTTTTGATGGTCGACTCGAGCAATTTAAACTCTAAACGTACATGTGCATTTTAACATGTGCCATGATATAGTCAATTTAAACTTTAAACTCTAAACGTACATGTTGTCTAATAAATTAGGTCCATAAGCCAACTATTAATCCTGACTTCAATTTCTCTTCTTCATCAATCAATTAATTTGATTCTTGAAAAACAAAGACAGGAGAAATTTGGACAAGGACAAGTACCAACTTTAATAGTCATGTTTTAGTATGCAGAATCAATCAGATTGTTGCGAGCAGAAAAAAGTTAAAAATGTCCCAAGGCATGTAAAACAAGACAAAAAAGCAGTCATATTTCTATGTAGCAGTAAGTACCAATGTGTTGTCAGCACATGAGAGTGGGGAATTGCCATTTCTAATTACGCTGCTCTGTTTAGGAGAGATTGTACGTTCTTTGACCAAACATTTAGAATGCTCTGGCTCCAACACTATTTTTTCAACAGGCACAAAACCATTACTGTTTTCCTTGAAGACAACGGAAGCTTTCATTTCTGGTCCTTGATCTTCATTTCCATAACAGTCTTTTGTTGGCATTGTATATTCATTACCATCATCGTCATTTTGACACTTAGGATGAAGTGTCTCATTATTCACAGAAGCAGTAATACTTTTATTTATGGGAGTGGAACTAACTTGGATTTCAGCAGAATCCTTCAAAGGGGACATATTTTCACCCTGAACATGAACTATAGTGCTATCTTCGGCAGAGGGAGAAAGTCCACTTCTCTGTTTAGAAGTGCTTCCGCCAGAATCATTCAGTAAACCTTGATGGCGAATCCTCTTGACTCTTGTTTCCTTGATGGGATATTTGACTGAACTTCTGTTTTTTGTACTTCTCTTTCCAGTGATCTGTTGCTTCTCCAAGTATGGAAGTAAATTGGGATGCGCACGAGACTCTTGAATTCTTAGTTCGTCGTCCAATTTTGGAAGCCTGCTGCAACTGTGGGAGAGTACATTCCGTTCTGCCATCCCATTAATATTTGCGACAAGCTCGCGAAGCAATCGCTGCACAAATGGGTTTCTGAACCCAAAAAGCTGCATACAGCAAACAAATAAGTGATAAGACAGCTGAAAAGTGATGCAGAACAAGATCTAGAGAGGCAATCTATATGGAATTATGCAATGACTTCACAAATTGATATTAACGGAAGCTTAGTTGTAGAAAAAAGAGCGATAAAAATCTACCCAAAGAACTGCAAAAGATCACAAAAGTATAATCAATTAAATTAAGAGTTATGGATTGAATTTACCGAAGGATTACGAAGTTGCACCACGCAATCAAAACAGATCATATGTCGATCAAAGAAGAGAGATCCCGTGAGTCAAGCCTTTGTTCTGGGATCCGATAAACAACCTTGCTTCAATGTTTCGATACATGATCACTCACCATGTGGACGATGACGACGAGGTTCTGATTTTATATATAACTTAGTGTTGACTTGCTGGTTGGTTTTAGGCTCGACTAAAGGTCTATTTGGTCAAGATTGATGGCAGGTTCTAGACCAGAGTTGCTGGCAGAATCTGGACCAGAACTGAACATTATGATTCTGGTATCGAATAGCAGGCCGCAGTAAAAAACATCAACAACTCAACAGAGTGGTGGAATTTGGTGGAAATTAGAACAGTTAGGGTTTGGTAAAGAGATAAGTAATAGTAGAAGAAAGAAATAAGAGATTTGTAGTAAGATAGTATATGAAGAATTTGAGTTTTATCTAGGGCTTTGACAAACACATAAATAAACTTCTAGTATTCTCTTCATTGAATAAAAATTAGAGATTACATAGTTTATATAGCCGTAGAAGTCTTGGCCTTCAAGAAACATAACTTTAAAAGGAAACTAGCATGCCAACTATCATGTTTCCATTATAAATCCAAATAAAAATTACTAACTATAGATAATCCTAAAAACCAACCATATGCACCCAGGTGCATTATTAAAAGTCATGTTCTTAATTTGGAAACCATGTGCACCCATGTAATTAACATAAAACTACCCACATAAGTGCACCCAAAATTAAACTCAATATCCTACTTCTAAAAATCTTAAAATTATGCCCATGTGTTGACTTGATAATGATATGGTCCTTCATCAAACTCTTCGGCTTTGAAAGGTTCACCTCCTGGTGAATATGGTGATGATCAGCGTAAAGACTGAAAACATTGCTCTCTATATCTAGAATTCCTTGCCATCACTCCAAATAACGCCATACTCCATCAGCAACCAGAACTAGCTCATCATCTAGCATAAACTCGACCTCCAATCTATAACATCTCCAAGATAGTTACGGTGGAGTTGGTGGTACTGGAACACAATACAGTTGTCCTGCTAGTGGTACCAATGAAAAAGGATGTACAAAAACTCAGCAATGTAGGACGTCTCCACAATGGTACCGGTGGTCGTAAGGGGGCACTACTGTAACTTCCGGAAGTATAGTAGTCGATGCTCATGGAATAGAAATAAATGGCACTAATGTAGCCAATGTTACCAGGATCGTGGGTCGCTTTGGTACGTGGTACAGATACGGGTATGCGGTACGGTACCTCAGCCGGTACGCGGTGCGGAGGGGTAGGCTTATTCGGTACGCTATTTAGGATCGTTGTTCGTTTTTATCTGAGTCGTCTTTTGTACCATATACAATTATATAGAAGTATACACCAAATATCATAAGTTCATAACCAAAACCATCAAAATCCGCGTCGCTAAATTTGACGAACGGGTCACGAACGCACCCCGTTCGAGGTCGTTCTTCCCAATTCGTGGGACGTATGGGGGGTTGGCGAATTAGGCAACTATAAATGTAACAATAGTAGGTAGTAGTAGCATTGGTAAGACACCCTCCGTAGGATGCGAAGATAGTAGTGCTTTAAAGCCCTCAATAATAGTAGGAGGTAGAGACAACTCATGATACGGTTGAAGCAACTCGATGTATAATAATGGCATGCCCTCTACATCAAGGACAGAGTTGTCTCCAAAATATAGATCTCGTACGTGTCAGGATAAGCAATATGAGAACCCAACATGGATGTCACTCTCTTGCATGGTACTCCAACAGTGCACACACTGGTGTCACTTACACCAATACTCTGTCTCCAAGTGAAAACTCATGCAATCTCATATGGTCATTTGTTGCGGACTTATAAGAATCATTACTCACAACTAAACTCATATAAATCTAAGAGTGTGATTCATGACTAGGTTGAGCAAGTAACTCAACGGACTTGTATGGTGTGCCAGTTTCAAAAGACTCACTAGACTGAGGTGCTAATGGTATGGGTATCGACTTTTCCAATGATGTAGCAAGTAAAAGTGCCTCATAGATATACCTTACTCATAAGTGGAACGTGTCTGCAACTAACACCGGGTAGAGACGAGCATAAAGCCACTGTGTGAACATAACATAACATCTTACGTTTTCACGTTCTCGTCTCTAACATTCATCCTAGTATTTTGGTCAAAAAAATAGGTCGAATATATAGGTATTATACATAGCAAACTTGATATCCAATTTTGCATCCAACATATTACTAAATTTTGGCAAAAAGTCATGGAAGTCCATATTTGTCCGAAAGATCTTACCACTGCGTGACATGCAATGCCTAACCTAGGCTTTGTAACATCCCGTTTCGTTCAAGCGGACTGCCGATTCAAACGGCAAAAATGCAATGTCTCGACCCGCTTTGCTCAGGCGAGAATACTCGTTTGAGGCAAAGGATATTCAGACTTGTCCCTACAGGATTCCGACTTAGGCTTTCAGAGGCTCGCTTGACGTATCGCTCAACCGAGGCGAATCATCGCTAAGGTGGGTGGCTACGGTGAACTTGTCTTTGCTTAGCCAGCACACATAAAATCTGGAACGATACATGCTAATCGCTAGGTGAATCACCCCCTGCATGCTAATAAGAATACAACGCACCTAGCTAAGGGAATAATCCCAACTTGTATTGCTTGTGCTAGAACATGGAAATGAAATATTGATTATGTTCAGACCCTCGCATGCTACCCTAGATAATGTCGCTCGGAAAGTCCCTTACGGTTTCACCTCTCGGCTTATCTTCGGGCCCGAGCCAATGTGATTACTTGCGTTCCTTAGAAATGCATGCTTGCATGTTCATATGTTGCCTCGATTCAATGCTTGTAGCATAAGCTATGCCAACACCCTGTTATATAGAATATTGTTCAGAAAGACTATGCAAAATGAATCAGGCAATGTCTCTTGTCTTGTACTCTTGTTGCCTCAACAGCTATGCCTCTTGTCTTGTACTCTTGTTGCCCCCAATGACTTGAATGGATAACGTAACCTAGACGACCGTTTGATCACGGACAACTTGTGCACAAGGTCACGGTCTCGCGGACGGTGCTGGAGCACTGGCACCGATCCGGTCCGGACGACGCCTATTGTTTAGTCTCTTGTTCTTGGCGGAATGGCGTGTAGCGCCTCTTGTACTTTCGTTGTATACCATTCTCGTCAAAGACTATATCGTCCATTATGGCATACGCCAGTGATCGTCCCGTATATTTAACCTTTGCATGCTTGCTTGTAAAATGAAGTAGATAAACAAGTCATCCTCGCTTAGCGGCTATCCGCGTGCGAGTCATTGCATCGCATCAAAGAACAACTGAACACCTGAACGATTATGATATAACGACTCTCGTGTTTGCATATACTATTGCCTTGGTTTTCATATATGCTGCTCGTGCTTGAATTAACAATGTTTGCCTTGGACAGGGAAGGACAAATAGTAAGTTGGTAAGTCTCGCCGTGTTTCCTCTCATGTCGCACGGTGCACTACCACACGAGTTAGGCTATTCAATCTTTGCATGAAACTGATCCTAAGGCAACTAGAAATACAACATAATAGTTGGTGCACGGAACCAATATTACGTGTTTGGATTTGTCGAGCGGGCGAGTAGCCTCCCTACCAGTGCATTCAATGTACTGATAACCCACCAGATCGTTTGCAGGGTGCGGGAGAACCTCGTTCGGTGCGGATGCTCCTTTGTGCGTGCTAAGGCGTGGAGATCACTCCGAAGCAGTGCTGCGTCCGGAACTGAAGCACATATACAAGACATAATGTTGGAACATCATCTGAACATCGCATGTACAATCATTCTATAATTGTAGCCACTTTGCACGCTTTTATTGTTTCAGAGAGAGAGGCTCGAGCGACTTGTAATCTCGGCTATACGCCGCCTGTAACACTTGTTTATATCAATAAAGAGTTGCTTTGCTTCTACTTGTGTTATTCAATGCTTCCGCTATATTGTCGACTCATTGAACTTGTTACCAAATCGCCTATGCGTTTATGATTTCGCTACACTCGGACAATCTGTGCGACTATGTGGCTTAGAACTCTTACCTCCAGGCAATGAACCACGGCCTTGCACGGACGCGGTTCACGCTCGTGCGGCATCACGCCTGGATGGTCAAAACGATCGTTCCGCGGGAGCGCTGGCGCGGTGATTCTCGCCTAGCGGGAACGACCGATTTGCCTGCTGGAGATCGGGGCGTGACAGGCTTTGATACAAATTTTGAAGCATGACAAGACCTAAAGGGACAATCTATATGGAATTGTGCAATGACAACACAAACTGAGATTAGCGGAAGCTTAGTTGTAAAACGAAGATAGATAACGATCTACAAAAGAACCGCAAAAGATCACAAAAACAATCAATCACAAATAGAGTAACGGGTCAAATTTACGGAAGGATCACGAAGTTGCGCCAAGCAATCAAAACAGATCAAATCTCGGTCAAATAAGAAGATCCCGCGAGTCAAGCCTTTGTTCTGGGATCCGATGACAACATTGCTCCAATGTTTCGATACTTGATCGCTCACCTTGTGGACGATGACGAAGAGGTTATGATTTTATATAACTTAGTGTTGACTTGCTGGTTGGTTTTAGGCTCGACTGAAGGTGTATTTTGGTCAAAATTGATGGCAGGTTCTAGGCCAATGTTGCTGGCAGATTCTGGACCAGAACTGCTAGTGATTCTGGACCAGAACTGATCATGGTGAGGCTGATTCTGGTGTCGGACAGCAGGTCGCAGTAAAGAACATCAACAACAACTCAACAAAGAGGTGGAATTTGGTGGAAATTAGAACAGTTGGGGATTAGTAAAGAGACAACCAATAGTAGAAGAAAAAAAAAAGGAGACTTGTAGAAATATAATATACGGAGAATTTGAGAGTTTTAGGGTTTTGGCAAAAATATAAATAAACTTCTACTATTCTCTTCATTTAATAAAACTTAAAAGATTACATTGTTTATATAGCCTAAGAAGTCTTAGCCTTTAAGAAACATAATCTTTAAAAGAAAACTAGCATGCCAACTATCATATTTTCATATTTAATAAATACTAATAAAAACAACTAAATATAGCCAATCCTAAGAACCAACCATGTGAACCTATGTGCATTATTAAAAGTCATCTTCTTAATTTGAAAACCACGTGCAACCATGTAATTAACACAAAATTACCCACATAAGTGCATGCAAACTTAAACCCAATATCCTAATTCTGAAAGTCTTAAAATTATGCTCGTGTATTGACTTGATATTTGATAATGATATGGTCCACCATGAAAAAGTTATTCTAGTTCTTTCTCCCTCTGCTACTTCTAAGGCATAGTAAGAAAGTTAAACAGGAGTTACTTGCACCATATATGGATAAGAATTCTCATAAGTATCAAAACAAAAATTTGGACTTTAGTAGTAAATCTCACACTGTGAAAAAGTCTAGTTTGGTTATGTACTAAATGTTGGAGACATAGTTCTCTAGTATTTTGGAGGTTGATATATTAATGAAATGATGATTGGGCATTGGTCGGAGGTCCAACCAATGCCCACCCAATTTAGTCGAAAAAAAGTATCAACTTTAATCTTAATTTCTGCTCAAAGCTGAAATTACAAAATGTATAGTAGACATTTGAGTAACATTTGTTCAAACCTAATAATGCAGACCAGATATCAATAATATAATAGAAATGTGAAAAGTGCATATCATTGAGAGAGAAAACTGAATCATAAATAAAAACCTGAAAGTATGATAAAACACAGTATGCTAACATAATTTCTTATGTTGCTGCAAACAGCTTGTGTTTGATATGTAAGAGAATCTCATACACAGCGTTTGAAGGACGCCATTAAACAAACTGTCTAAGAACTTGCCTCAACACCATCAATCTTAGAAGAGAACCTTTTTCCATGCCAATTTTTCACTCTGGGGCAACTCCTCTTCTGAAAGCTTTCCCAGGCAATATCTGGAGTTTGGCCAGTGCACGACTCGCCATCAGTCGAGGTGACCTGCAGAATGCAGGCATTGTAACTTAATGATTATATAAACTTTACGAAAGTCATATAGTATCAAAGACAATACTAGCAAACACTGAAAGGAACAGGAAAATGAGTCACGTAGACAAACCACAAATATCGGGCCTTTGAGCCCTTCGTGAATTTCCATCCTGTAGGTGCTCCCAGCATGAGTTCTGATGGCATGATAGCCAACCGGATAAGGATACCGATCTTTTCCCTACAAAAAGGAATAAAGAACCCAAATGAAGCACGAATCGACGGTCACGTTCTTTTCTGAAAAAAACTAAAGAACCCAAACTAAGTACATGGTGTAGCTGCTTAAAAATGTAAACTTTGCTAACGAAACCAGGCATATGAGGTGTTTCAAACCCTAATAAGCCAATTCCCAATAGGTGGAGAAGTGCATCTCCAAATCTAGGAAATTTAGGCTACATTCATGCACGAATCGACGCTCCAGTTGGAATCCATATTGTCTCGTGTCCAGATCGAAGCTCGATACTTACTAACTATGATGTAGCAGCATCAAAGATCTAATCTTTGCTAACACTAATAGCTAATTCTCAGTTGATGTAGAACTTGCAATCGAAGCTCGATACTTGCTAACTATGCGGAGAACGAATGAAACCCTAAAATATCTGGAGGAGTGTTAGAGAGCAAACCCTAGATGAACTCCAGTACTTCTTGTGCCATTGGCCTCGGTACAGAGCTCCGATGGAGGTGATCTCCAGATCGTCGCCCGTGGCGGATCCCATCGACATAGGATATGCTCTGCTTGAGAAGAAGATCGCGCGGAGAAGAATGGTTGGAAGTAATGAAAATTAGGAATTGGGGGATTTTTCTTTCCCGCCAAAAATCACTATACATTCGGAAAATTTCACTCAAAGCATAAAAGTATAATATATTTCTAAAAAAAGCAACAATGTTTCAAAAATTTACAGGAAAAACATTAAAACGCCCTTTGTAAGGGCGTTTTACGTTTTTCCGTTCACCAACTTAACGGTGACGTTAAAAAAATAATAAAAAAAATAAAACGCCCTTGGCAAGGACGTTTTATAATTTTAAATTATTATAATTTTTCGCTCTCCTCTCTCTCCCCTCTCTCCTCTCTCTCCTCTCTCTTCTCTCTCTCCCCTCTCTCATCTCTCCTCTCTCCTCTCTCTCCTCTCTCATGTCCGTCCGCTCCCCTCTCTCTCCTCCTCTCTCTCTCCTCTCTCTCCTCTCCTCTCCTCTCTCTCGATCTGGGCGAGCTGGCCGAGGAGGCGGTCGAAGCCGGAGCCCATCAGGAAGTCGGAGACGATCGAAGGGAGCGGGCGGAGGCCGGAGCCGGTGCCGTCGTCGTAGAAGAACTCGAAGCTGGTCCGGTTGTTGGCGGTGTTGGTGGGCCGGTCCGGCTCGATCTCGGAGGCGCCGCGGAGGACGATGACGGGGTTGAAAGGGGAGAGGTCGCCGGCGAGGCCGCGGCGGTAGCAGCGGCGCGCGGATTCGGAGGAGGAGGAGGCCGACGCCGAGGCGGCGGAGGAGTCGGAGGAAGGGAAGCGGCGGCGGTGGTCGGCGGCGAGGAGGGGAGGAGAGCTGCTCGAGGAAGCCGCCGGAGCAGTCCGGGCAGGAAACAGAGCCATGGGGGGAGAGCCTGACGAAGCGGGAGCAGCGGTAGCACCAGAAGCGGAGAGAGAGAGAGAGAGAGGAGAGAGGAGAGGGAGAGAGAGAGAGAGAGAGAGAGAGAGCAGTCTGAGGAGAGGAGAGAGTCTGAGGAGAGGAGAGAGAACTGCCTGACAAAAAAAAAATATTATTTAAAGGAAAATGCCCTTTTCCATTAAATTAATATTATTATTTTTTTCGGAAAAAATAGAGGGACGCGGGAAGTCTAAAATATTAATAATAAAATTATTAAAATATACAAAACGTCCTTGGAAATGGCGTTTTGCTTAAAATATTATTTTTTTAACAGAGAGAGGGGAGAGAGAGGAGAGAGGGGAGAGAGAGGAGAGCGAAGGGCGTAAAGTAAATTAATATTATTTTTTACTTTTTTTATTATTTTTTTAACGTCACCGTTAAGTTGGTGAACGAAAAAGCGTAAAACGTCCTTACAAAGGGCGTTTTAATGCTTTTCCTGTAAATTTTGAAACATTGTTGCTTTTTTTAGAAATATATTATACTTTTATGCTTTGAGTGAAATTTTCCGCTATACATTTCGCCTCTATACTGTACTTCATTCTCATGACAGGTGGCACACCACAAAACCTTGGGAGGATCTCCGACCGTATTGTTATAGGCTTTTGATAAGGGCACTACAAACTTTACTTGGGGCTAGTCCATTGTAATTTTACCAAAAATTACAAGTTTGTAACTCTTAAAAGTTACTTAGGGCTAGTCCACACCAAGCTATATAAGTCAAAAAAAAATCTATTTTAGGCTTTTCACCCTCACTTGAAGAAAATCTCATTCTCCAAGTCTAAACCTAAATTTAAAAATTGATAGTTGTGGTCCCAAGTGGAAGAGAATTTTACTTTGGTGATTGTCCAACGAGTATTCTTCCGGTATGTCTTCGACAACATACGATGAATAAGTTTTGCGATTGTCACCAAAAAATTTAGTTTTATTTGACTATTGTAGGAACGATGCATGAAACTATCTTCGAGGACGAAGTCGGATCATACAATCCATCTAATATGCACTCCGGTCGTTCCAAAGAACATGTCGGTTGTTCCAAAGCACGTACGGTACGTAAAACGATAACCCTATTTCGACAGTCATCGTGTAAGGACTGTATAAAATTAGATAGTCCTATATAAATATAGGACTGTCAATAATTCGACAGTCCTATATAAATACAGGACTGTCAGAATTTTGACAGTCCTATATAAAAGTAGGACTGTCAGAATTTCGACAGTCCTATATACTAAGTGGACTGTCAAAATATTGACAGTCCTGAATCTTAAAGACTAAATTATTTGAACTGCCAAATATATGAAGTTATTAATTTGTATATTATTTTATATTGGTTAAAGGACCAACCTTGTACAGATGTTGTGGTACATCCTGCTATTGGGGTTGATGGGGAGAATATATTCCCAACGGATATTCAATTTGCAACCCAGGAAGAAGCATTAGATTGGTGCAGAGAAGTTGGAAGACAACATAACATAGTAATTGTCATTGCAAGATCCATCAGATCTCGGTTGGGCCGAAAATATGTAGAGCTGGGCTGCGAAAGAGGAGGTGTGTTCAGGGAGCATCATAAAAAAAAGGTTGTTGTTGAAAAAAAAATCTCTAAGAAAAACGTTGGGACGAGAAAATATGGTTGTCCATTTAAGGTGTTGATTGTAAAAGTAGAAGATGTAAAGTGGATAATCGAAGTTAAGAATGGAAGACACAATCATCCTATTCTAGGGACACTTACGGGTCATGCCTACGTGGCACGGTTGAAGGAGGATGAGAGGAAATTGGTTGAAGAATTGTTCCTTTCTGGAGTTGCACCGAAACAAATTTATTCTGCCGTGCGACAAAAAGAAGATGGGAACAAGTCTACCATGAGGACGATATATAATAGTTTGGCCAGAGCGAAATGTAATAGTATGAAAGGAAGAATGGCGATGCAGCAAGTATTGAAGTTGCTTGGGGAGCATCACTACGTGGAGTACCATAGAAGACATCCATAAACTGATGAACTACTTTCGTTGTTTTGGGCTCATCCTGATTGCACACACTTGGCTCGGTCCTTCACAGGCGTGTTGGTCCTTGATTGTACATATAAGACCAACAAGTTGAAGATGCCTCTTTTTCACGTTGTTGGGTTTACATCTACGGGAAAACATTTACAGTCGCTTTTTGTTTTATGAAGAGTGAGACAGTAGAGGATTACACATGGGCGTTGAGAAAACTACAATCCCTTTACACAGGATACAAAGAGCCCTCTGTTTTTGTTACCGACAGAGAAGATGCGCTGATAAATGCTATAGATATTGTATTTCCTCATATGCATAGACTATTATGCACTTGGCATATAAATCGAAATATCCAAGCTTAATGCAAGAGAAAATTTGAAAATGTGGACGGTAAAATCGACATGCTTCGCTTCGAAGAATTCTACAGTGATTGGAGTCTTGTATGGCGAGCAAGTACTACAGACAGCTACGACACAGCATGGTACATGTTCCAATAAAAGTGGGAGACGAGCAACCCGACATGCATATCTTATATCAAAGATACTTGGCTAGAACCACATAAAGAGCAATTCGTCTTAGCATGGACGAACTGTCACGCCCCGGTCCCAAAATACCGAGGGACTAGACGCGTGATAATGGCCAGCAGCACACACCGATGGACAAATCCAATTTAATAGATCCATCGGGGCATACTTAAGCTGTAATATAACAATAAGCAGGTCCAACGATACAAGTCACAGTCTATACTAATCTCATCCACAACAGATAATCACAGATCCAATGCCAGAATAATGCAAATAAAATAAACTGACATATCTTAATAAAAGTGTCTCGGAGAATAATCCGAGAACAAGTCTGATACATCAATGCAATAGACTGGAAATAAAGTAAATAGAAACAGAAATAAATGAGTATCTCAAACCAATACTCAGGAGAAGTCCTCTAGCACAATCTCGTCCTCGGGTGTCGGTACAGCTCTTGTATCAGCTCCTGCTGCGGTCCCGTATACCTCGAGAAAGATCTCGTCTGTAAATCCTGGGGACATAATCTGGATCCAGGTCCTCAGGGGACATAGCAAGGTACAGAAAATACAAGCCAAAATAAATGCAGTGCAGCAGAGAATGAAATAAATAGGGTAAGCTATATAACCATCTATGTGAAATGCAAGATGAGAGCATCACGAGTACTCAGGCTGAGCCACTACAGGCTCTGTGTCGGGGAGCCGGTAGCAGTAATATCCGGTAATGGGCCAAGCTCGGCTTCGGAGTCTTGTGCCTCACAATAATAGGGGGTTTATATATATAATCAGCCTGTAGCCTGTGTGTCTCTCCCCACCCAATGTAATCACACGTCTCATGTCCACGATGCACCATGTCCATGTCACGCACAATCATATCTAATGCAATAAGTCATAGAGTGTCTAGGAATATAATGTCTCTGTCAGAAGTCTGTATCCTGTACAGAATCACCATGAATATCTTAGAAGATCCTATCATGAATAGTGTCAAGTGTCCTGGATATAATGTACTTGATAAGACAAGTACGAGAATGTAAGGGGTCACGAATGTCCATCTCTAGATGACATACACAACATCGCGTACGGTGTTGGCACCCGACTAATAATCGGACGCTAAGTACGTCACACGGTCCTAGGTTAAGCATGTACAGCAATATAAATAAAGCAAAGAAATATGCAACAAGAACTGCAAAGTTGGCAAGGTATACTTGCACAACAATGTATAAATAAGTCAAGGGAATAAGTAGCAAAGCTGCAGAATTTGGCAAGGTACACTTGCACAACAATGTATCAATAAATCAAGGGAATAAGTAGCAAAGCTGCAGGATTTGGCAAGGTACACTTGCCTGGGGTTCTAGCTCCAACTGTAGCTCTGGTCTCAGTGCGATCTGCAGGTACTACTCCGGTTGCTGAAATAAACATCACCATTAGATTCAAAAAATATCAAATAGCTAGAAACGCCTGTCCTTAAGTCCAATTTGGACACAAGGGCGAAAAAATACATTTCCGGATCAAAGCGGGGTCCACATGTGGCCCACTTTGCACCGAAAAGCGTGTCAGGGTCAAAGGTCTCTAAATTCGTCAAACTTAGTGTCAATAAATCAGGAACGATGATACGAACCCAACAAAACTTTCAGAATTGGATTCCGATAAGCCGATCACAAAATCGCCCGTCAAGTGGAGCCTGTAGGTAGGGGTGAGCAACGGTTCGGTTCGGTCCAAACCGGACCGTAATATTAAAAACCGAACATAAACCGAACCGATATAGTGAAGAACCGAACCGAACCGCAAAATTTCAAAACCGAAATTAACCGAACCGAAAAATTACGGTTCGGTTATTCGGTTCATGGGCCTTTTTGTAATGGGCCGGGAAGGTTCATTTTACAACGAACAAAATGGCCGAATTGAACGGCCCAACAAATAAAATTATCCTTGGCACATCCAATATATTGTTGAAAGGCCCATTTTACAACAAATAACTTCAAATCCAACCTGGGCAATCAAATATACAAACCAAATTTCAATTAAAAAAAATTTGAAGCAAATATTATAACAAAACAAAGTGTAGACAGACTACACAGTCACACACAGTGCCAGACTGCCAGTTATGATATTGTACAAAAAAATTTAAAAATGTACACACAAAACAAATGAAATATTGTACAGAAATCTTGTTTCTCAAGCCATCAAACTGTATCAGTTTCCAGATATCAAGATGTATCAGTTCTCCTAGATAAAAAAATTACAACAATAAAATGCAGCTGAGATTTAATTCCTAAGTCCTCCAATTTCAAACTGGTGCTCATCTCAGTGAATCTCATATCTTGCCCTGAAGAACAACAACACAATGAAATAAAGATACAAAATATATATGCAGCCTACAGATATCAAACTGTATTTAGAAAGTGTATTTATAAGTTTATAACTACCTTGCCAGTTGCTAGTAACAAGAGTTCCCAGGTTAAACCGTTCAAATGCATAGTTCTCTTCATAAACAAGTTGTCATATCCTGGAGGACCTGGACAACACAATCAAAAGAAGAAGAAGAAAACTAAATTGTGGCTCAGATAAGGCTCATTTTTGCATCATTGTTTGATGCCATGTAGTATCAGTTCTCCTATTCTCAAGCCATCATCATCATTGCCACTTTATCATGTAATATGTTAGTAAATTTCTCAAGAAAAGACTAAATAAACTAGCATCATAGATTTACCAAATGGCTGCATTTTATGCCACGCCATTGTAAATAAACTAGCATCATAGATTTACCAAATGGCTGCATTTTATGCCACGCCATTGTCTGTCGCCATTGGCTGGATTTTATGCCTCGCCAGTAACTAACAGCAAGTCAGCAAGTAACAGGTAGGAGATATTATATAACAAGCAATAACAGCAGTCAGCAGCAGCAGTAACTAACAGCAAGTCAGCAAGTAACAGGTAGTATATATTATATAACAAGCAATAACAGCAGTCAGCAGAAGCAGCAACTAACAGCAAGTCAGCAAAGTAACAGGTAGTATATATTATATAACAAGCAATAACAGCAGTGAGCAGAAGCAGCAACTAACAGCAAGTCAGCAAAGATGAGAACAGCAAGAAAAAAGCAGCAGTAACCAAGTTTCCAAGTTTCCAACTAAAAGTTTGTGTTCCCAAAGATCAGCAAGAAAATAGCAGCAGAAAATAGCAAGTCAGCAAAGATGAGAACAGCAAGAAAAATATTACACATTGTCTTCCAAGTTTCCAACTCAAAGTTTGTGTTCCCAAATATCCCTCCAAAAGTCCAAATTTAAAGACCAGAATTAATCAAACCTCGCTTGTTGACGTTGATATTGATTCCACCATCAACTTACCCAAATCTAAATGAAAAAGTTAAAACAATTAAGAAGTTAAAACACACAATAATAGATACACTAGAAAAAAATTCATGCTAAATAATAAAAAAATTACCCATTTCAACTTTATACACGTCTTCAAACTCCTCTTCAACAATAGATACTATAGGTCGATCAGAAGGCCTACGTAACCAATCTTGACAACAAATAAGAGCTTCAACTATTTTTGGAGTCAAGGAGCTCCTATATGAATCAAGCACACGACCACCCGTACTAAAAGCGGACTCGGACGCCACGGTAGATATGGGAACGGCCAACACATCCCGAGCCATCTTCGAAAGGATCGGAAAACGGGGAGAATTAAGCTTCCACCATCCCAAAATATTAAACTCATCACTCTCATCATCATCATCATCTACCGTGCTCTCATCTAAATATCGATCAAACTCCGATTTAGTATCACCACCACCCAATTCCATCTTATGTTTCTTGAATTGAGCTTTCATAAACTTCTTCAATTGCAAGTTGTGCACCGGTTGATTTGCACAAGAAGGTTCAACTCTTTCACTGTTAGTAGCAACACCACCACTTTGAGAAGAGCTTATGTTTTTGTACTCATTGAACATGGAGTACGCAACACTTTTTACTTTCTTTTTCATGGAATCGCTCTTCTCCGGTCCATAGAGATGATCAAGAGCATATTCCACGTATTCCAACTTATGTCGAGGATCTAGAATTGGTGCAATAAATATCACCATATTCATTTTCTCAATGTCCCCCCAATACTTTTGATATTTTTTTCTTATTTTTTCGGCCATGAGAGATAAGTCAAAGTCCTCACTCTCCCTTGAAGTACGCAAAAGAATATCAATGGATGTGATTTCGTCAAAGAAATTATTGCAAGTGACATATAAGGATCCCGAGATACGCAAAGTTAGTTCATAAAAGTGTTCTAAGAAAGTGCACATTCTTCTTGCATTAGCCCAATCGTCCTCGGTAGAAAACCCACCATTCTCTGCTAGTTCTAGTTTGAACCATGGATCTTGTCCGGCGAATCTCTCAAAAGCACTTTCAAACTTTTGCGCCGTGTTCAACATCAAAAATGTAGAGTTCCAACGGGTGCTCACATCAAGACACAACATTTTTTTGCTTTGTATCTTTTCGGCTTCAACACACTCCTTGAACTTTTGAAATCGACTAGGAGAATGTCTCACATATCTCACCGCATTTCGAACACGAGCAACCGATGGTGACATCAATTTTAAGCCGTCAACCACAACTAGATTAATTATATGTGCAATGCATCGCATGTGTAAATATTTGCATTGTAGAATGCCATTTCCCCAATTCTGAATTTTCTTGCTTAAATATGAAATAGCAACATCATTGGAACTCGCATTGTCTACCGTGATAGTGAATATTCTATCAATACCCCACTCTAGCAAGCACTTCTCTACCGCTTTCCCTATGGCCTCACCTTTATGACTTGAAATTGGACAAAAGTTTATAATTTTTTTCTTCAACTCCCAATCATCGTTTATATAATGTGCCGTAAGACACATATAATTGATTTTTTGTAACGATGTCCAAGTATCCGTTGTAAGACAAATCATTTGCTTGGACTCTTTCAAATATGTTTTGAACTTACTCTTTTCAATAGAGTAAATATCATAAGAATCCCGAGCCACTGTCCATTTAGACGGAATACGAAAGCTAGGACACGCCACATTAATAAAGTTTTTAAAGCCCTCACACTCCACAAATCGAAAAGGAAGCTCATCAACGATAATCATATGTGTCAAGGCCTTTCTCACCTCATTTTGATTAAATTTCCAACTAGTTAGTATTTGCTTGCCCTTTGCAATTGATTGCAAGTTGAGTATTGTTTGACTAGGTTCATGATTCTTTGGATTCAATGGACATGCATTCCAGTGGGTTTTCACACTAGTACTCCCATTTAGCTTACTATGGCAATGGTATTCTTTTCCGCAATGGTTATAACTTGCTTTTGGACGACCATCCGGGTCAAGAAATTTTTTAAAATCTTTCCAATGCGGAGCTCTTTCCTTCGAAGGCTTTCTTGTAACCGGAAGCTTCAAATTTATATTAGATACAGGAAGAGGCTCATTTGTGGCTTGAGAACTAGTTGGTGGTTGATGATCACCTTCTTGCGACATCTAAAACAATAAATTTGTACTTTGAATATATAAAATATAAATAACAAAATTGAGTCCAAAAATTAAGAAATACGCACATTGCATGAATATGAAGTTGTTGCCATTGATTGGGTTTGTGCTACACCTATTGAACATCACACATTTATGAGTAACCTAAGTTACCTATAGCTATGCTACCTAACCCTTACCCAATTCCAACCTACATAAATACACCTTTTGGACTCCTAAATGCAGTGTCTCAATCAGATTGCAGATAGGGATAGTCCCATTACAGAGTCACAGAATGCAGAAACAGACTTAGGTTACTCATAAATGTGTAGTATTGCAGTGTGCAGTATTCACTAATCAAAATGCAGAAACAGTATGTGCAGTGTACAGTCACAGAATGCAGAAACAGTATGTGCAGTATTGCAGTGTCTTATTAAAATGCATATATAATTTACAAAAAAATTACAAGAACATGCATGAAGCATATCTAATTACTAATTTACAAGAACATGTACATGCATATCTAATTTGCACATTTTATCAAAATAACTAATCATGAAGCATATCTAATTACTATAGAACCAGTACACTAAATTATCATATCTAATTACTATAGAACCAGTACACTAAATTATCAAAATAACTAATCATGAAGCATATATAATTATTAAAATGCACACAATTCAACAATATACAAACAGTTCAAGAAAACACTTCAGAACCAGTACACTAAAATTATTAAAATGCATATATAATTTACAGAACATTTAGATGCATATATAATTCACAAAAAAATTACAAGAACATGCATGAAGCATATCTAATTACTAATTTACAAGAACATGTACATGCATATCTAATTTGCACATTTTATCAAAATAACTAATCATGAAGCATATCTAATTACTATAGAACCAGTACACTATAATTATCATATCTAATTACTATAGAACCAGTACACTAAATTATCAAAATAACTAATCATGAAGCATATATAATTATTAAAATGCACACAATTCAACAATATACAAACAGTTCAAGAAAACACTTCAGAACCAATACACTAAAATTATTAAAATGCATATATAATTTACAGAATATTTAGATGCATATATAATTCACAAAAAAATTACAAGAACATGCATAAAGCATATCTAATTACTAATTTACAAGAACATGTACATGCATATCTAATTTGCATATTTTATCAAAATAACTAATCATGAAGCATATCTAATTACTTCATAACCAGTACACTATAATTATTAAAGTGCACATAATTCAACAATATACAAACAGTTCAAGAAAACACTTCAGAACCAGTACACTAAAATTATTAAAATGCATATATAATTTACAGAACATTTAGATGCATATATAATTCACAAAAAAATTACAAGAACATGCATGAAGCATATCTAATTACTAATTTACAAGAACATGTACATGCATATCTAATTTGCACATTTTATCAAAATAACTAATCATGAAGCATATATAATTACTTCATAACCAGTACACTATAATTATTAAAATGCACACAATTCAACAATATGTTAAATATAATAAGAAACAGAAATAAAATATGTATAATTATGCTAAACATTTGATCTAAACATGCTGCATGCATAAGAAACATAAACAGAAATACATTAACTAACATTTGTTATTTTTTACACATTTGATCTAAACATGCTGCATGCTAAAAATTTGTTATTTTTTACACATTTGATCTACACAATGTAAAAAATAACATATACTGCTAGAAAAATAACATATACTGCTGTAAAAGTTATCATATACTGCTAGAAAAATAACATATACTGCTATAAAAAATAACATATAACAAGCACACATTTGATCTGCCACAGAAGTTCAGATCCCAACTATATTGCTAGATAAATACATATTTTTAAATGAAAGGTAGAGTTCAGATCCGTAGATCCCGACTCCAGAAAGGTAGAGAAGTTTAGATCCAATGTAAGAAATAAATAAAATATGACATATACTGCTAGAGAAAAATATTACCTAGCTATATTGCTAGATCCCGACTCCAGAAGTTCAGATCCGTAGATCTGAAAAACAAATTTGAACAAGTTAGGAGAAACAAATAATAAACAAAAAATATATGACAAATATTTTAAAAAATGGTAGAGAAGTTCAGATCCAGACCTTAGAAGTTCAGATCCAGCCTTCAGAACTTCAGATCCAGCCTTCAGAAGTCAGAACTTCAGATCCAGAGAAGAGAGGCGGTGAGAAGAGGCAGGACTATCAGATCCAGCCAGCCGACGGCGGTGAGAAGTCAGAACTTCAGATCCAGTTCAGATCCAGCCAGCCGACGGCGGTGAGAAGTCAGAACTTCAGATCCAGTTCAGATCCAGCCAGCCGACGGCGACCAGCGGGGTCCGGAGAAGAGAGGTGAACTGAGTGAGGACTAAGGGAAGGGAAGATCGGTCACCGGAAGAGAAAAGAGAGCGGCAGCAGGGATCTGAGTGAGGACTGAGGGAAAGAGAATTTAGGGAAGGGAAGGAAAGGAGCGGACTCAGCGGAGACGGAGAGAAAGAAAATGAGCAGAGAGAGAGAGAAACGATATTATATACCTAGGGTTAGGACTGAGGGTATTTTGGTACTTACACTGTGTAATTCGGTTTTCGGTTTTAACCCGAAACCGAATTCAAAATCCGAACCCGAAACCGATAACCGATATTATTGGTTTCTAAACCCGAATCCGACCCGAAACTATTTTGAACTGAACCGAATAGCCTATTCGGTTCGGTCCGGTTCGGTTTACGGTTTAAAACCGATTAATGCTCAGTCCTACCTGTAGGGCCCACGATACGCAATTTTGTCAACGTTCTCAGAATCGAACCAAACTTGGGTCACAGGACCAGCGTATTGCTACGAGTCCGATAGCGCAAGTTTCGTCTCGATCTGACATGTGTACACAAAGTTACGACGTGTTCCAGAATAGGCGAATACGGGCCGTTGTCGGCGGATACGCGTTGATTTCGGTGTGCACGCACATCCAAATTAACTTCTGCAAAATCCCACACGTCCGTATCAACGACGCTCATGTTTCGATAAAGACCGCGTGCGACCAAGTCGTCCCGTTTGGCTGGGCGCACTCAGTTCCGGGGTGGAACAGGGCATTATTTTTTCTATTTTTGGATCGCGGTTTGCGATCACCACAGGGCGCGACACACCAAGCGAGTTGCACGGGCATCGAGGGGGTTAAACAGTCTACGCGACACAACTGACGGAAAGGAAAATGGGACAACGAGGAGAGAGAAAATGCTACCTGAACAGGGCTCCATGAAGACTGATTTTCACGTGTCCGAGTGTCTGCTTCGTATCCTGCGTCAACCGTGTCCGGTACTGTGCTGTGTCCTGTACTGCCGTATCCAGGCTAGGGTTTCGGTTGGGGGATTCACCGGAGGAGGGCGGAGACGGTCGGGGACGGATCGACGGCGGCTAGGGCATCGAGGCGGAGGGGCTCTGGTTCGTGGATGGGCGGAGACAAACTCGTGCTCCGGCGAGGTTGGCGATGACAGAGGAAGAGGGAGGAGGTCTGGTGCTGGGTGGTTCTGGGCGGTGGAGATGTCGGCGAACGGCGAGGCGGGTGGCCGGGAGTTCGTCGTGGAGAAGGTGAGGGGATGATGGGTTGTCGAGGGCGGCCAGGAGAAGAACGAGGTGATTAGGGTTCTGGTCAGGGAGATGGTCGGAGGGATAGGTGGATGACTGGGGACGGGTCGAGCGGAGGAAGGGGAAAGGAAGGAGGAAGAGGAGTTCGAGTCGGGGAGAGGGCGGAGCGAGGCGATAGGTGGTGGTGCTGGTGGAGATGGGTCAGTCGGGGACGTCGGCAAGGCGGAGGCGTCGCGGGGAGGTTCTGGGTGGCGGAGGGCTTGGTGGAGGCGTGGTGGAGTCGGGGAGTTGGAGGTCGAGGGGAGAAGGAGGTGATGGTGGTGAGACGGTCGGGCTCAGGGAAGAGGGTGGCTGCAGGGAGGTTCTGGACGGGGACGGCTAGGGTTCAGGCGAGGTCGAGGGTGGAGGAGATGGCGAAGCTAGGGTTCCGGCAGGGGGTTAAATAGGCCGAAACTGTAGAATAGATTTTAGGATTAGGGTTCCGGTTAGGATTGGGTAACGGGTCCGGGTTCGGGTCCGCGGGTCGGGTTCACATGAATCCGGCCCGACCCGCTTAGTACTTAAGTGCGGGTTTAGGTCTGCGGGTTTCGGATTCGGGTCTAGATCCGACCCGACCCGATACGGTTTGGTTCAGTAATCCGGTCCGGGTTGGTTTGAGTTGGTTTGGTTCAATTGAACTGGGTTTATTTAGGGGTTTAATTCGGTTTATTTATTTAATAGTTTTTAGGGCTTTAAACGTGTTTCCGGAGTCCAATAAATTCATATAAAATTATCCTATGTCCGGTTTTCCATTTTACACCATAAAATATTATTTTCATAATATTTTAATATTATTTAATAGTAATTAAAAATTATTTAATTACCAAAAGCCTAGGTTTTATTTACAGAAAAAAATCCCGAAAAATTCCAGAAAATTGTGAAAAATTCAAATTAATAATTACTGAAAATCAGGGGGCTTACACGAACATGGTGAAGCATTATGGCATAATCACTATGAACCGGGTCGAAGGATCACACTCAAGTTTAAAAAGATATCTATGGTCATCGGTCGATAATTTTGTCTCCGTTTGGCAATCGATTCATTTGATGATTATTTTCACGGTGAACGAGATTGTAGCATCATTTGAGATGAGCCTCAATAATGCAAAGCATGAATACAAGCATGAACACCTCTTGGATGGTTTAATCCATGTAGTATCTCACAAGGCCTTGGGCTTATTTGTTTGAGGAGATTGGTAGGTCGAAGTCGGTTGGTTATGATCCCGAGGTTTACGGTTGTCCATATCGACATTCATTCAGACTTCCTCGTGCACATGAGATTAATGAATATCGTCGTGAATCTATACATATTCCAATAGATGTTGTTGATCAACGTTGGAGACAGTTGTCGATAATGCCGACGGTGGAAGTTTAAGATGATTTCTTTTCTTTGCCACAAGTAAAACTCCTGCACGCAAGGTGGTGTGTCGCATCGGAACCCAAGAGAAGATTCATTGAGGTTAAAATCCAAGAAATTATAGTCCCGACAACAACTCGATTGCAAGAGTCATCTGTTGTTCGAACTCCTAAGGGAAGACCACACTCAAGAATGAGTAGAGAAAAAAAGGAGTATGAGTCAACTAAAAAAGATCCATCATTTTTTGAACATATTGAACGCAGTTTGGAGGCAAAGTCCGTAATCGAAAGGATAATATTTTCGCAGAAAAAGAGTAAGCTTACTATTCGAAGGGGGAAGAAACAGAAAATGAACGATGCAGTCACGGCGGAGGATTTAGATAACTTTTCTGATTCATATAAACTATACATTAAAAAATTTCTACCTGAGATACGGGATTTTATTTGGTCTATTGTTGATATTCCTAAGGATGGCCATTGTGGATATCATGCACTAGCAAGACAACTAAGCTATTCAGTTGAAGCAGGATGGAGACAGGTTAGGGAAGAGTTGTACGAGGAGTTGGAGTCTCAACTACCCTTCTAAAGGCAGATACTCGGCGAAGAAATTGTTGGAGATTTGTTGGCAAGCTTACCTTGTACGGAAACAGTTATCGGACCAGACCATTACATAGATGTCCCACTTGCTGCTTACGTATTCTCTAATAGGTAAAAGATACCTATTGTAATTATCTCACAAGGCATTAACAATACTTTCTTTCCAGTGTGTGCTCCCCCAGCCGAACACGGAGTATCCAATCTATGTTCGATAGGGCTTGTCGGACAACACTTCGTCATCCCAAGGTTGATCAGTCATTCTCCTATTCCGCCACGTTCTACGCTTTGGTATAAACAAACAGCAGAGGAAGCGATCGCATAGACGACACCCTACACGGATGCAATGGCTGCCTATAAGAAGATGATGAAGATGGAGGATCCAAAAATTATGTCGAAGGACTACTTTGATATTTTAATCGATTGATATTGTATATTGAAATGTATGTTGTGCAATGAGCCATATATGTTTAACTGTATATTGAACTGTATGTTGTGCAATAAAAGAAGTTATCTAAATTCTAGGACTGTATGTTGTGCATTGATACTAATCGATTTTGACTGTATATTGTGCATTGATACTAATCGATACTAGGACTGTCAAAATTATATGTAAAACTGTCAGGTTACTAGGACTGTCAAAATTTTGACAGTCCTAATCTTTACCCACTGTCTCTGCACAGTTATATATAAGTTTAGGACTGTCAAAATTTTGACAATCCTATAAGATACTAGGACTGTCAAACAGTCCTAAACTTTACCCACTGTCTCTGTACAGTTATATATAAGTTTAGGACTGTCAAATTTTTGACAGTCCTAAACTTTATCCACTGTCTCTGCACAGTTATATGTAAGTTTAGGACTGTCAAAATTTTGACAGTCCTAGAAGATACTAGGACTGTCAAAAATTTGACAGTCCTAAACTTTACCCACTGTCTCTGCACAGTTATATGTCAAAATTAGGACTGTCAAAATTTTGACAGTCCTACAAGATACTAGGACTGTCAAAATTTTGACAATCCTAATCTTTACCACTGTCTCTGTAAACACCCTAATTTTCAGAATAATTTTAATATAAAATTTTCCCGATTTTTTTGGTATTTTTCTGGATGAAGAACCAAGGTAATTGGGGAGTTAAAGTTTTTTAAATACAGTCAATTGGTGTTAAAATATTATGGAAATAATATTTTATGATGCAAAATGGAAAACCGGACATATGGTATTTTTTGGTGAATTTATTGGACTCCGGAAACGAGTTTTAGGACCTATAAACTTTTGGGATTGATAAACCAAACTTAAACCCGAACCAAACCAAACCAAAACAAACCCACCCTGCCTGAACCGAACCCAGCCTATTGGGTCGGGTCGGATCGGATCTGAGCCAAACCCGACCCGAAACCCATTGGAAACCCTGCCCGCCGGATATACTGTAGCACAGTATAAAACTCGTGCCTCGGCGTTCGTGTAGCCGTCGCCAACCCATCTCTCTCTTTCCCTCTAGCCGTCGCTCCCCGCCCTGACCGGAACCCTAACTAGCCGCCAGCGAACTCCCCGCACGCTGGAGCTCGAACTCCCCAAGCCGCCTCCGCCCAGTTCCCCTCGTCGACCCCTAACTCCCCAAGCCGCCTCCGCCTAGTTCCCCTCGTCGACCCCTAACTCCCCAGGCCGCTGCACCCCCAGACCCCGACGACGTCCTCCCTCGCTGCCGCCCGACCCCCTGCCCTCCGCCTTAGACCTCGCCGTCCCCTCTCCGCCTGTCATCAGCCCCGAGCTCCCATCCATAACCTCCCTCCTTCCCAGCCGACCCGCTCCGCCCGTTCGAAAGGAAGACCCGAGCCGAGCCTCCGCCAGCGGCTGATTCCGGAGCCCTAGCCCGACCTCGAGCCCGACCCCTCCGGCGAAGCCCTCCGCTGTCTCGATCAGAGCCCTAGTTCGGACTCACGACAGACACGAGGACGCAAAAACTCTCAACCAGGAGACGAAGTTGACCCTCGGACACGTGGAGTTCAGCGTTCACGGAGCCCTGTTCAGGTACCGTTTTCTCCCTCCTCGTAACTCCATTTTAGTTTCTGTCAGTTACTACGCGTAGACTGTATAACCCTCTCGGTGCCCGTACAACTCGTTCGGTGCATCGCGTCCTGTGGTGATCGCACACCGCGACCCAAAAACAGGAAAAATAACGCCCTGTTTCATCCCGGAACTGAGTGAGCCCCGCCAAACAGGACGACTTGGTCGCACGCGGTCTTTACCAAAACGTGTGCGATGTTGATACGGACGTGTGGGATTTTGCAGAAGTCGATTCGGATGTGCATGCACACCGAAATCAACGCGTATCCGCCGACAACGCCCCGTATCCGTCCTTTCTGGAACAAGTCGTAACTTTGTGTACACACGTCGGATCGAGACAAAACTTGTGCCATCGGACTCGTAGCAATACGCTGGTCCTGCGACCCAAGTTTGGTTCAATTCTGAGAAGGTTGACAAAATCGCGTATCGTGGGCCTCACAGGCTCCACTTGACGGGCGATTTTGTGATCGGCTCATCGGAATCCAATTCTGGAAGTTTCGTTGGATTCGTATCATCGTTCCTGACTTGTAGACACTGAGTTTGAGGAATTTGGAGACCTTTGACTCTGACACACTTTTCGGTGCAAAGTGGCCCATATATGGAATCCGCTTTGGCCCAAAAATGTTATTTTTGCCCTTGTGTCCAAATTGGACTTAAGGACAGGCGTTTCTAGCTATTTGATATCTTCTGAGACTGTTGGTGATATTTATTACAGCTTTTGGAGTAGTACCCACCGAATCCACTGATACAGGGACAGCTTTTGGTAATCAAGCACCAGGCAAGTGTACCTTGCCAAACTCTGCAGTATTGTTACATATATTCCTTGCTTCAATTATATTGCTGTGCATGCTTAACCTAGGACCGTATGACGTACTTAGCATCTGATTATCAGTCGGGTGCCAACACCGTACGCGGTGTTGTGTATTGTCATCTAGAGATGGATATTCGTGGCACTTTATCTTCTCGTACTTGTCTTACCAAGTACACTTTGACCCAGGACACTTAACACTGTTCATGAGACAGGATCTTTCCGAGATATTCGTGGTAATTCTGTATAGGATACAGGACTTGACAGAGATACTATATTCTTAGATACATTATGACTTGTTGCATTAGTTATGATCCTGCTTGACATGGACATGAGACGTTATGGTCATGATATGCATGGTTACATTGGGTGGGGAGAGACACACAGGCTACAGGCTGATCATATATATATATACCCCTATTATTGTGAGGCACAAGACTCTGAAGCCCGAGCTTAGCCCATTACTCATTATTATTGCTACTACCGGCTCCCCGACACAGAGCTTGTAGTGGCTTCAGCCTGAGTTCTAGTGCTGCTCTCATCTTGCATATCACTTAGCTGGTTATTTAGTATTTCCTTATTGTTCCATCTATTGCTGGAGAGACCCACAGGCTACAGGTTGATTTTGTTATGCCGGCTACTCAGTCTCCCGCTGAGCTAGACCACCTCATGATACCACTGCTACCGGCTCCCCTACACAGAGCTTGTAGTTGTTCCAACCTGAGTACTATTGATGTTTTCTCCTGCATTTCACACAGATGTTTACATACTTGCCCTATTTATTCTATTTATTTTCTGCACTGCATTTATTTTGGCTTGAGCTTTCTTGTACCTTGCTATGTCCCCTGAGGACCTGGATCCGGATTATGTCCCCAGGATTTGCAGACGGGATTTATCCCGAGGTATACGGGACCGCAGCAAGAGCTGATCCAGGAGCTGTACCGTCATCCGAGGACGAGGTGTTAGCTGAAGACTTTTCCTGAGCATCCATGTTTCGTGCTCAGTATTTACTTTATTTCAGTCATTTATATTTTGGTCTGTTGAACCAATGTATCAGATATTTATCGGGTTGTTCCCCGAAGCACTTTGTTGAGGCTAGCTGATGATTTACATTCCTTATTTATTCTGTGGATCATATTTTTATATCTTGTGTGGATGAGATTAGTTGTGCCATATTGTCGTAGACTCTGTTTTACAGCTTAAGTATGCCCTGATAGATCCATTAGATTGGGTTTGTCCATCGGTGCGTGCTGCTGGCCATTGCCACGTGTCTAGTCCCTCGGTATTTTGGGACTGGGACGTGACAGTCTCTGCACATTTAACAACTGTATGTATGTAGCGAACTTAGAACACAAATTGTATGTATGTAGCAAATTTTAAAATTGTAGCAAACTTAGAACACAAATATTCAAAGTGCGAATTGTAGCAAATTTATTCAAAGTTTTACAAGTCAAATTCAAACTTAAAACTTTTACATGTCTCAAAACTCAAATTCATTGAAAGTTTTACAAGTCTTCAAACAGGGCCTAAACTTCATGCCGCCTATTTGTACATTGCTCTCTATTTTCCAAGAAAGGAAAATCTTCAGCGTTGTCGATTTGTTGTAGTTCGTCATTGATTGCCATATAATTCATACCCTGGCAACTTACGAGGCTTCTTCCCAACTTCTTCACTTTTCTAGCCTATTCATGAGAATTAAAAAAATTGTTATGTTATAAACATTTACAAATATCAAACTGAAAGTGAAGAAGTTGGCTCACCATCTTGACCAATGCAGTATACAAGACCGATTTGGCAGGAAGATCTGAAGGTACACGCACAATATCGCCTCCGCATTGGAACAAGGTAGGTAGTCTGACACCAGCGTAGTAGGCGAGGTAGTCGTCGCTACATTCCGTCATATTTACTGCTGCTTGCCGTTCGGTTTCTCTAATAACGTGGCGTTGCCACTCAGTGAAGAAGTCCGAGACCCAGTTGAACGCCGCAGGAATATAGTTTAGCGGTTTTGTACCTCGCGGAGCAGTTATCATTTTCAAAGTGCGCTTTGGGACAGTTTGTACGTAGCCAAACTGACGGAGCACTCTATCCGGCATATAAGCCTCATCGATTTTATGACAACTTATAAGACCGTGATATAAAGCGACTGGTTGCAATGGACGACTAGTCTGTCATAAATCACGATATGGATCCCAAATAATCTGCAACACATAAAATTTAGCATAACGTCATTTAGCATAACGTAATTTAGTCAATTATTATCAAACATTAAAAAATTAGGTCTCAATTCACCTCTTCTGTCGTCATATCTTCGAGTGCATTCCGTAGGGCGGCCAATGTGTGTGGACGTTTGGCATCCTTCTTAGTTGGCTTCCATCGGCACATTCTAGGAAGGTTCTCGTCATACCCCCGGTTCAGTTTAGCCCGCTGCAGGGTTAGAAAGTGCTCGTATATCCATGCCTTCACGTAACCAGGTTAAAAAAATATTAGTCCAAAAATTAACAACAAATAAATTATGTATACAAGTTGACAAAGATATATCTATACATGGAGTAGAGTCTGGCATCCGGATATTGTCTTCGAACCCACGCGGGATGCCGCACCAAGCTCGCGGTAAAGGTATGCTAGTATACCGCTTCCCCAAGATATTTCTTCCACTGTGTCAATGTTGTCCAAATTGAGGAGATATTTGGCATGTATGGACTTTCCAGACTTATCCGTAATGCCGACAACCCCTAAGATGAACTGCATATATCCGTGGGCCACATTGTCGCTATTATCCATTTCGGGGTCCGGATCAGCGAATATCTCCTCCAAATATTTTAAAGGAAGTCCATAGGACTTCTTGAATTCTCGAAGAGTGGTAAAACTAGTGACATCAACTCCCAGACACCCTGATACATAATCCACAATATGGTCGTAAAAGTTGATGCTCGACTCATCAAAAGTTTGATTCATCATAACTCGACCATCAACCCTAAGTCCCAATATATGATGGACGTCATCAAGGGTAATTGTCAACTCCCCATTTGGTAGATGAAAAGTGTTGGTTTCTGGATGCCATCGTTCTACAAATGCTGATATCAGTGCATTATCCACCGTCGTATATGAGTAGCTACCCAAATATTGTAAACCGGTGGGACTGATTTTTGCCTTCACATCGTCTCCCAATAATTCAAACCTCCATGAATTGCATTTTTTCCCGTGGTTGATCACCGTCAACATACGAGAACTCTCCTGAAAAGTAAACAATTGGATGAAGTTATACCTCTATGTAAAATGTACTTATCTATAAATAATTGGATGAACTTTGAACTTACAACTATATATAAAATTATCATAACGTAATGTACTTACCGGATTGTTCCATATTTGGTATGCAATATGGTTTTCGATCGACGGTAACATAGAGCAACCGTTTGGACGAGTCTCGACTGGACTATCTGGCTGCTCAGAAGGTCCTGAACCATCAGTAGCCCGGTTTTTGAGGGTTTGTGGGAGACTCTCGACAGGACTATCTGCAGGCTGTGAAGATCCTGAAACATCAGTTGGCCGATTTGGGATATTTGACATGTCCTCATCGGAGGAGGAGGAAGAACCTGAAGAACTAGGAGGAGCACGTCTCTTCGAACGAGTGACAGTCTTCTTCGTCAATCGACGTTTCTTAACTTCAGGGCGTGCCTCGGGGTCGCGGATAGTGACACCTGGTTCAATAGTACGCGGAACATTGCGTTCCTTACGCATCGACGCAGTAGGGCGTCTTTTGATGATATCTCCATCCACAGTGCCCTTCCGAGGGTCATGACTATAAGACCAAAAAAAAAATTTTATTTAACATCATAAATTAATTTAACATTCAGGACTGTAGAAATTTCTACAGTCCTATACGTATACATGACTGCAGAAATTTCCACAGTCCTAATTTTTTAGGACTGTTGAAATTTCTATAGTCCTTTATAAATTTAGGACTGTAGAATTTCTACAGTCCTTAATGTATATAGGACTGTAGAATTTTCTACAATCCTAAATCTATATGGGGCTGTAGAAATTTTTACAGTCCCGCCCGATACTGCTCGATACTTTCGACGATTGTCGACATTGTATGCCCTAAAATCGGGTACGAGCATCCAAGTAAACGTCTAAACTACATTCAGGACTTGTATGCCTTCATTTGAAGAATGGAAAGAAAATCACTCAAAATTTTCGAAATGCAATAGGAATTTTTATAATTTTTGAATTTTTTTTGCAAATGCAATAGAACAAGGAGAAGGAAGAATTGTACCTTGATTCTTTCGAGACTTTGGGAGCCATCGACAAGGAGGAGGAGGACGAAGTCGAGGAGAACGGCTCCGGCGGGAGGGGGGAGGGCTCCGGTGGGGTTTGGAGGGTTTGGGAGGAGGGTTTAAAGTTTGGGCTAGTATGAGTAAACTAATGGGCTAGTGTGAGTAAACTTTGTTCATTAATGGGCTAGCCCCAATCCTGGGCTAGCCCTTAGTAAAGTTTGTAGTGCCCTTATCAAAAGCCTTGTTATAATATGTGGTAATTTGTATGCAAACATGAGACCATGTCTTTTCTGAGTTGCAAAACTATGAAATATAAAAAAAATAAATTTTGATGTAAAAGTATTTAGATGTTTATTTTTTTTAAACTTTCAAGAGTATTTATCATCTTCTTCTTTTTGTTTCTAATCTTTTTTATTCATGATTGATGATATTTAGGTGAAGATATTGTTAAGTGCATTGTCTAGAACTAAATAATCAAATTTACAATGTCTTCTATAACTTTTATCACGTATGTTTTATAATTTACTTGACAACTGCGACAACAACTTTTTTCCAAAGTCACAATAGGATTGGAGATGCTTCTACTCGGTGCACACGTGTCCCACCTATCATGGCGGCAAGGGAGAGCAGTCCATTGAGCAAATGATCGCCTAGAAATATTTATATATTTCTAAGCTCATACTATTTGTGTATTTCAGATCTTTCCACCGCATCATAGATCTTTGTGGACTCTAAGGGGATGTTTGGTACACATGTAAATTTTTTATTCCCGAACAAATTTAGTATGAAAAATCTATTCTTATGTTTGTTTAGATTATAAAATTTTATTTCTGAAAATTGTGAATACACAGATAAATAAGTAATCCACAAAATATCGAAATCTTGTCCTTCAAGAACTCGAGAATGAGTGGCTATATTTTTTTGCCCCGAAATTTGTTGTTGTTGTTTTTCTTTCTAATACTCGATTTTATTTTATTTTTACTTGTTTGTTTCGTGTTTTATATATATATATATATATATATATATATATATATATATATATATAATGAAATTTTTTAAGAATTTTGTTTTGTTAGTTTTTGGGTTTAATCTCTGTTTTTTTTTTTTCCTTTTTCCAATTTTTTTTATTTTTTTCCTGGGAATATTTACATCCAAATGGGAATATAACTTTCCACAAAATTTAATTACCGTAATTCCGGAAATATGAATTCTCAACTATATAGTATGCCACTTACCAAATACCTCTAAAGCATCTCCTCTTGGTTAGTCCTAACAAAATGTTTAAAAGGCTGTAGAAAATGTTTGTAGAACTGGTGTTTGATTTTGTAGAAAGTGGGGAAAAAAGAATAAAAGTGTTGGTTTCAATTTCCTTCTAAGCGGCAAGTGAACAAGCATACCAAGAATAGTATGCCAATCACCTCGAGTCCACTTCATGTCTGGAGAGGCTCCACTATATTTCAGACGGGAATGGTAGACAAATATCTACAAGAAAATTGCAATTGGCAAGAAGGTTTTCAAAATGTTCACCGATTTTCAAATTAGATTATCAAAACTATCATCAATTTATATCTTCAGATAATTTTGATAATCCACTTTAAAAATCAGTGTACATTGTAAAAGCTTCATCGGCAATGTCCATTTCATATTTGTGCCGACCCCTTGATTTCAAAAACTCACCATCGTGTAGATATCAAAAACAGATCGACACTTGATGGTGATGAACATAATTTGAAACTGTCCGATACGCTCAAACATACACTCACAATGGCTACTGATAACAAAATAAAAATAAAAATAAAGCAACTGGAATAAAATAGTCGAAGAGATTACAGTAAATAATACATTATATAATTGTGGATTAATCTTTCTTGTCACGACTGAGTGGATGTCTCGTTGCCAACTTTTTGGCGCTTTGAGTCGGGTTCCTCTGTTTCATGGCTGACTTGCTGCTGCTCAGCTTCCTCAGCAGCAACAACACTGGAACCTCCAGTTCCTTCTTCATGGCTGACTTGCTCCTCAGCAACAACACTGGAACCACCAGTTCCTTCTTCATGGCCATTAATCCTGTTGAGAACCTGAGGGCCCATCAAAGAAACATGCTTGCTCGTAATCTGCCTTCCTGCTCTTACCTTGGGGCCCCAGTGCCTCTCGGGATTTGGAAGAAATCTTGCAACTTTTTTCGCCTGTGCTTTGCTAAGGGAAGCACCTGCTCGAGCAAAATTTGCCTGTATATCGATAAGAGAGCTTTCAATCATTATGCTTTCAGCAGGTTCTAGATCACAAGACTTTCGAAGATATACAGAAAATGAAGTATCAACAGAGATTTTACTACAGTCGATGGCCACATTCTTTCAGGCAGTTTAATTCCTAGGCAATGATTTTGTCGCAATATTCTGGACATATCAAAGACCATTAGCCTAATTCTAGCCAATACAGGTTTTCAACAGTCTAAATCAAGGCTTGTTATGGTTATGAAGCCCACATGCCCAATCAAAATAACTCGCTATAAACGTATAGGCTGTGTTCGATTTGTGAGAAATGGGGAAAGAAAAAGAAAAGGAAAGAGAAAAGAAAGGGAAGGAAAAAGAAAAAGAAAAAGAAAAACATTTTTTTTCTTGTTTGGTCGGTAATAAAAACTTAAAAAGAAAATGGAGAAGAAAAGTGTTTGAGAGAGAGAGAGAGAGAGAGAGAGAGAGAGAGAAGCATTTAGTTGATGTCATCTCATAAACTAAATGCTTTCGCAAATTATGATTGAAAGCATCTAAATAAATCAGATTTATTTAGATTTATTTGTAAGGAACACGCTTCTAATTGGTTTGCTCTTCTAAAATAAGATACATCAAGGTGAACTAAATGTAGATCAATATTATTAAAAATGAATTTGCGAAATCAATGGAGTACATCTTATAGCTTGGTAAATCAAAACTGTATTCAGCAGCCTTTTTCCCTTAGGTTTTCACATCTACCTATCATGCCTTTCATGTTGTAAAATCAAAAATGTTGTTTTGGCAGTTCTGATCTTCCTCCTATGGATCAATAACATACTTAAGAACTCACTAGTCTGTACATAATATTTATGCATTTAGTTTATGAGATGACACTTAATGGTATGACTTTCAGTTGGATGGTGAATCATAAAATCTCATAATACGATTAGCACAAATATCACAATCTTCCCTCGATATTGTATCATGAATTCCATGAAGTTGTCAAGATCAAAGACTATCCTGATTCCCAGAATCAAACTTCTGTGTAGCTCACCAATGTTTTTGGACCCTTTTGTGGATAGTCCTTAATCACAGACAGCCATCATAACTATCTCATAAACATCAGGCTTTTGACTAACCTTGGTATCCATAATAAAATTAACCAGAAGAAGTTAAAAATAGCAAAAGAAGGATAAACTCACCTGCAACGTTGGTTCTTTGGAAAGAATTACTGTTCCTGACTGATCAGCTGGCTGCTTTTTCACTGGATGATTCTTGACCTGTTGCATGACCAACCATATTAAGATCAAACCATCAGGAACTAGCATTGTATTTTTGGCATGAAGATTGCAGATCTCATCAAAGAGGTATTGTATAAGAAAGGCAATGCAAAATGAGAGGTGGAAGTACCCAGCAGCGCATGATGTCCCAAATAACATCCATTGGGGCATCGGATTTGAGGCCGAGAGGATTGACATGACTGCCTGAAATGTGATAGCCAGCATTGATAACTGCAGATCGGAACATAACAGCAGATGGGGAGGTACATTTCAGAGTCGCGCACAAGTTGTGAAGACTAACAAACAGAGGGACATCATGCAATTCCTGCGTAATAATTTCATGTTAAAATGAATTGGATAGTCAGACTGCCCTCACTCACTTATTTTCTTTAGATAGAACACTAAGTTCAAGATCTCAATCTTTGTGGTTCACATAACACAACAAAATCCATAAAAGGGACAAAATAACGATAAATATTGATCTTAAGGACTATGCCTATTTCAGAAAAGGTGCCCTGTCATATTGGTTCAATTGGTTTTCTAAAATTCTCATATTTCATAATTATCAATTATTACATAGAATTACTATCCTAAGACTTCACTCTTATAGTTGATGAGAGTAAAGAACAGACAGTTTTCCCAAGAGCATTTTGGGGCTTGTAGTAAATGATAGAGATACCATTTGAATTTGCTTCAAATGTTTTAACAGTCAGTCAGACGTGAGGTAAGATCGCAAATAGATTTGGAATGATGTTATTACTGTGGCACATCTAACTGATTCAGCAAACACTGCGTAAGAAATGCATGATTTTAGGATCAGATAGATAGTGACAGTAAAGTACCTCTGATATAGTTGTTAGAACAGCAGAGATCCTCTCATATGCAGGATATCTTTCCTTCATAGCTTTAACATTGGCTAGGATTGTAAGTATCCAATCTTGGTCATGCATGGGAGCAGTCCATATTGGTCCACCCATATTAAATTTCTTGCCGCAGTCACTGCATTCTTGAGGGATCACAGGACCAAAACCAGGAAGGTACCTTACGCTGTTATTCTTGTACCATAAATTGAAACACATTGAACATGTTATAAATTTTGAAAAGAAAAAAAAATCAACTGTGAGAAGATGACACAGTATGTACAGTAGTTTACCTTAGCAACAGTCCTTCCAAGAGTTTGCAGGTGAAATGAGTCACAACCAACACATTGATAAACATAAGAGAGTTTAAGAGGAGTATTCTTCATTGCACTTGCAGAGCTGCAATATTTACCCACAAATCAAATTAGTTTTGGTAGATTATCATTACAACTTCCATTGTTAATATCATCACAATCACATTAAAATTTGCATAATCAAGGTAGGTATAATAACTAATAAGCCAACTCCAAAAATTTAGGTATGAAGGCTTTGTTGAAGTTGTTACTATAGGGTCAGGTTTTTCCCAATTAAGTGTGGGGTAACTAGGTTAACAATAATTGAAATGGACGGGGGCAGGCTCAAATCATGATCTGCACAGTAGAACACTTGGTGGACAAAGCTATGGGAACATCCAGTATATGCATCATACGATCACAAAACAAAAGGAACAGAAGACTCCTGGTTCCACTATATCACATGAGTACAATACCCGGTTACAAACTAAAATCATTTGATTTTGCGGCCACATATTATTGGTATGTATGAAGAACAGGTGAACAGAAACGATTTTTTTTTATTTAGTCACTCAGAATTTAACTCTTTTGTTCTGTTAACTTCAGTCTGGACTTTCTTTGTAACACAACCCTACCAATGTAAGAACTAAACCCATACAGGAAAGACAACGCACGTGTATATGCGAACAAAAACTCTGATATAGAAATCCATCTGCACGGAGAGGACAGGAACAATATAACGCTTGTAACGATTTGCATGGCTCTGCACAAGATGTAAAACTGAGAATGTCAAAGCCTTGAAAGATGAGCAAAAAGAAGTAGAATCAATTTATTAAGGAATGTCGATGTACCTCAATGCATGCAAGGAGGATCCTCAGAGCCATCTCGTGGCAATACTTTCCTTTCAATGGGTACGATCCATACCTGATATAGATATACAATAATTAGAACATGCACCGTGGCATTTGAAACTTCTAAAAGTATACACATCTCACTTGGAATAGCAGACTTCTCCATTACCCCCGCATAGCACTGCCATATCAGTAGCTGTGCACATCAGCATGCCTCCATCAGCAACAGACTGTACTGCTGAGTCCAAAAACACAGAAGGAGATCCATAAGGATCAAGATCAACCTGTACCACACAGAAATTGTGATAGTTAATCAGGCAATGCCCAGAATAGTAGAGAACACCAAGTTTCTGCAAGATATCTACTACCATAAAGCTAAATGGTAACATCAAAGGCAAAGGCAAAGGCAAAGGCAAGGGAATTCACCATCTTTTGATTTGTAAGGAGAAAGAACCCTTACATATATTACAATAGATCATAAAGCTTGTCAAATCCAGCCTTAATGCATTTTGATGTAGGCAGAAACTGAGTTTCCTTTTCTTAGGATTGGTTCTGATTTAGAATTGGATTTAAATAGGATTTATCTTTATTTCTTAGTGGTTTTATATAAGAATTATTTAGTATTGATAAGATTTTTCTTTATTTATACCTGAATTTGAATTCTTGGTTGTAAGCATATAAATGGGCATTAATATAGGATTTTTTTTCAGAAATGGAAAATTATGAATAACATTGAGTTTCTCCTAATTTTGGATGCAATTTCCTTCTCCTTAGTGTGGTTCCAAGACATTTATCTAGCCTTGGTGTGGTTCCCTTGCTACACGGCAGTATGAGATGATCGTCTATTTTCATAGTGTGATTCGGTGAAAATATGATCGGGATAATTCCTCGAGATCATTCCCTACCACATTCGGCTTCCTTCTGATATAGTGGATAGCCAAACTTCAGCTAGAGTGCTGTAGCAGGATAAAATCTCAGGCGTCTTTGCAAGTTTTACCCCTAAGCTACAGTAGCACCCAAAGTCCTGCTGTTATAGACAGGTTAAGCAAATATAAGAGGTTAGAAGTAATAGTGTGTGATACTGATATAGTTAAATGAAGAAACACTTTCTTATAGTACCTAATAGTAACCAAAAAGTTGTACATCCATGACTTCATGTGATATATGAATTCTCAATGTTACAGTTTGTTTATCAATCACTTGTATTTATGAGCTCCCATTTTGGAATAAAATTAAAAAGTTCGTTAGAAAAAGTGAACATAGAAACAACTGACTATATAGAAAATAGGTTAAATTACAACTTGAGACCCTCAACTTTGATAGGCATTAACTTGATACCCTCTCTCCTAATAACAGTGTTAATCGAAATAGACAATGACAAAAATACTCTTCCCAACCTCCCCCCCCCCTCTCTCTCCGGCACCTAGGGATGGCAATTTTCCCCAAACCCGACGGGGACCCGGTTTTTTTTCCAACGGGGACGGGTTTGGGGATTTAAAAATGGGGGCGGGGCTGGGATTGGGATTTAAAAAATTCTCCGGTAGGTTCGAGGCCGGGTATTGTACTCCCCGTCCCGATAAATCTCTGACCCCGATTATTTATAATATACATGAACTTATTTAGACATTAATATATTGTTTAATTACATGTTTGCCACTTCATAGTCCATAATATATATAAGAAATTTTAGGGTTTCTCTCTCTCTCTTCCTCTCCTCTGTTCAGACTTCAGCGGCAGGTGGTAGACGTTTCTTCCCGTTCAGTGCGTTCACTTCTCGCCACGGTCCACATGTTTCTCTCTCTCTCCCTCTCCTATCTTTATCTCCGATTCTTCTCTCTTAATCTCCGGGTCTTCCTTTCCTCGCCAGTGCCATAGGACTCTTCTCACCACTAGGTTGATCTAAAGCCCCGGTGGAACCGTGGAAGAAGAATTAGATACTTCAAAAACGTACATAGACCCATGATCCATCCTTTGCATATTAGTGACTTCCAAAACATGCAATAGATCCTCTTCTAATTAGTGATCTATGCAAGTCTGTATAATTAAAACCTACATACGGGTGCAATGCTGTAGTCATCAGTCATGAATAACAAGTTAAGGTCCTACCCCGACCGTCCTACGTACGTAGTACTGATGGCATGGTCATGGCTACATGTACAAATATGCTCAATGATCATGTAACCATGACAAAGTAAACACCTATGTGCATTCTTCAGAGTTGCCAGGAAGTTGAAGTAACAAGAGGAAATAAGAACTGTTCATCATCTTGTTGTTTGTACTTTTATTCCCTATAACTTTTGAATCTTTGATTTATTTTGTTTAAAGAAGTAAAACTTTATGGTTCTCATCATGTACGTTTCTTGTGAGTTGTGCATGTTCCACAATTTATTCATTTATGGCCATCATGATTCATGAGTAGCTACATTGAGTCTTGTTTTAGAAGTACATTTATAGTCTTTGAGAGAGCATATGTTTGATTCTGTTTTTAATCTTTTTTTCTCTCCAAAAAGAACTCAGACATGTACAAAAACACAAAAAAGAAACCTGTAGAGTATATACCATCTTCTCACCAACCTACATTTCTGTTAATTGTGGCCATGTCAAATTTAAGATGAAATCACATATGATCATTTTGTTTTACAGACAATTTTATTTCATTTTTGTAGGAATCTTAAGATGGCAGCAGAAGGTACCAATGCCGAGAGCTCTCAAACACCAACACCATCAGCGGCCGGTAGCAATCATTCTCCAATTAATCTAGATGTCTCAAATCCTGCCGATTCTACAAAAGATATGGTTATTGAAACCGGAGGCAAGAGAAAGAGATCAAAAGCTTGGGATCATTTTAAAACGATCAAAGTTAAAGGTGTGCAAAAGGCTGAGTGTATTCATTGTGGTAATAAACTTGGAGGGGAAAGTAGAAATGGGACAAAACATTTGCTTGATCACATTAGAACTTGTAAACAACGACCTCGTAGTGACATAAAACAACTTATTTTGGCAAAGGAACAGAAGAATTTGGATTTCAAAATGACAATTGGTAATTACCATTTTGATCATGAGGCCATCAAAATATGATCTTGCTAGTATGATTCCTTACTTGAGTACCCCCTTTCCATTGTGGAGCATTTTGGATTTAGAAAATATTCATGTGGTCTTCAACCTTTATTCAAGGTTCCTTCACGAAACATCGTGAACAATGATATTCTCAAAAAAATTGATCAAGAAAAATCCAAACTATGGCGTTGTTAGAACAGAGCCCAGGTAGAATAGCATTAACTACAGATTTGTGGACTTCAAGCAACCAAAAAAGGGATTCATGGTAGTTACAGCTCACTTCATTGACGACAACTGAGCCTTACAAAGTCTGGTTATGAGATACTTTCTTTTTCTTTTTTGTTATACCGTCATGTTTACACTTGTTTATATATCACAATTTTTTTTTACATGTCTATATTATCAACAAATTATAATTGTAATTAGACAAAGTTGCATACTTGCATTTGTAGGTTTATCTATGTGTCTTCTCCTCACACATCAAAAGCTCTTGCTAATGCCTTATCTATTTGTATGTTAGATTGGAATATTGATAGAAAGTTGTCCACAGTGACATTAGACAATTGTTCTACCAATGATGGAATCACTAATCACCTCTTGGACAAGCTTAGCATGAGTTCACTTTTGTTGAATGGATCTTTGTTATACATGAGATGTTGTGCACATATTGTTAATTTAATTGTCCAAGATGGTTTAAAAGTTATTGAAGAAGGCATAGAGAGGGTTAGGAAAAGTGTCTTATGTTGGACATCTTCACCTAAAAGGGAGCAAACATTTCAAGAAGCTGTTCGCAATTGAAAATTTTGAGCACTAAAAAGTTGTCTTGATTGTAAGATCCGATGGAATTCGACATATATGATGTTGAATGTGGCTATGAACTATAAACAAGTTTGTTCTCGATTAACCCAACGTGAAACTCATTATAAATGTGTGCCAACACAAAGGGATTGGGAGTTAGCTAGAGAAGTTTGTGAGAAATTGAAGTTGTTTCATACTGTAACTGAACTTTTTTCTGGGAATAAATATCCCACAACAAACATTATTTTTTCCTAAAATATGTGAGATTAGAATGTCATTATCTCAATGGTCAAAGTCTTCAAATGAGGTGATTAGAGATATGGCAACACACATGAAGCTTAAATTTAATAAGTATTGGTCTGAAGTTAATGGTGTGATGGGATTGGCTCTTGTTTTGGATCCAAGGTACAAAATAAAATTGTTGGAATTTTACTTTCCAATAATATATAAGGAAGATGCTTCTATTGAAATCCAAAGAGTTCGCCAACTTTGTTATGATTTACTCGAGGAGTATAAAGAGAACACTACATATTCATCCAACCCATCTTGTTTGGTACTAGAATCTGAAGAGCAAGACTTTCTATGCAATTATGATGCATTTGTTAGTAGTAGTTCTTGTAATATGGTCGTGAAATCTGAATTGGACTACTACTTGGAGGACGTGTCTTGCCCTGAAGTGCGAATTTTGAAATATTGTCTTGTTGGAAGACCCGCGGAACAAAATACCCAACATTCAAGAAGATTGCTAGGGATGTCTTGGCTATTCCTATCTCGACAGTTGCCTCGGAGTCGGCCTTTAGTACTAGTGGCAGATTAGTAAGTCCTCATCGTAGTAGACTTTATCCAAACACTTTGGAAGCATTAATGTGTGTTCAAAGTTGGTTACGAAGTGATATACGAGGTAATGAAGATTGATTCATATATTTTTTTACTCAATATACTATTTGATGTTTATTTTATTTCAAAAAAATCTCAAGATTTACTTTTTATTTCTTTTTTGCATTTGGCTTCCTCTCCCAAGATTCATTCATCTTGCTTAATTGTTGAAGACAATGAAGATGTTAGTGAGGCAAGTTTAACAGTTTGGAGGCATTTTTTTCTTTTTTTGCATTAAACTTATTCTAATTTCTGTCATTTATTGCTATTCTCACAGGCTTACACTCATGCATGTTTTGGGATCATTATGATTCTGGGTGTTATGGATGATAACAAGGGAGTTTAGATGGCTTTGTGACTGACGAAGAATTTTTTAAAATATTTAGTTTGAAACTTTGTGGGGTTAACATTATCTTTTTTTGTTTTATGAAACTGTAGTGTAGACCTCTATTTGGAAATTTGGAGTACATTTTTTTTTATGAAAATCATATTTTATTAACCACTTGGTGACCTATACAAATTTACGCTATTAGACCATGTACTTGCTGCTGCTGCTTTTTTCTACTTACTGGATGCTCTGTATTCCTTTTTTTTCTGCAGACCCGACTTAAAGGTTTTTCCTTGACGTTGTTGGTAAGTGGGTCTGTAGAAATAATTATAACATTAGTATATTTGTCCTTTTAGTTTCTTTACAAAGCATGTGAATTAGCTTTTTTTCTTAGTATTTGAAAAGTATGTGGGCCTCGGAAAATAGATTGACATAGGAATCTCATCATGTTTCAAGAAGTTGAGTTGCTGTAGATGATTACCTAATGAGTATGGCTTCTTTTTTTCTCTTGAAAGCCATCCTTGCAAGCTATCCTTGCAAGCTGTTAAGTGTCAACTGATAAAGAGTAGGCTCTAGTTATGACTTATGAACATTGATAAGGTATTGGAATTGTTACTCCCTTATATTTTTGGACTTATTTGAATCAGTTTTTCCTGTGTCATTAGATTTGAGTCATTAGATTTGAGAATAATATATTTCCTGACATGTAATTAGGATAAAATACATGTATCAACTTCAAATCTCCAATTGTTGTGCATGATAGACTATATATACATTTGTTGTAAAACAATTTATTTCCAAAAGTGGTAACGGGGAGGGGGACGGAGAAACCCGGACCCGATAGTGGTAACGGGGAGGGGGCAGGGACGGAGATACCCGAACCCGATAGTGTTAACGAAGACAGGGATGGGGAGTACATTGTTTAACGGGAACGGTGATGGGAATGAAAAATCAAACCCGACCAGGGATGGGGACGGGGATTCCAACACTAATTCGGAGACGGGGATGAAGGATATAGTCCCCGGCCCCTACCTGCTCCGTTGCCATCCCTACCGGCACCCTCCCTCATTCTCTTGCGCCGTCAGTCGGATGGGGGGGGGGGGGGGGGGCACAGCCACGAGCAGCAGCGGCCACTTGCAGAGCACGCGCAGGGTAAGCACGGCGGGGGAGGGGGTTGGTGCGCGGCGAGCGCGCGCGAGGGTGGCGCGTGCGGGGGTGCGCTCGGGTGTGGTGAGCGGCGGGGGAGGGGGGTGGCGAGCGGCGGGGGCGTGCGAGGGGATGGCTAGTGGCGAAAGAGGGGGATGGCGCGCTGCGGGCGCGCACACGCGCGGGGGTGGCACGCGGGGGAAGTGCAGCAAGGGAGGGGGGTGGCGCGCGACGGGGAGGGGTGTGGTTGCGGGGATGGGAAAGGGGAGTGGCAGCGGGGGGGGGAAGGGGAGGGTAGTTTAGGAATTTATTTTTTAACGTTAAAACTAACGTTAAGATGACGGAGGGTATCAAGTTAAAAATATTAGTTGAGAGGGTATTAAGTTAGTATCTATCAAAGTTTAGGATATTAAGTTGAACATTTGGAATAGTTGAGGTTATCAAGTTGTAATTTAGCCTAGAAAATAATTGACGAGACAATGATTGTTTGTAGTTAGAACATCTAATACAAAATGTTAAGTATTAGTAGTATTAGGCTTTAGTCCAACATCGGATAGAACAATAGTGAGAGGGGTTAGCCTCTCTTATATATATGTAACCCTCTCTTCTATAATAATCATCTTATTATTCAACTTTACACGGTATCAGAGACCTCTCTCTACATCCACCCCTCTCCACAAAATCCTAACCCTAGTTCTCGCCCCTGCTGCCGCCTGCAGACCCCCCCTAATGCCACCCCGTCTCCTCCGTCTCTACCCAAACCCTAGTCGTCTTTCCCTATGTCCGTAAACCCTAATCCGAACCCAGTCGCCGCCTACCAATAACCCTAGCCATCTTTCTACATCTGTAAAAAAAATGTTAGGAACATCAGATAAGGTAAATGGTTTGTTTGCTAGAACCTCTGATTCTTAACATCAACATCGAAAATTTAACAAAGAGCAGACAAGTTGCTTGTTTTGCGTGAATTTTTATTTATTTTCTAACTTGATCTTCACATCAGGATCGAACAAAGAGTAATCTGGGTTGATTCTCTATCCTGACTTGTGTGATCCACATTCAATCTCTGTTTTTCAAGCGCGTGCCGGTTCTGGCCACGTTTCTAGCACATTGGCAGAATTGATGTGATTACCAAGTTGGAAAGATCAAAACGACGGTCGAATCAGAAATACTGAAGTATGATAGGCACTTAGACAAATAGCAGTGCTATAGACACTAGTGTCAGAAACGTAATGGCAGGACCAACGGGCACTGCCATGACAATTTTATCGATTCGACTTGTCGATCGACGGTTGGACAAACCATAGGGCTACTCGACATGGCAAAATAAGGTCGAGAAGACGTTTCGGAGAATGCAGTTGTCCAAGCATCTGACTAACAACCCTCCAGCAGAGACTGGACCTATATTGAACAGTGGGAGACAAAGGACAGTTGATTGTTTACACAGTTGATGAATTCAATGGACATCAGTGGAAGACATATTTCAGAATACGAATTCGGTGAAGGAATTATGGGAGGTCCTAGCGGCGGCGTTTGATGGAAAACGATTTTTGTCTCGTATCTACGACTCGGTCGTTGGCGTATACCGAGCAAATCAGGGAGACAAATCTCATAAGGACCACTCCCGTACCTTTAAGGCTATGACTGATAAGGTCGACCGCATATTACCTCTAACGACAGATATCAATAAAGCAAGGGCTCAACATGAGCAGCTTTATGTTATGGCATATCTTGCCTCCGTCCTGATGCGGACCCTGTTCGCTCTCAGATCATTGCAGGATCTGATGTTCCGTCTCTGATGGAAGCTCACTATCATGTCCTAAGGGCAGCGAAAGTCGTTGAGATCACTCCGGGTGATGCTCTTGTTGATCGATCTGCTCTTGGTGCTGCCCGTGCTAGATTTCGTAGTGGTCGTGGTAGACAACGTGGTGGCCGAAATGCTAGTCGTGATGGTGGACGAGGCAATGGCGGTCGTAATGGAGGAAGACCGCGCACATGCTTTAACTGTGGTCTGCATGACCATTTCCAGTGGCAGTGTCCTAAAGCTCCAGCCGCCAATGTTAAATCAGATGCTCCTGATGATGGTGTTCGATCTGTCCAGATGACTGCAGTCATATACAGATTTTCTTGACTTCCAAACTCAACGTCTTGGTGAAGCATCCACATCTGGATCTACAGCTGGATATTCAGCGACATGTGTAGTGAGGTCGAAGCAATGGGTGATTAACTCTTGTGCGTCTGCTCACATGACTGGCGACGCAGGTATGATACGCAATTATGTATCGGTGGGTCGTGTTTCCGATATTACTGTTGTCAATGGTGGTTCACTAACAGTCCGTGAATGAGAAAGTGTCTTTCTTTCGGACTGTCACTCAATTCAGTATTGCATACACCTGAAAACCCGTTCGGTTTACTTTCTATTAGTCAGATTACTCGCGACTTGCATTACTCGCGACTTGCATTACTCGATAACATTTTTTCTGATGGTTGTGTTTTTTAGGACATGAAGACTAGAAAGATTGTCGGTAAGGTACGTACCTTCTTATGTTGCTTGTGCCGACGTGAAACTCGATCCTTTCGAGTTACATCTTTTTTCTCTTAGCCTTGGTTTGGCAAGCTGAAATTTCCAAACGAACAATTTCAACGAAATCTTTCAATTTCTTATTTTACTATGTTCAACTCTATGTATTCCTCTATCCGTAGAGTACATTGAATGTACAAAAATGGGATTATTAGAAGAATTCTTTACAGAAGAAGAACAAGCATTTGGTCTACGTACCGGAACTGATAACATTCGAGAGCGTTATAAATATTAGGCATCTTGCCCGGAGGAAAAACAAAGTCGCTCATTTTACTCGCCGACCCGGGGTGGATGGTTTCCAGGACGCAAGATCGTATCGTGAGGAGAACAAAGTGAGGCGACCGTTAGGGAGCTAATAGAAGAAAGCTTTTGCGCTCTTCAATATAGATTGATCCGAAATCTGATTAAAAAAAAAAGAAATGGGAGAGAAAGCGCAGATGGATCCTATCTCAAGGTTCAGAACGGAGATAAGATGCTTTTTCAGCCAAAGCAGCGGATGTTGACGAATCCACTAAAGCGGAAAGGCCTGGGGATACAGTTCCAATAAGGTCTGGATGGTATTTTCAAGTTTGCTGCAATATGCTTGGAGCAGAGCATGAGCCTTGGGAGCAGTTGTACAAGCCTTCTGTCATCCAGTCCATGAAGATTCTCCCTTCTCTGACGTGCAATTCCCCTCTTTCGATTAGAAAATTACAAAAACGAAACGCTTCATTTTGAACAACAAAGAGCGATTAATCAAGTTCGACAATGAGTTTTATCCGCTTCAAAAAGGATAGCTGATCGAACCGGATCTCTCGGTTCGAGAAATAAGAGGAGCAAACCAAATTTGGAGACCTTTTGACCCGGACACGTTTTTCGGTGCAAAGCGAGCCCACCGGCGGACCCCGTTTTGACCCGAAACTGTCGTTTTTGTCCTTGTCTCCAAATTGGACCCAAGGACAGGCGTTTCTAGCTATTTGACATCTTTTGAGCTATCTTTTAAAATCGTATTAAAAGTCGCTAAACGTCGCTAAATGTCGCCATTTAGCGACGTCTAGCGACGTGTTTATAATGAGTCGCTAATTTATATATTATTAGCGACGTTTCTTTTGACGTCGCTAAAATACGTCGCTAATCCCGCTTTTTCTAGTAGTGACAAAATAGACAGTCAAAATGATACTGGGCTCTCCAGTACGTCAGTGTAACAAGTCACATGGTCACAGGTCAACGTAACTACGGGATATCCGTGGTTACACTCGGGTCACCTAGTAAATATATAAATATATATTATTATTAACTAGCATATATCATTAATACTTATAATATATATATACACCAATTAAATACATATACAATATATATAATAAACATATACTAAATATACATATGTATACTATAATATATACATAATAAATATATAAATACATATACCAAATTGAATGATACCCGCATACGCGTACGTAGGCGTATGCGAGTCACTGGGTTCACCGACACGGGTCTCAAGATCTGATGAAGACTCTATTTCAAATTCGATAAATGTTGGTTGATCGTGCATTCGATTGGAATTGAGAGAATAACCAAAATGAATTTTACTTTTATTAATGCCGAAGTAACTTTCATCAACTAGTACTATTCTGATATGAACCGTTAGAAGTAATTGGTTAGATACATTGACTTTCTACAAAACCGATATAAATCGATTCTAGATCGATTTAAGAGGGTTTGAGAAGAGAGCCCATATAAGAATCCAAGATATGTTGGGCATCAGTGCAGCTAGGAGTGAAGATTCATTCATATAAAGGAAAGTCAGTCCCCAGGAAAATGACAAGCAAGACAGAAAGCCCTGAATAATCGACCCGTTTACTTTTTTTGAACACCGATTTTATCGTAAGGCAAGCTCTCCAGAAAATGTAACCATCTTTAGATGTTCCAGTTACTTTTCATTGTGAGTCGTGTCGTTTGCTAAGCATCACCAGGTTCCCTATCCATGCATCCGCTCATTTCGAGTTTGCATTATGATGTATGGGAACCTTGTCCGGTTGAATCAATGATTGGTTTCAAGTACTTTGTTACATTTGTTGATGACTATTCACGTGTCACTTTTGTCTATCTAATGAAAAATTGCTCCGAATTATTTGAAATTTGGTGCAATTTTTATGCAAAAATCAAAACACAGTTTGGTGTTCCGATTAAATTCTTTTGAAGTGACAATAGTCGTGTGTATCTATCTCGTGAGTTCAATATTCATCCCGCAATAGCATCATCCACCAAACTTCATGTTCTTACACACCACAACAGAATAGTGTGGCCGAACACAAGAATCGTCATCTCCTAGAAATAACGCGTGCTCTTATATTTCAAGCACGTACTCCCAAATAATTTTGGTCGAATGCGGTACTTACAGCTTGTTATCTTATTAATCGCATGACATCGTCAGTTTTCAATGGTGCTACTCCATTTTCTTGATTATATTCCGAACGAGTCGTTTTCTCTACGTCTCAAATTTTTTGGTTGCTTGTGCTATGCTCGGAATACCCTTCCGACCCTTTCTAAATTAGATCCTAAGGCAATCCAATATATTTTTCTTGGGTATCTTAAAGATCAGAAAGGGTATCGATATTTTTTCCCTACCTTGAAGAAGTATTTTCTCTCGGGATGTTATATTTGTTTAAACTGAGTTTCCTCCACTTCCATAAACTACATGTCAAGTTCCCCAAGTCTACCCAGAAGAAGATTTCTTGTTGTTTCATGTTCAAACACAATAGCCCACTGTAAGGATGCCCTCCCCTACCGAGTCAGTATCCCGATCCGACGGTCCGCAAACACCGGTTCAATCAGTACTGACGTCGCCTGAACGACCATCGCAGATAGTGCCTACAGTCAAAAAGCCATCCTCCTCCTCTAGCTCCACTGATTCGCCTCCGCCTATTCCACCAGCTCAATCGCGTCGTGCCTATCGTTAATCATCCCTTGTATGTTGACAACTACAAAGGGCTCGCAAGCCACACTCAGTCCTTTGTGGCTACTATTGATGGGATTCAGATTCCCAATACTGCCGAAGAGTATCTCAAATATTCCAGTTGGTGTGCTGCTATGGAAGAGAATGGGAGCGCTTCGGGAAAAGCATACTTGGAACTTGGTATATTTACCTACTGGTAAGCAGACAGTAGGTTGCAAATGGGTGTTCACGATCAAGGTGAAACCGGATGGCACTTTTGATTGCCTAAAGTCTCGTCTGGTGGTTAAAGGATATTTTTAGACCTATGGTGAAGATTATTTTGAAAGATTATTTTGAAATATTCTCTCCAGTTGCTAGAATGACATCAGTGGGTGTACTCTTGGCCTTAATTGTTCGCTATGACTGACCATTGCTTCAGCTGGATATCAAGAATGCATTTTTCACGGGGATATTGAAGAAGAAGTGTATGTGGTGCAACCTCCCGGGTTTGTAGCAAGGGAGGGTAAAGTGTGTTATCTGCGGAAGGTCATCTACGGTCTCAAACAATCACCTCGTGCGTGGTTTGGTCGATTTACACATGTTACTCAGTTTGGCGTGTGTCAACCAAAGAAGGATCATTCGGTATTCTACCGACAGACATCAGCTGGAAGGATACTACTTGGTGTCTATGTTGACGATATTGTAATCATGGGGGACGACAGCCAGGATATTACAGGACTAAATAAGTTTATGGGAGAACAATTTCAGACCAAGGATATAGGATCGTTGAACTTCTTCTTGGGTATTGAAGTCATACGGGATAAGCGGGACATTATAATGTCCCAGAGGAAGTATATGATGGACATACTAAATGATGCAGGACTGATGCAAGCCAAGGAAGCAACTTCGCCCATAGATCCAGGGACAAAGTTACTCCCAGACGAAGGGGTCCTCATGACCAATCCAGATCAGTATCGTCAATTAGTTGAAAAACTCAACTACTTTGTGATCATGACTCGCCCGGACATTTCCTTTATTGTAAGTGTCGAAAATAGATTTATGGCTTCTTCACGAGTTCACACAGGCAGAGTGTTCTTAGAATTCTGCGCTATCTAGTCCAGAATCCGAAAAAAAAATCGAATGGAGAATCATGGACATACTCGTGTTGAGTGATTTATCAATGCTGATTGGAGTGCAAGCCTGACGGATGGACGGTCTACATCTGGCTACTCGGTATTTATTGGAGTAACTTGGTATCGTGGAAAAGCAAGAAGCGGAGTGTGATAGCACAATCAAGTTCGAAAGCAGAATATCGAGTCATTGCTCATGGCACAACAAAGGTGTTATATCTTCAGCATCTTCTACAAGAGATGAAAGAAGAAACGGGATCTAAAGCAGCAAATATGTGATGTAATAACAATTCTGCTATCCATATTGCTACCAATACTGTATTTATGAAAGGACGAAGCATATTGAAATCGATATCCACTTTGTCCGTGATAAGTATAAAAAGCGAATGATAAAGTTTCACCACGTGAGAACCGGTGATCAGATAGTCGATATCTTCACAAAGTCTATTTTTGGTCCTCGGATTCAATTTCTGTATAACATGCTGGGTATGACTGACATCTATGCTCCAACTTGAGATAGGGTGTTATGTATTAGTAGTAGTATTAATAGTATTGGGCTTTAGTTCCACATCGGATAGAACAATAGTGAGAGGGTTAGCCTCGCCTATATATATGTAACCCTCTCTTCTATAATAATTATCATATTATTCAACTCTACAAAAAGCAACTGAGTAGTGAACTTAAACGAACTTTATTGTCTTAATCAGTCCACTTTGCACCAAAATACAGGGACCTTACTGGTTTGTAGTATTAAGCTAACAAACATGCATTATTAAAGGGCCTCTTTAAAAGCTCCCCATCTTAATGAATTAACAGGTAAGAAACAGGTCACTAAAAGAGAACTAGATCAGGGGGGTGTAAAATATAATAATAATGGATATATGCTATATTGTCCCTTCTTCTTTCTTCTTTACGTGTAGGTGAAACATCAAAATATTTGTTTGTGAAATGTAGCAAGGTGTGACAAAAAAGAATAACTTACCATTCCCAGAGCTGTTAATGAAGAACAAAAATAAATCATATACGTTATAAATATTTTCAATTGAAGAAATCATCGATAGAAGAACACAACAATGTATACCCTATAATAAATTGGCACCATAATAGAACACCATGCTAACTAGTACCACAATGCTAGAACAAGAATAAAGCATGCAATTTATTTCATGACCCATTTGCCAAGGCTACTTGATCAATAAAGTTTTGAATAAGGCTTCCTTTTTGCAGTTGCAGGCATAACATATATCATAAGTAACATTGATGTCAATTCAGCAACCAGTACTCATTAAAAACGTAACAGTGTTCAAAAGAATGCAAAAGTGATTACCACATCAAACTCTTTTGGATGTGTAAGCATGTAAACTCTAGCATCAGCAAGATGAGCTTCAACTTTCGAGCCTGCCACAGAGCCATTAAATTGTATGTTTTTCTTGCAAGCTTCGATAGAGGCTGTGAAATCAAGTGAAGATTAGTAACTGTCACAAACAATAGATCAGAAGGACAAGACATTTCTATTAGCAACATGAAGGTACCTTTATCATTATCTAGAGCTACCACCTGATCAATCCCATCTATTTCTCGAGCATACCGGAGTGCTCTTAATCCAGAAGCAGCCAAAGCCTGAAATATCATTACGAAAAAGTTTTAAACTGAAGAACCTGACGTGGGTAAGGGTGGATTAAGGGTTTCCCAATTTGATTTGATGAACCTCATTGCTATTCATTAATTCTTAAATATGAATTCTTAATAAATTCTCATATAGTTAATGATAATGATACTGAAGTATCAAAATCATTAGAAAAATCCTTTGGATTTCGTATTGTGATACATATAAAATGAAATCCTAGCTATGCTATTTCATTCTTTTAATTGATATGATAAGAGGAAATCCATTTTTTTGTTTTTATGATTCGATTCATTTTTCATTTAATTTATCCGATTTCATGGATTTAAAATGAATAAAAACAAAAAAAAGGAAAAAAAAAAGGGGGGAAACTCGGGAGTTTATACCTCAATTTAGAACAAAACTTTGAAATTCCAACTGTTCCGGGAATACTTAGTATATAGTACATAAAAATAGTTGGGTACCCAAAATATAAAATTACTTTAATAAATTAAGAGAATCTGTGCATTAATCTTAATTGCACCTCAAGTACTCTTGGGGCTTTGAGTTCTCCATGCCCTTTCACAGAAGCAGCCTTTACCGGCTCTGTTGAGATGTTTTCAGATTCATCCATAGGATGATTTTGTGGCATTTCACAAACTCCATTCACCTTTTCCTCTTCAGCAACACTATCTTCTTCCGCAACAGAAGCAGGAGTTGCATCTTCAGGGACTTTTTGTTCCGACTTTACCTTTCTTGTTGATGTTGCAGCATGCTCTTCCTTGCGTTTTGTTATAAATGTTCTCAAAACAGCAATGGACATGTCCCTGTTGTTAACCTAATTACAGGTACATGTATTGCTGTTAGTCTAGGAAATTTTCTAAGGATAATATAATGAATCTACATGACATAATATAACAAGTTGTGCTAATGGGAAAAGACAAAAAATACGAAAGAGAAAGAATCAAATTCCCTTCACTTTTCAATAACCTAGAAAAATTATAGATTAAACTTTATACCAAACTTGTGTCTCACTTTAATTATTAGATAACAAAGTCAAAGAGTTAATTGACTCGCTTCCTTTTCCTGGATTCCATGGAATCAAGCACAACCTAGTGTCACCAGACTCACCACTACCCAAGGACCAAACTCTCAATCAAATTTAGGGTTTCAGCTCACATATGTTGCTCATACCACGAATCTGATCCCACAACGAATACTTTCCAATTCAGAACTCACAAAGCCAAGAAATTGATAGGAAACAAGTATAAGAAACAATACCCAGCCTATTTGAGAAAGAAGGGAGATTATAATAGATTCCCAAATTATCTATACATGTCCAATCCAAACCATTAGGAAACCAACAGAAAAATATAAACAGTTGCATTATTCACAAAGAAAAAATGCATCTCTACTTGCAATGAGTTGATAAAGGTTTCTGCATATAAAAACAATATCAACAACAAACTCTTTCTCTCAATTTTTGGGATAAGTAGCATAAACCATTTTCTTCCATTCAGAGCTCAGTTAAGGGCGATCTCCTGCATTAATGGAAAATAGTGTATCCATTTTTTAACCTCAACCCATATTTCTATTGTTCTACCTGTAGTCCTAGCAACTCCCTCAAGTAAAATTGTACAACCCCTATCTATCAGTCATGATAAATGTTCTAAATTATCAAAAGAATAACTCTCATCCTATCCGTGCCTCTTATTTCCCACGAAATACTCATTTTCTTATCCTATCTTTTGTTGGATCCACACTACATCTCCACACGTTTCTTAACTATCCAGAATTCCTCCAAGAAATCATGGGTTGCCTTATAGGCCATCTTGCAGAACTTTCCTTTCAATCTCAAAGGTACTCCATGATGCATAAGAATCTTGAAGAATTCTCCAATTCGCTCGCCCTACATTTAGTCTTGTGAACAAAATTTTCCTCAGCCTCTGCATCAGGATGAGTGAGTGTTCCTAAGTTATACAAAATGACCTCTCTTAATTATCCATTAGTCACCTACGTGAGTTATAGTATGATTTCCTCTATACTCTTACGAAAATATTGCTCATATCTTCCAGTTCCATACTACAAATTCAAAGCCCTTTAAACACTAAATTTCTCTCTGCTAGAAAAAAAAATCCTTCACTAGCATCATCAACAAAAATAGTAGTCTACGCTAAGTAAAAAACATATTCAAGGACTTGCTTAATGTTGATTAATTGTGCAAGCCTATGTATAAAATTATAAATCTCTCGTCCTGACTATTCTCGTACCAATGTCAACTCGTATCACGTCTCTTGCTCACCACAAAATAAGTATTATAGTTCCTTTGTCTTTCAAAATTCACAGAAAGATCTACCATGGATCTCTACCATACATCTTCATTAAATCAAGGAAAAACATGTATAACTCTACATTTTCCTTTATGTTTTCATAAATTGTCCTAGTGAGTATGTAACTTCCAATGTTGTCCTCATTCACCAAAACCTAAAATAATTTTCCAAAAGATCATACATTTCTTAGTCTTTACTCGTCCACTCTTTCCAAAAGAGTCACAATCTATGACAGGTGGTGTAATCTTGTATCTCCGCAATTAAAATAAATAGTTAACACCAGGATCTCAATCATCAAGCGTTCTTCTTAGTATGACCTAATCTTTAACTTCAAGAAAACTTCTCTTTTATGTTCGTTTTTTTTTTTGAAAATTAAAGGGCCAGTCACGTAGGAACCAAGGATTTCCCCTCCCCACAATGGTCCCAACCATTGGGTTGCCCAAACCTTGGTCACTTCAATGTTGAATTGAGCGGTTTTCACCATGAGCTCGGACCATGGATGGTTACCAATTAATCGCAATTACAGAGAATGTGGAATTTTTATTAATCAACCAAACAAGTAAACAGATTAAGCGCCCAACTAACTGACAGACTAATTGTTGATTGATGCTCTTTTCAGAACACTGACTTGCTTGAGGACAATAGCTATGGTTCGTCAATTGGAGTAAAGCATTTTTTTAATCTATGTTGTTACAGGCGACGCCTAGGCGCGCCTAGGCGGCCTGTTGAGGGGAGAGCGCCTCGACCGGGGGAAATAGTTCCCGTGTTTGGAGATGGGCGCCTAGGGTCGACCAGGGGAAGGAAAGGCGGACGCCTAGGCTATTGTTGCTGCTGGTGCTCCCACAAAAAAAAAAAAATTGATGTTGCTGCTTTTGCTGTTGCTGGTACTGCTCCTGCTGCTGCTGCTGCTGCTGTGACCTGCTGGTACTTCTTCTTCTTCTTCTTCTTCTTCTTCTTCTTCTTCTTCTGGTACTGCTGCTGCTGCTGTGACCTGGGCGGGCGCCTGGCCTAGCCTAGCGCCCAGAACAACTTTGTTTTTAATACATTCAATTCTTCGTGATGATTCTCTTTACACAATTTCAAGTACACGTTCAATTAAATTACCAATTAATCATATCCAATATAATTATAAAAAAGATGAGATCTTTACTGATACCGGTGATAATAAATCACCATTACAGAATAAAAGCCACTATTCCAACTTCAAACCACTACACAATAATATAACAATAAAAATATGAGACTTTTACTGATACCCACCAAGAGAAATCAACACTAAATAAATCCAAATCACAATAAAAACACAAAAAAGAATCCAATTTTACTACTAAAAACAAAATAATTCTCCTAAAATCCAAAAAAGCACACAGGAAAAACAAAATGTGATATTTCTACTGATAAGATGCAACCTTTACTAATTCCTATCAAATAAATCCAAAAAAGAATCAATCACCTGGGCCTTATTGAAGAAGACCGTATTTCTGGTGTGCATGAGGATCTCCGCCTCCCCTTCCTTGATGATGGTGTAGCCCTTGAGCTTGTCGTATACGTCTCCCATCTCGATCAATTCCTCTCACCAAAATTCGAATCGAATTGAATCGATTCTCAGAACCGATCGATTGCAATCGCTCTGAATGTGAAGAACGAACAGAATATATGAGATCTGCTGATTTTTATTATTTCCTTTAATTGAAAACCTAAACCCCTCTCTCTCTATCTCTCAAACGTACGTCATCCGGTTTTATGACGGCATAAATCCTAGATTCGGCGAGTGGACCACGTATGCTTTGGGCCGGATCTTCGTGCATAGGTCCAAAATTGGTCCATATTAAATTGATTTGTCCAATGGTTGGCCTCTCCGGTGGAGATAATTTGCTGAGATTGTGGGCCCGTCGTTTCTACAATAAACACTGGTTAACCGGTATATATAGTGGGAACACACCATAAATTTTTTTTAACAAATAGTATAAATTAATATTTTCAACTAGTACTATTGGCACACAATCACATACTTCAAATAACACACAAAATTTATAAAATAAATTATTATTTTATATATTTTTTTTTTCTTTTTTCTCTTTCTTTTTCTTAATTAATATTTTTTTCTTTTCATTTTTTTTCCTCTTGGTGGTCCAATTGGGTTACTATTTACTTGCTAGGCACGTTTAAAATTTGGAGTGTCTTTTGGTTTGCTAGCAATTTTTAAGCATGGATAAGTGCCAACTGCAGCTTCTTAAGAGCATCCACAGTGGAAGAGGTTTTAAGTGATACATTTTGACTTTAGTCAAAATTGTAGCACTTGAATAATAAGTGGACACTTGTGAAAATATAAAAATTGCTAGAAAGCTACGAGACACTTCAGATTTATAGTGTATCTTAGCTCCTTTATATTAATTGTTGGATCCATCAAAAGTAACCAAACAAAAAAGAAAATAAAAAGAAAAAATCTTACCAAATAAGAAAGGAAAATAAAGAAGAAAAATAGGAAAATAAAAAGAGGAGATTAATTTGGAGTGTTTATCGAGAGTGTACCATTGTGTGCCAGTATCATGTAGGACACTCAAAAAAAAAAATTATATCTTTTTAATAATTTGGAGTATGTATTTGAAGTGTCCCCATTATGGATGCTCTAAGAGCATCCACAGTGGGTACACTCCAAATCATTAAAAATTGTGTAAATTATTACTTTTGGAGTGTCACCTCGATATTGATACACAATGATACACTCCAAATAAATATTCCAAATTAACCTCATCTTTTTCTTTCATTTTTGTTTTGTTTTGTTTTCCTGTTTGGTAAGATTTACCTTCCTCATTTTCCTTTTTATTTTTTGTTCCCTATTAGGAAATAACGATTACTTTTTGTGGGTCCAGAAATTAATGTAGAGGAGTTATGACTAGTAGGGGTGCAACTCGGGTGGGCTAAACCCCAGTTTGATCGGGTAAACCCGTTAATGGGTTGTGTTAGGGTTGTAGATACTTCAGTTCGGATTCTGGTTTAGGTTAAAATATTTGAACCCGATCAAAAATCGGATTAGTCTCGCGTTCATGTGTCGGATTACCCAAATAAAATTCAAAACCCGATATATATATATATATATATATATATATATATATATATATATACACACACACACACACTAAATGCTAAATTTCTCCACCAAAATTTTTCAACTCCTTGTTTTAAATCTCATTTCAGTTTGTATTTTGTAATGATTAAAGCTTTATTGCTATTTGATTATGTGTTTAATATTACTCTTATTTAAAATTATTTCAAATATCTTATTAGAGGCCGATAAATCCGACCCAACATGAGCCCAATCCGATCCTTCGGACTTGGTCTTGGACTACATATGTTGAACCCGAGGTCGGGTCGGACTTGGGCTTGAACTAGGCTTATGATTCATCGGGTTGGGCTCGTATTGAGATCAAGTATGGACAAGTTGCACCCCTAACGACACGCTCGAAATCTAGAGTGTAGCTAGGCTTTTTAGCAATTTTCAAATATGGAGAAGTCCCCATTGCAGCTTTCAAGTGCAACAAAATTTGACTAAAATTAATATATACACTTGAAACATCTCCCACCGTAAATGTTCTAAGTACTACAAATTTTGATTAAAAAAAAAATGTATCACTTGAAACTAGTGCTACTGTGGATGCTCTAACTTATTTAAATCATTAATCATTAAGTTTATTTTTATTCATCCGCAAAAATTACGTTGATGTTTGCCATTTTATCAAAATTTACCATGGATGAAACTAAAATTACTATAGATTTCATCTAGTGGAATGGGACTCGGAGTTGTACTTTTCTTGCGTTCTTCTTAGATTTTTCCTATTTATAATATGCAAGTAAAAAAAAAAATTACCAGCCAACACGTTCCAACATACACTCAATCTTGCCAGATTTATGTGCATCAAGATTACAAAAGACCTAATTATAAATTGATTCTTCAGCTTTAAATGTCCAATATTCCCATATACAAATAATGGACCTAGTTGGACAAGGATTATATGTAACTTAAACCTAGATATGAACTCTTAACATGGTATCACATTATTTGAATATGGTGCAATTTATTTAGGATTATTTTAAAAAAAATATGCAGTAAAACAATTATTTGATAACACCATTTTTTATGCGTGTTATTTTTATAAATTTGTTAACCTTGAAATAACTTTTCAAAAAAAAAAAAAAATTTTGTTTTTTGTTTGGAAACAATAATACCAAATGAAGCATTAGTCGTCACAATAACTCCCTGACTTACCAAAGAATAAAAAAACAATCTTCACATCTTGACGAACTCATGATCGTTTTTGATATTCTAATTATTCTGGACAAATACTAAAATAATAATATTTTTTAATCATTCTAAAAATGCTTTTTTTTTCTAACGTTCTAGTCATGTTGCTATAGTTTCTAAAAAAAAAAGGAATGCCACAATCTAAAAAATCAAAATTTCACATTAGTAATATATATGGAGCTTAAATTTTTCACAATCTTCTAATTTTTTGGGCCATGTACAATTGTACGACTTGCTCATGTTCAGAAACGGCTCCATGAAGTAAGTCGACCCTAGGTTTGGAATCCAAGAGGACATTAAAAAAAATAGCTCTTACTTTATATTACCATCTTGATTCTATGTGGACCCAAGCCAAAGTTCAGACCGATAAGGTCCGAAAAAATTAAGGTGTCTGGATAAGGGACTTGCACTATGCATACTCAACTCGACAACCCGTTAACACCAAGTTAATTTAATGGATTATTTACACTAACCTCCCATAGGTTTTATGGTTATTACACGGACCTCCCCTATGTTTTATGTAAATGATTATTATATTAACCACCTTATTTTGAAAATAAAACACAAAGTATAAAGAAAGTTCGTGTAATTATTTTCAAATCAAAGAAGGTCCATGTAATAATCATAAAACATAGAAAAGATTAGTGTAAATAACCCTAATTTAATTCACATACTTCTAAAATTTGAAACCCAAATCCACTCAACAGACATAAGATTTTCTCCGAACCCAAATCCTCACTCTTATGGGCTTTTTCTGACCCTGTCCCATGTTGTTTATTTTGTGTCGGATATTGGCATTTTTGGTGTCTAGTACACTGTATATCAATGAAGCAATAATTTAGAAGTACATAAATTATTATTTTTATCATACCATAATTTTTTATAACAATTTAGATTTTGGAACTATTTAAACAATTTTCTCCTTCCCATCTTAAATTTATCATATGTTATAAGAAATTTTCAAAGAAATATCATGTTATTTTATACCCAAGCCTATAAAACTCACGACAACTTGTTGAAATAATATAAATATTTAACATTCATTCCTCATAATAGTTTTACAGTTTTGAAGCAGTGGCATGAACATTATATGGTATTAGATCAACTCTCATTTGAATTCCTCAACACAAATTTTAAGTATATTTAAAAATCATCACCATAGGCCTTTAACTCATAGATTATGTGCAATCATAATATCAAACTAATCTTAAACACAAGCATAATGTTGAGGTCTAGCCCGATAGAGGTGCCTGGACGAAAGTCTGGAGAGCACATGTGCGGGGCCCCCGAATCAGCATCCAATATTCATGTGATTAAATTTGGACGTCCAGTATTAGTGATGGACTATTTTAGGATTTTCTATGCCCTAAATTAGGTTTTCTCATATATATATATATATATATATATATATATATATATATATATATATATATATATATATATATATATATATATATATATATATATATATATATAACTACCATGAGAAGCTCAGTATGTGAGATTCAGGGTGCAAGTCCACAGAAAATCTAAGGAAATTTTCGTACTTTGTTCTTAGGGCTCGATATTCGAGACAGTTGGAATAGAAGATCTGTTCGGGGAGTTGTCTTCTTCGTTTAGGGAGAACATTACGAGGTTGGGTGAGTGATTTTAGTTGTATCTCTTTCTTTCTTCTTGAGTTCGGTAACGAGTTTAACTTGGGGACAAAGGGTTCAACATTTTTATTCAATATATTGTTGGAAGTTATATAGATTGGGATTTGTCCAGGTGACATAGTCACCAAAAATACTGTATTTCATCTATCTTGGTGCTTTTGTTAGACGTTGGTTCGTTATCTTCAAGTGGGTTGGCATCGCTTTCGCGTCCGTGTATGTGGCCAACTCTGGTTCGGGTTACACCACATTTCCAACAATTGGTATCAGAGCTCTCAGGTTCTTGAGAGGAAAGGTACAATCATGTCTATAGAGCAGACAAACACACGAATGATCACCCACATAGGGGAGAACTAGGTGATTTGGAATCCAAGGATCTAGGATCTACTATGGTGCAAGGATTTGCATTGTCCGTTGGAGGGCGATAATACTAAGCCATCAGACAAATTATTGATAATTGGAAACGATTGGATCGGAAGGCTGTTTGATTCATTCGCTAATGGCTGGAGGATTCGGTATTTCATCATGTGTCAATGGAGAGTTCAACAAAAGCATTATGGGGAGGCTGCATCCGCTATACGAACAGAAGACTACTAGCGATAAGGCATTTCTTATTCGCCAACTTGTCAACTCGAAGTACACGGAGGGTGCCTTAGTGGCACAATATCTGAACGAGGTTCATGCATAATCAATTAGTTATCTACGATAAAGATAATGATTGAAGATAAGCTTCAGGCCCGGCTGCTTTTGAGTTATTTGCCGAAAAGCTTGAAGATATTGGTAGTGTTTGTGAGCAACTTCGTACGTTATGGAGTTGTTATGATGGAGGCAGCCAAAAGCAATTTGTTGAACGAGGAGGTTCAACAAAAGCAGATTAAATCAACTTATGAGTTCGCTCTGGTTGCTTCTTACAAGAAGGGAAGACTAATGTCAAATATAAGGACATGAGGGAGTTTTCAAGATCTTGCAAGTATGGAACGCAAGGAAGGTTGCTATCACTATAGTCAATGAGGTCATTTTAAAAGAAACTTCATGAAGCTAAAAAATGAGAAGGCTAATGGCAAGGATGATCAGTTAGATTTTACGGCTCTAAGAGATCTTATCATCACAGCGACCGACACTGAGAAACCTTGTTGCATATGTCATGACAGCGATTAGGTCTTGGATACGGGGGCATTATATCATGCCACTTCGTAGAGGAGGATCTTTACGTCATACCGAGGCGACAGGTTTGGGCGTATGAAGATGGGCGACAAGGGGGCATCAGTGATGTGCACTTGACAAATGAGCTTGGTGAGAAGCTCGTTCTCATGAAGGGGTTCGTTGTGTACAAAGTTTGTGCTATAACTTAGTTTCGATAGAATAACTGGCAGATAATGGCATTGTAGTATGTTTGAAAACAAAGATTGGAAGCTTATGAAGGGTTCCCAACTGCTGTCTCGAAGAAATATTTGTTGTGGTATGTACAGGTTCAAGCCGTTGATATGTATAGAAAGGCCACAAATTTCGAATGGGGTCTCAAGGGATATTCGACAGATCATTTGTGGATCGTGAAAAACTTGTTAAGGAGGGTCTTCGAGATGATTTGATCAGGATACAGAGGATTCAGTTCGTCGAGACAAACCGACGAATAGTGATGAGACAAAGATTGAGGGTCATTCTGTCGGTCCCATGATAGTCGGTCGGTCTCTAGGTAGGGGTTATTCTACGGATCTAGATTTGGTGACGAGCGGTTAGCCAAAATTTTATAGAGCGACATTAGTTTCAGTAGTTCAAAGGTAGGAAGAAGATCAAGGTATGCAGTAAAATCAATCTGAGGAGGGTGAATCTCTATTTGCACAGTTTCAGGGGAGTTGCGGATCATCGATAACGTGCACAGTACATGGTGATCTGCTCGAGGATGCATATGTATGGGCAAGTTTTAGTGTCGAAGGTGGACAGGTTCAGGAGCTTGAATCTTGAGGGAACTGTCTCATTCTCTTAGTTGGGCCAGCCAAGGGTGAAGAAGCTCAGTGTAACAGGAGTACGTTCCGATGGAAGACGGAAGTCCGAGACATGCAGTAGAAATTTACGGTAGGACTGATCGTCAGGGACTTCGATCTTGGCCGAGTTTTTGATGTCGGTATGATCCCAATTATACATTAGGTGTTACACATGTCAACTAGCATCGACATGGTGATCGAGGAGCTAGAGACGAAGGAAGATGCAAAGCATTCCCGAGGATCAAAGATCAATGACGATGGAGAGCAGGAACTCTTTTACGGGGGAGGGGAGGAGACAGGCATGGAGTCTAATTAAGGAACCATGGGATCAACACCTCTCATCAAACTGGAGGGAGAGTATGTTGGGGTCCATCCCGATAGAGGTGCCCGGACGAAAGTTTGGAGAGCACATGTGCGGGCCTCCCAAATCAGCATCCAGTGTTCGTGTGATCAAATTTGGACAACTATGATTAGTGCTGGGCTATTTTAGGGACTACCTATGCCATAAATTAGGTTTTCTCAATATATATATATATATATATATATATATATATATATATATATATATATATATATATATATATATATATATATATAATATGTGTGTGTGTGTGTGTGTGTGTGTGTGTTGAGGGTGGTTGGCATGAGAAGCTCAATACTAGAGATTCAGGGTGCAAGTCCACAGAAAATCTAAGAGAAATTCTATACTTTGCTCTTAGGGATCATATTCGAGATAGTTGGAAGAGGAGATATGTTCGGAGAGTAGTCTTCTTTATTCAAAGAGATTACTACGGTGTTGAGTGAGTGATTTTAGTTGTGTCTCTTTCTTTCTTCTTCAGTTTGGTTAGGAGTTGAACTTGGGGGCAAAGGTTTCAACATTTTTATTCAATCTTTTATCTTGTTAGAAGTTTTATAGATTGAGATTTGACCATGTGACATAGTCACCTAAAATAATGTGTTTGATCTGTCTTGGTGCTTTTGTTAGACGTTGGTTCATTATTTTCTAGTGGATTGGCATCGCTTCCGCGTCCGTGTCTGTGGCCAACTCTAATTCGGGTCACACCGCATTCCCAATGCCTAACTTGAACAAGTAGAAATTATGGTCTTACGTAAAGTTTGTCATTTAGTATAAGATCTTTGTTGCTTTTAGATGAGAATTCTCAGTTTATTAGCTAGCTTTCCTACGATTTTTCTTGAAGATGAGCACTACAAGGGAATATATTACTTTGATTAATTATTTAATGGTTGTGATTCTAAATACAATTTCATATTTTCATGAGCCGTAGCGTTTGTATTGTAGTCTGTGTTAAAACTTTTTTGTGTCTATTCCTCGACCTAGACTAACCTAACATAATGATTATTAATTATTGCTAATATTTGTTTGACCATCATTGGACTTAACTTAATATAATCTAAGTAAATTACTCTTTACCCTTCTTTATGAACCTCACCTACATGACAACTCACTATATGTGTTGTTTCATCTTATACATATAAAATTTTATTCCTTCAATTGCATGACACCTACACACCCTTAGGAGGTACGAGCCATCATTTTCTTCATGAATAAAATATTTCCCACTTTCTTTCTCTTTCCAATTTTTTTCTTTTTTTCTCCTTCATTTCCATTCCCTGTCCTATGTCACACCCCAGAACTATAATACTGGAGAGTGGGGGCATAACTCAGCCAGCTACGTATACCAGAGTACTCTAGTACCCCGAGATACGGTCACGGCTGTATAAGATATGGAGGGTTAATACTACAAGCCAACATTCAAACCTAGCTCAAGCAATCCTAGTGTCTCAATCACAAATAAAAAGAACAACATACAAGTTATATGATCATCAGACATAAGATAGTAAAGCGTCCCAAACTATGTATACACAGATGATCATGGAGCTAGTAATACAAAATAAAGAACTAGAAAGAGTCATAGTCATACATGATAAACTCTAGCTATAGTCTAGAATACACTAATCATGTCATGCCCGTAGGCTAGATGTCAAGTCCAAAATATGAGCTAAACACATGATCGGTGGCTAAATACCTCAAAAGAATATGTACAAGATCTAATGAGAGAATGATGAAGAAACCCACTCAAGTACTCTAGTGCTCCGGGTGGTCACCATCCAGCGTAAGATATTAGAGATCCTTAGATTTTGCTATGAGATCTGGCCTTGCAAAACCAATGGGGTCAGACCCCAATAGCAAGTACCATAAAGGAGGCCAAACTACGAACTAAAACCAGCATGCAAGCAAACTAACGATAACTAAAGGCAAAAAATAACCATCATAATAATAATAAAGTGCACCAGGAAGCATGAATGAAAATTGGGAATATGTAGAGTAAACAGGAACATGTGAACATGTACATGATCATGTAAAGTAAACATGAGTAGCATATAAGTACAAGATTAGGAAACATGGCATAGACAGTTGTGTTTGATAATAAATAAAAGAAGTAGGACGAGGTTTATACGAAACCCGCTCTTCAGTTTACAAACAAGAAGTACAATTAATCCTATACGAGGATGTCGAGTACAATTTTTAATCTGGATAAATATTGCTATAGGAGTCTGATCTGCGGTCGATCACTTTATCCTTTGGACCACACGATGATGAAGAAGTGCCGTAGAAGACAAAAAGCAGCTTCGAAGGTTGCAAAAGAGGGTGGATGCTCGATGCCAAAGTCGTCGATCACTACTCTTTGCCTGAGCTTTGGATTCTTCTCTCTCAAAGACTCTTTGACCCTTAGTCCTTCGATCTTTTCTCCTCCTTTCAATTTTTTGACCTTTTTCGACCACCTCGACCTCTGTCAATAGAGGTCTCTATTTATAGAGTTTTAGTGACAGTGACCACCCAGCCGGCGTAGAAGCCGAACGGTGGAAAGTATGGCACCTTTTTACGCGATGGTTACAATAACCGTTGCCCGCGTATAAATGATCTCCTGAATGAGAATGTGATGCGTGTCCCATTGAGAGACAATGCGTATAATCGCTGCGAAGATTACGGCATAAAGCCACGTAGGTAGTTATCCCTTGCGTAGAGAAGGTTGGCGTAGAAGCCAATAACTGTCACTATAGCGTAGAAGCCAAAAGTTTTATCAAACCGGCATAGAAGCCGAGTAGGCGTAGAAGCCGAGAAGGCATGGAAGCCGAGTGGGCGTAGAAGTCGAGTAGGCACAGAAGCCGAGGGGGCGTGGAAGCCTGATGGCGTAACGTGCCAAAGTGATGATGTGGACGTTTTAGCCGAGATTACGGCTCTTGGAGATATAATCAAATCTCTTGCATTAAATGCGGAGATCTGCCATCATCCTGCGTATTAAATGCAAAGGCGTATCTTGAAGATCTGCCATCATTCCGGGCATTAAATGCAGAGACGTGCTTCGAGCTCTGTACGAAGAGCAGCTTTTGACGTGGCAGCCTGTTTGTCTTCTGCGGAGCGTAAACAGCTCATATCTGCCTGTGTAAAACTAGGCAGCGTATTCCCTTGTATGCGTAAAAGCAGTTTACGCCGATGAGATGTCACTAAACGATGGTTTAGTGACATTTAATCAAATCTCTTGCATTAAATGCAGAGATCCGCCATCATCCTGCGTATTAAATGCAGAGGCGTGTCTCGAAGGTCTGCCACCATTCTGCGCATTAAATGCAGAGACGTGTCTCGAAGGTCTGCCACCGTTCTGCGCATTAAATACAGAGACGTGCCTCGAGCCCTGTACGAAGAGCAACTTTTGACGTGGCAGCCTGTTTGTCTTCTGCGGAGCGTAAACAACTCATATCTGTCTGTGTAAAACTAGGCAGCGTATTCTCTTGTATGCATAAAAGCAGTTTACGCCGAGAAGATGTCACTAAACGACGGTTTGGTGACATTTAATCAAATCTCTTGTATTAAATGCAGAGATCCGCCATCATCCTGCGCATTAAATGCAGAGGCATGTCTCGAAGGTCTGCTACCGTTCTGCGTATTAAATGCAGAGACGTGCCTCGAGCCCTGTACGAAGAGCAGCTTTTGACGTGGCAGCCTGTTTGTCTTCTGCGGAGCGTAAATAGCTCATATCTGCCTGTGTAAAACTAGGCAGCGTATTCCTTTGTATGCGTAAAAGCAGTTTACGCTAAGAAAATGTCACTAAACGACAGTCTGGGTCGCTGTGCCATGCCATCATTATAGCCGTCATTTGGGTAGTCGTGCAGTACTCTTTGTCAGGAGTCAGACGTCAGGTTCACTGCATGATTTGACAGGTTTATTTCAGAGAATACGAAGCGTTCCTCGTACACTTCAATGCTGAATTAAAAGCGGATGAGTTTTAAGCCATAAAGGCGATATAGTACCCTTTTTTACGCTGAAGCAGCCTGGACATACTGCTTTACGTGGATAGTCCTTGAGCTTATATTTCACGCTGTACTTAGCGAAAAAAGCTCTGTTTGTACGCCGATGGCGTAGAAGTTATTTTTTACGCTGTCCAGCACCAACATGCTGCGTATAGCTATCCAGCGTATTTTTGATGCTTCTACAAGACCCCTTCAAAGTTTTCAAATTTCTCGTAATCTGAAATGCTTTGAATGAAGCATGAAACGGTCAAGTCTGACACGTTCTTCAAGGCTGATTTCTTGGCAGATTTGTTGGGATTTGTTGGGATTCGGTGTGTTCTCTTTTGCCTATAAAAAGGCTGAGGAGTTAACCCGTTCTTCCCATATTTCCTTCACCATACAGAGATGATCGTCGGAGTTCGTCGGGTTGACTTGAGGAAGAAGAAGACCATGTTCTTCCAGCATGTAAGGAGCCAAAAAAGAAGGCGTCTTCGAGCAAATGTCCTCTGCAATGATGGATCATGGAAGAATATCATAGCCTCCCTTGCTCGGGATAATCAGCAACTTCATATGGCGGTTCGCCCAGGAGAGGGGAAGGGTCCCATTAGACCACAGCTTATAATCTGTGTTTTCTCCTGTCATTTGTGGACGAGAGCAGACAGACTAGCTCTGTCCTCGAGTATCGAGTTGGGTTTAATACCTCAACTCGATCTGTCATGGCGTATGGAGGATGGGCTCTGAATAATTTAAACAGGTCTAGTTTTGTATCCTCCCGCCATTAATCTTTTTTTGTTAATCGGTCGCGGAAACCGACTAACTGCTGAAGAAGACGGAAGAAGTTCTTCACCATACTAGAACCTGGCAGAACAGATTCTGGGGGTGGCCTTCCGATGACGACGAGGAAATCCTTTGTAGACGGGATTTCCCTCATATGTAATCATGAAAATAAAGAAAAACCCTTGTAGACCGAATTTCTCTCATATGTAATCATGATTTAATAAAATTATCTTCTTCTGTGCATATGATTATCTTGTCATATATTTTGCTGTGATAAAGTCTGAATATGTGTAGCTTCGACACGTCTGGTCACTTTACGCCGACTCTGATAGAAAAAGTATTAGGTCCCGTCCTGTCTTTTACGCATAACTAAGGATGCGCAGAAAGCCGCTTAGCATTTAAGTCGAGTATTCGAACCGTCCTGCTGTTAGGAATGGGGAGTCGCGTAGAATTCTAAACCGTCACTTCTGATGAGAAGAATTTTTGTTCAGACCATCATCTTCAAGAATGATTTCCCGAAAATCCCTTGATATAGGGCGAGAAACGGCTGTCAAATTGAGTCGTCATCTTGAACTGTAGATGAAATATTCAGACTGGATCCTGTATGAACTTCCAATCAACCCAAGAAGAAGAGTCATTTTCCATGTTAAACTCTGTATGCTTTGAGTACTTGGGATATTTTTTGAGGCCAAGAAGGAGTATCCTCTGCGTGAACCCTTGTAATTGGCCGCCTTGAGAGTTGTTCAGATATGCGCATATTCTGGCCTGCGTATTCTCAGATATGCGGAAAGTCATAGATCTATAATGTAGATGAGCATAAGATCATAAGTTTGTAGCCTCTCGAGCGTAAAAGCTGCTGAGCATGAGAGCATCCGGGCATAAAATTGTAGATCTGTAGCCTCTGCAAAGAAAATCTTTCGAGCGTGAAGTCGTAGATTTGTTGCCTCTGAGCGTAAAAGCCACCGAGCGTGAAATCATAGGTTTGCAGCTTCTGAACGTGAAGTCATAGGTTTGTAGCCTCTTGAGCATAAAAGCTACCGAGCATAAAAGCATCCGGGCGTAAAACCATAGACTTATAGTCTCTGAGCGTAAAATCGTAGATCTGTAGCTGCCGAGCGTAGAAAGCTTCTTGGCGTAGAACCACGAATCTGCTTTGCACGAAAACTTTTTGAATTTGCTGACTGTCCGCTTTCTCTGAGTAATAGGCTGACGTAGTACCCAATCATAACCAAATATTAATTGTCGGATTTGGTTCGGGTTTCGAGGAGTCCATTCGAACTCTATATATACCCCAAGGCTCCCAGAGAAAAACTTTTCATCCGTCTTTTGCAAAAGAAAGCCTTCGTCTCTTCGAGTTCTCTCCTTCGTTTCTTCTCCGAGCATTCAGAGTTTTCAGCAATGGCCCCGAAACTGATCTTCCCCTCTAAGGGAAAGAAGACCGACTCTTCTTCTCGCTCTTTTGCCCAAGCGAGAGCGACTTCTGTCGGACAAGGCGAGCTTCCTTCTAAACGAAGTATCCCGTCGACGAGCAGCGCACCCGGAGTTAAAGGTAAAGTTTTTAGGACGAAAAGAACGACGAAAATCCTTCACACATGTTGTACGTGAACGCGCTAGGTCGTCTTCTGTACTGATAGCCTCTTCGAGGAAGATGATGCACAGAGACGTTTCATCTTTTACGCCCACATTTCTAATGTGTTAGCGTAAAAACTCCATATTTTTGCAGTTGAGCGTAAAAGCTTTGACTGTCAAAAACTTGGCGTATATTATAAAATTGGAGTTTTACGCTTCTGGATAAAAATTCTTGCGTAATAACTCAAATTTTTGGCAATCTGACGTAAAACACAGACTGTATACTGGCAACCTTGAACTTTACGCTTAGGAAAGGGATTCCAGCGTAAATGATCAAGTTTTTACAGTCTTGGCATAAAGCACAGACTGTTGCCTCTTGGCATATGCTGCAAGATTGTTATATCTAGTACAGAAACTGACGTATTTTCTTGTACTTTGCAGTTAGCTTGCATGCGTCTCCATTGGCTGAGGTGATGGGTTCTGCTGCCGGGATGCTGCATTCCAACTACCTGGAGGATCTGTCCCACGTGACATTTCCTATCTCCGAACCCCAGTATCCTGAAGGAAGGGGAATCCTGATATCAGCTCAAGGCGAGCGAACGCTGTTGAACATGATCAACGGAGAGCCCCTGACGTACGTAGACGGAAAGAACTATATAAAACCAACTTTTCTCTTTGGGGACATGATTGACAAGCTGTCCCAGACGAAGCCCAAGAAAGAACTCTGGGTTTTCCCTGCCGGGGGTTTGGTCATGTATCTGCCCAAGATGCTGAAAGACTACCCCATCTCGGCATTCTTCCACGCCACATATCCCAGGAGGATGTCGTGGGTGCTGACTCCCAATCTTCACGGCTGACCGGGGAAGATATTTTACCAGAAGGGATCTGGCCAAGGGTCATTTGTCAGCTGCCCTTCCGGCTCTGTGATGCCGTTCAGGGGATTGTATCCGGAAAGTGTCCCGAGTGAAGACAGTTTACTGCTCCAGCCGGTCCAATTACCGACTTTCTGTAATGACTTCATGGGTCATGGAGGAGTATACCCCAAGGTGAATCCTCGGTACAATGGGTGGATCACCCCAACAAATCTTCGATGGGCTCGCTTAGCTGACTGGGCCCTGAAGCATTTTCAGGCCGAGCTGGAGAGCATTGGTCTGTATGCAGCCGTGAGTGCTACCAGTGTTGGGTTACCTCTCAATCCCAACCTGTTTCTGGCCTTGATGGAGCGATATATCTCGCTCACCGGGACTTTTGCCACTCCACTGGGGGAGTTGGGGTTAGCCCTCCACGAGATGGCAGAGATTTCGAGACTGCCAATGGGGATACTCCTTATGAGGAGTATGTTCCCACAAACCGGGAGTTGGGGGATTCAGACCCTCGGGTGGTGGCAATATACCAGGAGCTGATGTGTCACTACCTGGCGTGCACCGCCTTTTATGGTGAGCCTTCTGATTTGGCTCATACCAACAAATGGGCGTCCTACCTCTTCTTTCACCGGGCCAGGGCTGCTAAGCCAGAGAAAGTCTTGGATAGCAGGGATCAGCCTCTAAACTTTCTGAGCGTGCTTACTGCTTAGGAAGTCGACGATCTTATATAAGACGCTGGGGCTCCGGACCAGATTCTCGACGAAGGGATAGGGAAATATCCTGCAGGCACTAAGGCCTATAGCTATTTGAGGCATTGCCGCAGGCCTTTGTCCAAGGAAGCTCAACTGGCTGGCTTCCTCTCCATATGGCTGCGTCGACTGGTGGTACCCGGCATTGCATCTGTGGACCTTATTCACTGTAACACCTTATAGCCCGCAGTGCGTCTGGTGTTCGGGACAAGACTGGGCTTGCTCCCTGCCATGGTGTGCCGCATACAAGCTGGCCTGAGGGCCATTACTGATGGGCTGCTTGCCGATGAAACTCGGCGTGCTAGCTTTCCCAGGGTAGAATTACCATACCTCTATTTGATGGGATGGTTAATTCTCCATAACTCCAGGGTGATATCTCCCAGCTCTGGCAGTAGTTTGCGGGGTAGTTTCTTGCTGAATTACAAAAGATCCTCCTGGAATGTGGCCACAATTTTAGACTGTCGGCGGGCGCTGAATTTTAGTCATAGTTGGAAGCTCTTCTGCACTGTCCCCTCTGTACATTTCAATCAATCGGGGATTAGGCTTGAGGATAAAGGCGACGGGAAGACCATTCTTTCTCCTGAAGCTTTTAATTGGTTGGTCTGCATTAGACCTTCCTATTTACTGTACAGAAGTGAAGACCAATGCTTCTTGGAATCCTACCTGCCTAGTCGGTTTGCCAGGCAGTTTGGGTATGACCAATTGCATATGGGCAACGCCGTTACCAGCTTCAGGTCCAGGGGTAGACTCATTGATGGAGTGAAAGGATGGAGATACTTCATCATGGGTTGTACTGAAGCAATTTTTACTGTGCCCGTCATTTCGCTCTCCACGGAGCTGCGCATCCTTCACTCGTATACCCAGTTTTATGTGGCAACGAATACCTTCCATCGCAATTTCAATATGGGTGGAAGTTTTAGGATGCCCTCCTCCAAGTCTGCGGGAGTAGACGAAATCCCCTTGGTCTCCTCCGACAAGGGTGAAGATTCTGTCAATCCAGATGAGCCTCTGTTGGCGGTACCGAGGGGTGACATACCTCCGCCTACAGGGGCTTTGGTCATCTCTGGTAAGCGAAGGGCTCCTGCTCCGAAGGAGGCTTCCCCTCGCACGAGGAAGAAGACGGTTAGTCGTCCTCTTAGGATTCCCGGTCGTGAGGCTCCTAAAAGTGAGCCTACTGCTTCCCCTGTCGGGGACGATTCTTTGATTGGAGGTTCCTCGTCTTTTAGAGAGGGACCCTCCACAGTCCCGACTGGCGGTGCCGGAGAATTTCTGTTTGAGGCTGCTATCGCTGCTACTGCTTCAGGTAGTGGTGCGAGATCGCCTACGGGGCCGAGCCCGATAAGGATATCTTTGTCCAGACCAGCAACGGGAGAAACCCCTGCCGTGTCTGTAAGTGTACCCAGCGAGATTCTAGCTGACGAACCTCGATTGGATCTGGGTGAAGACTCAGAAGAATACCTGCCGATGTCGGTTAGCGCACCCCCTTCTCCAGGTATGACAGCTCGCTTAGCATCATTAAGAAATGATTTAGCTGTACTGGCGGCAGACGCGACATATACACCATCGGCCATGGGTAAATGTCGTCTTTATGCCTTTCTTTAGAAAAATTAACATCATGTCGATATTAACTTTCTTGTCTCCTTTTCAGGGGAAGACCTCTTCAGGGAGGGCAATGTTGACGCGCCTTTTGGCTCTGTTTTAGCTCCTGGCGATGACCTGGAGGTGCCCGACTTCAAATAGAAAACATTTTTGGGTTCCGACTCGCCCGAAATGGTTCCGATGTCTCAAGAGGCGGATGAGCCTGTCATTATGACAATGCCTCCTTTGAGTATGCCGGTCACCTCGTCCGTTGTTGGCGCATTCTCTTTCGTCGCACCATCTGTTGAGGCAACGGCTATGGCAACATCGTCTGCGGTCGTTCCTGGAGGGAGGTTCGCCAATATTGCAGCCACTCCCTGCGTATTTTTGGACCTGGCCCTGCTGACTGAGCAGTATACAAGTATCTTCTACACCACCTTAAAAATGCTAATATCAATGGTATTGGAGAAGAATCTAAGCTTCGAGGCTCTAAAGAGGTCCTCTCAGTTTGCGATAATGCCGATCAGAGAATTCGATGACACTGGGGTAGCTGACATCCTGGAGGAGATAGTTAATGGTTTGGAGCAACCCATTAACGAATATCTGCAGCTATCTCGAAGCAGCCTTGAAGATCTGGTCTAGGCTAAATACGACTCCTTGACTGCGCAGCTTGCTGAACAAATGGAAGGCCTGAATAAATCCATCCAGACACATCAGCAGGAGATGGATGAAGAAAAAGCCGTTTTGGAGGAGGTCATTCCTCTTCAAACGAAGTGCCAGGCCGAGCATAAAGGGAATGTAGTCCGCAGACTGAAAATAAAACTCGCTCAGGCCAAGGAGTAGGCTTCTCAGTCATCGGAAGCTCTAGATATGGTGAATGGTCGACGAGAGACTGCTCAGCAGAACTTGGCGCGTGCAGGAGTCGCCCGTGCTGGTTTTGTTCGGGCTAGATCCGAACTGTCCCTCCTGAGCAATGACGAGGCACGGCTGGAGCGGGCCCGCACTGATGTCTTGGATTCCAGGACTGAGAAGATGGCCGTACTGGTGCAGCAGATTCGCGACCTGGCCGCTCCCCCCAAATGATGTACCTTTTTGCTTTCAAATATAATTTTGCTCTTTTTTTTTGGAATAATAAAGAGACTCTTATCTGACTTTGTGGATCCATCATTTTGGAATATAAATGACAGATTTGGGTGAAAGTGATATCAGAGGTAATATGGACGTGATATACTCTCGGTAAACTTTAGCATGCCATATCTATTCAGAGGTTATATGGACATGATAGAATACGCTTCGACTAAAGTTTGTACACAAAATACTATCAGAGGTAATATGGACGTGATAGGTCTTGATATTTCAAATTAGTTTTAGACATATCTATTCAGATGTTATATGGACATGATAGAATACGATCTAACTAGTTTCATTTTGGAAGTAGTATTGTCAGAATAAGATCTTCACCATACTCCATTTGAGCAAAGAAGGCTAAGCGTAGTACCTTTTTAGGAATTTGCCATTGATAGGAGCCATCAATAAGTCTCCGTTAGGCTTGGCTAACCTGTAGGCGCCATTTGAGAACGTCGTCTCGATCACATAAGGGCCTTCCCATTTAGGCTGGAATTTACCCTTACTCTTGTGAGTAAGAATCATTGGCCTTCTCACAGCTAAAACTAGCTCGCCAACTTTGAACACTCTTTTCTTTACTTTTTGATTAAAAGATCTGGAAATACGTGCCTGGTAGAACGCGATGCGCTGTTGAGCTTGGAGGCGTTTCTCGTCTAATCCTTCTAGCTCCTGAAGCCTTAACAGGTCATTCTTTTCTTGAGTTAACTCATTAACCACTGCTATCCTGAGTGACAAAATTTGGAGCTCGATGGGGAGAACTGCTTCACTCCCATAAACCAATGAGAATGGAGTGCAACCTGTCGGTGCTCGTACCGTTGTGCGGTATGCCCAAAGACATTCTCCCAGCTTCTTATTCCAATCTCTCTTGTTCGAAGAGATGAACTTCTTCAAGAGCTTGATAATGGTTTTGTTGAAAGCTTCCGCCAAACCATTAGCAGCAGGATAATATGCCGTAGAGGCCACATTTTGTATTCGATTTTTATCGCAAAATCGATGAAATGCTTGGCTGATGAATTGAGGCCCATTGTCATGAATTATCCTTTGGGGTATCCCAAAGCGATAGATGACATGATGCTTGATAAAGATGATCATATTAGATGCCTTCACCTTAGCAAGAGGGATCGCCTCTGCCCATTTGGAGAAATAATCCGTTATGGCCAGTATGAACCGGTGACCTCTGAAAGAAGATGGGTGAATAGGACCAATGATGTCCATACCCTATGCTTCGAAAGGCCAGGATACAACCGTAGGATGTAGATGTTCAGAAGGTTGATGTATGAAGTCTGCATGAACCTGACAGGCTCTGCATTATCTTGCATACCTTATTGCATCTGTGATCATAGTAGGCCAGTAATAGCCCATTCTCCTGATACGATCCTGTAGCTTAGGACCGGGTTGATGCGCTCCGCATATGCCGTCGTGAGCTTCACGGATAACCCGCTGTGCCTCGTCATCGGAGAGACATCTCAATAGCAGTCCATCGTAGGTCTGACGATATAGACACTGTGAAGACGCGTCAAAGTAGAAGCGTAATGATCGTCTTTTGACGGATACTGCTTCTTTAGGGTCCTCCGGTAAGATTCCGTATGCCACGAAATCTATAAAGGGACTTCTTGTCACTACCACATTCCGAAACCAGGGGCATTTTCGACTTTTTATAATATTTAATATTATTGTAGTTATAATTAATTAATTGCATGATAGTGTATTTGATTTAAATAATTTTGTGCGATGTGTAATTCAATATATAATTATATGCAGTGTTTATTATTTTATTTTAGCTAGCAGACTAGACCTAGAAGCCAGTAGATGAGCACCTGTCGGAATTATGGAATTTTGAGGTTAATTGTTTTATTTTAGAATTAATTTATTGGAGGTGTAATTAATTACTGTATTTTATTTAATATTTTGCGCAATTGCCTTTGCTTCGATATTTGGAGCACTATCCAGACTTTTGTCTTCCAACAAATTTCACAATCTTGCCCTAGACACGCCCGCCTTCAATTCTGCTATTTTTGCAACTCATAATTGTGCTCCCTGTGCATTATTTCTGGCCGCACAAAAATTGTCGCTGACGTTATTTTTTAATTTCCTATTTTTGTATCGTTGTGCGTTCCAATCGAAAATTGGAGGCCATCTTGGCCTATTTTTCGTACGACCCAAATTAGGGTAATATTCTGTTCTGAGTCTTCTTCAATATTGGTATTGATGACCTGACCTGATTTTGGCTCCATGTACTCCTAATTAATTGTTGAACACAACTTGCATTTATTTCTATTTAAATTGAGGATACCATTTTATCTGATTCTAAAATCCCAATTTAATTCCAGTGCCCTGTTATTTGAGCCCATACCGATCTTACAGTGCCCCCTGACCCTACAAAATACCGGACCCCGAATCGCCCGCCCAATTTTCGTCATTTTATGTGTTTGTGCAATTTCCCAAATTTAAGGGGGCTAAATTGCAAATTGGCATTTTGTGGCCTCACCCAATTATTTTAACCAATGAGGAATTCTAAATATTTTAATTAAACCTCACCTTCATTTTCCCACATGAATTTATTTCCTTCATGAACCATCCTAGCCACTCATTTAAGTGGGTCAAATCCTCACCCTACATCACACCCTCTCTCATCCTATATAATGACATGTCTACATCAACCCTAATCCCTAGGCAACCTAGAAAACACCACCTCCTCACAAGCCTCCAAAATTCCTCAAGCCTCCTCCCTCTCTCCTACGTATGTGAACATTTTCTTCTCTTCTTCTTCCTTTCTCCTTCTCTTTTTCCTTTCTTCTTCTTCTTCTTCTTCTTCTCCTTCTTTCATTCTTTGAATTTGAAATTCAAATAATATTAAGAAAGGGGGGAAACCATCTTCACAACCCTGTGCCAGGCACCCCGGCGGCCCCTCAGTACTCCGTTCCGGCGTTCGGCCCGGCGGCACTGCGGCTCTCCTCCCGCTGCTCCTCTGCTCAACTCCGGCGGCCCCTCTTCACGAGCTCCTCCACCGCCGGCCTGTCCTCCATCCATCCATCCATTCATCGACCGGCGACGCTGCACTCCGGCCCCGACTCCCTACTGCCTCCCTGCTGCTCAGCCCGGCCGACGAGCCGAGATCCTCCCTCCGACCTCTGGCAGCAGTTTCCCGGCCGCTGCTACTCCTCTCCGGCTGCACCTTGCTTCCCTCCCGCTGTAAACTGCTCCCTCTCTCTCTCTCCTCCATCTCCTCCCATCAACACCATCAACACCACCAACGGAGATCCGGCCATCCTCCTGCCGTACTCCGGCGGCCGGCCGACCCACTGTAAGTTTTCCCTTCCTCTCCTCTCTCTCTTTTTATATATATATATCTTTATATATATATACGTATGGGTATATATATATAATAGGTATATGTATGTGTAGGTATGTATAATGTATTATTTTTTATTAAATGTTAAATAGTACATATAATATTGGTATACGTATAAATATATATTTCGTATATACTTAATATATTTAATTGTAAAATGGAAATACATGTATAAATGTATATTTTGTAAATGTATGTATTTAAAATAAATATGTATAGTAATTATTTTTATTTAATTGTATGAGTATAGTATGCATTCAAATAAATTGTATAATTAAGGATGTATTAATGTATATATAAATATGTATAGTATATATTTTAATGTATGTATATGTATGTATATACATGTTTAGATATATTTAATGTGTATAAATATACATGTATGTATATATCTAATTAATATGTATGTTAATATATATCTAATGTATATATATATATTTAATGTGGATAAATGTACATGTATACATATACAAAGTATGCAAGTATGTATTTGCGTAGGTATAAATGTGTAATTAGTATATGTATTTAATTTAATTGTATATATAATTAATGTAAAGTATTTATACATTTAATTAATGTGAAATTAGCATATGTATATTATTTATTTAATTTATGCTTAATATGTATGTATGTATAATATATAAATACATTGGTAATGCATGTTTTAAAAGAGGTAAATTGGTATATATTTAAACGTATTTTGGTGTATAGTGCGTGTATTTCAATTAATAGATATATATGTATTCTGGTATAAAATATGTCATGGTTGGTATTTTGTATATATATTTGTATATATATATACTTAATACATTTTTCAAATATGTATTATTAGCATAAATGTATATATATATACATATATACTTTGTACATACAATTAAAATATTTCCTATATACATATATATTCAAAAAATGCACTTTTGCACATATTTAATATGTACGCTTTTTGACATGTGTTAATATATAAATGAACGTATTTTGGTAAAAATACAACTATAGCAGTGTATTTATATTGGTATATATATTCTAGAGATATACATATATTAGGTTAAAATTCTTTGGTGTGTATACAAGTATTATTTTATTATGTTTATATGCAAGTATTATTTATTTTTAAAAGTATATAGTTATACATATATCTATTATTGATATTGATGGAAATTATATATAATTAATTAATAAGATGTTTATTTAAATATGTAGTCCTACTAGATGACCCTAGTTGACTAGTGCCCTGTCTGACATGGCCCTGAGGCCAGTGTTTATAGACTGTGTGTTAGCATAGCATCTGATGCAAATGTTATATTGTGTTATGTCTATAGGACTGTTGGTTACCCAGGGGATACTCTGGAATAGGGCATCAATAAATACCAGCTAAGGACCAAGGCAAGTACATTCTCTGATAATTTCCAATTCTTGATAATTGCTATAAGTTCAATGATCTTGAAATGTTACAACTGAATCTTTGACACTGTGCTACACGGACTAGTATATAGCCTGGATCTGCAGTCATGAGATGTTACCTTGATTATCGTATTGACATTGTACACGACATGTATATTTAGACATCGTACATGATAGACTTGACTTGCTCGTGTATTGTGACGTGTCATGGTTGGATCCACAGTACTAGTTGGGGGCGGGGAAGTAGATAGTAAGAAATGTGATCATAACCTCTTATTGTAGTATAGAAATTGTAAGTGTTAATCATGCTCTTCACCCATGATTAGCCAGGCCCTGTAGCTATCGTACATGTTCCCAAGCCGATCACATTTTGAAACTACTATTTCAAACACGTAGAATAGATTACTGTTTCCCTATTTTTATCATATACTACATCACCCGTATATGATACTGTTTCTTGTTCTTTTTATTTTCATACATGCACGGACTGTTTCATAATTGCCTATTGCCTGTCTCTTTACATTGCCTGTCTCTTAAATTGCCATTGCATTTATTTCACTGTCTTCTCAGTAGCTAGCATGACATGTTTTATTGTATTATAGACATTATCAATTAATGGAACTGTTATTTGAGATTGTGCTTTGCTCCTTCCTGACTGGAAATATTTTTCCAGACTATGCCTTAGAGGACCGCTGTCCGACACTTATGGTGAGTAGCTGCAGACTTGATAGTAGTTGTGATTCCAGGAGGTCTAGCTGGAAATTACTATTTTTAGTTAGTTCTTTTAACAGTCTATTTGGTACCGGATTTGTCTCCGGCATTTGGATGATTCTTGGATATTGTTGAGTTAGAATATTACTTGTGGACTTGTGTTGTGTTTAATTTAGTTTTATTATTCGAAATCTTATCGTGCTGTAATCCTGTGATTGAGTATGTGTTCATCTTATTTGTGTGTCATCCGTGCCTCCTAATGGAGATTGGATGCTTGCGTGACAGTAGTTAGATAGTATCAAGACCTTGACAGCGTTCTACCGCCGATGCTGCGGCGTAGGCTGGACGTACCCACGCACTCGTGCCCCTAAACCGGGTGCGGGTCGTGACACATTTTTAGTGGTGGCCCATGCAGGTCAGACTTCGCGAGTTGTGCGATGTCGTGGTAGTGTGGCATCTTTGTTACACTATTGCGTGCCTGCTATAGGACATAGGACATAGGATACTAGGACGAGAGCAAATACTCAATCACAATTTCTTGAGAGATTCCTGGGATGACCCCTGAGAATCTTGTTAAAACTTCCAATTTAAAATCATTCCCTTGTTCTGTCCATTCTCACTTGTTGATATTGATTTGATTGTTGTTAATTAAGGTATTAAATTAGGATTTTTGCTTCATTATAGAGTTGATTTCATATTAAGAGGAAGTTATAGACTGATTTATGGTATTATTTGATAATGCCCGTCAATGAGGATAGTGAAAGTGATTAACATTAGAGCTATTGGACTACAGAAGGTGGATTTAAATTTTTAATTGAAGATTGAAAATGAATTTCAAATTTTAGGATTATGAGAAGATTGAGATTGTTATTAAAATTTATTTTGAAGATTTCAATGAATTGCAAAAATTTTGAAATTTGAGGAGTTGAAATATTGTTATTAAAATTTTATTTTTGAGGATTCAGATTCGATTCAATAAACCTAGACAAGTCTGTAAGGATCTTTAAGGTGATTAAGTTTTCATTCAGTATTTAAATAATTGACCTTGAGGAAAGTGTATACATTTTACTTTAAAAGTTTATTCGAGGAGTTATTTGAGGAATTTTATTTAAGGATAAGATTTTATAGTGGGAGAGATATATTAGTATATAAGTAGATGAGATGCATGTGTAAGATCTGTTGGCTTGAGCGTGATTGAGATCTCACTGTCAACTGGCTTGGGTGTTCAACTAGGATTGTATTAGAGAGAGAGAGCAGTAGTTAGTATGGTGTGTTGCAACTGTTATGCACTTGAGTGATAAGGATAACTAGTATCAGCGATTGCAGTAGGTAAGGAAGCTAGCAGTGAGTGTGTTTGTGATAGAACTGTGATCCCTAGGGGATAGAGGTATCAGACTATGGGTGCATCTTTGACCTGTGCAATCATAACTAGGGTTTATTCCCAATCTCTCTATCTTAAATGTTGCTTCTTTAGAATTATACTGTCCTTCCTTGATGATATCGCATTTTTGCCTAAATTGATTCTTTGGGATCTGTCTTCAGGATGTTGCCGCAGACAAGGTCTATGAGAGCGGGAACATCAGCTTTAGAGGGGTCTGCCACCTCTCCACCTGAGAGACAGACAGCCGTAGTTTCTCCTACATCTCCGATGCACGTAGGTGATCCTCCTCCTCCACCTGTCCAGAAGATTGCCGCAGCTGTGACGGACAACCTTCCTCCTCCGCCGACTCCAATTTCCGGAGGTTTGTCCATTGACGGAACGCAGATGTTTACCTTGATCCAAGGCATGGTAGATGCCCAGAGAGTGACGGCAGACGCTCAGCGAGTTCAAGCTGAGGCTCAGAGGGTGCAAGCAGAAGCGCACCAGGCACAAACCGAGCTGATGAGAGAAAACATGGAGAATGCTCATCAAGTGACTCTCCAAGCTTTGGAGAAAGTAGCACAGTACCAGTAGTTTCCTGGCCAGCAGCAGAGATCAGGCACTATAGTGGATTTCAAGAGGATGATGCCTCGAGAGTTCAAAGGCACCGAAGGAATATTCTACGCTGACGACTGGCTAGAGGATATAGAGAGAAGCCTGCGATTGACCCAGATTCCGGAGAACTTGAAGATAGAAGCCGATGGCAGTCAGATGTTCGATATCGCACTCACATGGTATCGCACAGAGCCGAGAATTACTGTGCAAGGACTTACTTGGGAGACCTTCAAGGAACTCTTCAAGGAGAAGTTCTTTCCCGACGTGGCATTGGGAACGTTGGAAAGTCAGTTTCATGACTTAGTCCAAGGAAACATGTCGGTCGACGAGTACGCTGCAGAATTCAGTAGATTGAGCCGTTTTGCATCGTCTATGATTCGGGACCCAGGAGATCGAGCCCGGAAATTTAGAAAGGGACTGACAAGAGAGATTAAATCGCGCACTTCTGGTCGTCGTACCGCTACCTTTGAGGCTATCTTGATGGATGCTCAGATTGCAGAAGAGGATCTGGATCTCAGGCCTAAGAGGAGTCACAATACCTTTGGAGATACGAATGGTAGCGCAGGACCGGCCAAGCATCCCCGTATTCAGCACCAACAGCAGTACCAAGTACCATTTCATATTCAGCAACAACCATGGACATTTCAGCATCCACAACAGTACCTAGCACCAGTTCCTATCCAGCAACATCCATGGGCGTATCAGTATCAACAGCAGTACCAGGCACCAGTCCGTGTTGAGCAGAATCAGCAACAGCCTCCAAGAGAGACACAGCAGACTTGTCATTTCTGTAAGAAGCCAGGTCACCTTTGGAAGAGCTGTAGAACGAGGCTGGGACTTTGTTTGCACTGTGGCGCTGCGGGACATCGAGTAAGGGATTGTCTTCGAGTTCCTTATCTTTCCGACCAGCGCGCAGCTTCAGATTATAGAGATCCAGTTAGGCTACCAGTGGAACCGTATATTGCTCAGCACCCGCAAAGGGAACCACCCCAGCAGGATGGGTATTTGCGGTGACGGTCGAGAGACCGATATTGCAGGTAATGTGTTTGTAGGTTCTGTTCTTTCCTCTATTCTGTTCCTCTCTATTTGATTGATTGATTGATTGATTGCTTAGTACCGTAGTTCGTATGCATGACTCTTGTTATAATATAGTTAGTAGTACCCCTGATACATAGACTGCAACACCATAACAAATGAGACCATAACCATGTATGTTCCCCTTAGATTGTATGTGGTATGACTATAGGTAGAATTTTCTTAGACCATGATTATTGGTGTTGACTATAGTGAAGATTCATGAAGGAGTTATGACTTGACAGGAGAGGCAAGATGATTAAATTCGAGGATGACCATTGATTTAAATAAATGGTTAAGAAATTAACATGGCATAATTGGTGGTTAATTAATTCCAAGAAAGATTATGACATGTTTAAGTTGGTTATTAACTTGGAAATTTGGGAGATTTATCAATGTATTTATTTAATTGCAAGTTATGAATTCTAAAACTTAATATTTGGATGTAACATTTGGAAAATCCTTAAATATCATATTGCTGAGTATTTTGAGGAGTGGATATTAAATCCTGAGTATCGAATTAGTAGCTAAAAACTTTCAGGAAATTTTTGATAAAAAGGGACTTTGATTCTATGTCGAGGATTTTTACAGGAATACAAATAATTTTAAGATTTTGAAAATTGTGGAAAGACCTTGTGGATTTTTAACTGATTTCGTGATTGAAGAATTTAAACCTTGAGGGAAAACAATAATGTGTAGGAATAAACACTACTATGAGGATTTAAATTTCGAGGACGAAATTCTTTTAAGGTGGGTAGACTTGTCACTACCACATTCCGAAACCAGGGGCATTTTCGACTTTTTATAATATTTAATATTATTGTAGTTATAATTAATTAATTGCATGATAGTGTATTTGATTTAAATAATTTTGTGCGATGTGTAATTCAATATATAATTATATGCAGTGTTTATTATTTTATTTTAGCTAGCAGACTAGACCTAGAAGCCAGTAGATGAGCACCTGTCGGAATTATGGAATTTTGAGGTTAATTGTTTTATTTTAGAATTAATTTATTGGAGGTGTAATTAATTACTGTATTTTATTTAATATTTTGCGTAATTGCCTTTGCTTCGATATTTAGAGCACTATCCAGACTTTTGTCTTCCAACAAATTTCACAATCTTGCCCTAGACACGCCCGCCTTCAATTCTGCTATTTTTGCAACTCATAATTGTGCTCCCTGTGCATTATTTCAGGCCGCACAAAAATTGTCGCGGACGTTATTTTTTAATTTCCTATTTTTGTATCGTTGTGCGTTCCAATCGAAAATTGGAGGCCATCTTGACCTATTTTTCGTGCGACCCAAATTAGGGTAATATTTTGTTCTGAGTCTTCTTCAATATTGGTATTGATGACCTGACCTGATTTTGGCTCCATGTACTCCTAATTAATTGTTGAACACAACTTGCATTTATTTTTATTTAAATTGAGGATACCATTTTATCTGATTCTAAAATCCCAATTTAATTCCAGTGCCCTGTTATTTGAGCCCATACCGATCTTACAGTGCCCCCTGACCCTACAAAATACCGGACCCCGAATCGCCTGCCCAATTTTCGTCATTTTATGTGTTTGTGCAATTTCCCAAATTTAAGGGGGCTAAATTACAAATTGGCATTTTGTGGCCTCACCCAATTATTTTAACCAATGAGGAATTCTAAATATTTTAATTAAACCTCACCTTCATTTTCCCACATGAATTTATTTCCTTCATGAACCATCCTAGCCACTCATTTAAGTGGGTCAAATCCTCACCCTACATCACACCCTCTCTCATCCTATATAATGACATGTCTACATCAACCCTAATCCCTAGGCAACCTAGAAAACACCACCTCCTCACAAGCCTCCAAAATTCCTCAAGCCTCCTCCCTCTCTCCTACGTATGTGAACATTTTCTTCTCTTCTTCTTCCTTTCTCCTTCTCTTTTTCCTTTCTTCTTCTTCTTCTTCTTCTTCTCCTTCTTTCATTCTTTGAATTTGAAATTCAAATAATATTAAGAAAGGGGGGAAACCATCTTCACAACCCTGTGCCAGGCACCTCGGTGGCCCCTCAGTACTCCGTTCCGGCGTTCGGCCCGGCGGCACTGCGGCTCTCCTCCCGCTGCTCCTCTGCTCAACTCCGGCGGCCCCTCTTCACGAGCTCCTCCACCGCCGGCCTGTCCTCCATCCATCCATCCATTCATCGACCGGCGACGCTGCACTCCGGCCCCGACTCCCTACTGCCTCCCTGCTGCTCAGCCCGGCCGGCGAGCCGAGATCCTCCCTCCGACCTCTGGCAGCAGTTTCCCGGCCGCTGCTACTCCTCTCCGGCTGCACCTTGCTTCCCTCCCGCTGTAAACTGCTCCCTCTCTCTCTCTCCTCCATCTCCTCCCATCAACACCATCAACACCACCAACGGAGATCCGGCCATCCTCCTGCCGTACTCCGGCGGCCGGCCGACCCACTGTAAGTTTTCCCTTCCTCTCCTCTCTCTCTTTTTATATATATATATCTTTATATATATATACGTATGGGTATATATATATAATAGGTATATGTATGTGTAGGTATGTATAATGTATTATTTTTTATTAAATGTTAAATAGTACATATAATATTGGTATACGTATAAATATATATTTCGTATATACTTAATATATTTAATTGTAAAATGGAAATACATGTATAAATGTATATTTTGTAAATGTATGTATTTAAAATAAATATGTATAGTAATTATTTTTATTTAATTGTATGAGTATAGTATGCATTCAAATAAATTGTATAATTAAGGATGTATTAATGTATATATAAATATGTATAGTATATATTTTAATGTATGTATATGTATGTATATACATATTTAGATATATTTAATGTGTATAAATATACATGTATGTATATATCTAATTAATATGTATGTTAATATATATCTAATGTATATATATATATTTAATGTGGATAAATGTACATGTATACATATACAAAGTATGCAAGTATGTATTTGCGTAGGTATAAATGTGTAATTAGTATATGTATTTAATTTAATTGTATATATAATTAATGTAAAGTATTTATACATTTAATTAATGTGAAATTAGCATATGTATATTATTTATTTAATTTATGCTTAATATGTATGTATGTATAATATATAAATACATTGGTAATGCATGTTTTAAAAGAGGTAAATTGGTATATATTTAAACGTATTTTGGTGTATAGTGCGTGTATTTCAATTAATAGATATATATGTATTCTGGTATAAAATATGTCATGGTTGGTATTTTGTATATATATTTGTATATATATATACTTAATACATTTTTCAAATATGTATTATTAGCATAAATGTATATATATATACATATATACTTTGTACATACAATTAAAATATTTCCTATATACATATATATTCAAAAAATGCACTTTTGCACATATTTAATATGTACGCTTTTTGACATGTGTTAATATATAAATGAACGTATTTTGGTAAAAATACAACTATAGCAGTGTATTTATATTGGTATATATATTCTAGAGATATACATATATTAGGTTAAAATTCTTTGGTGTGTATACAAGTATTATTTTATTATGTTTATATGCAAGTATTATTTATTTTTAAAAGTATATAGTTATACATATATCTATTATTGATATTGATGGAAATTATATGTAATTAATTAATAAGATGTTTATTTAAATATGTAGTCCTACTAGATGACCCTAGTTGACTAGTGCCCTGTCTGACATGGCCCTGAGGCCAGTGTTTATAGACTGTGTGTTAGCATAGCATCTGATGCAAATGTTATATTGTGTTATGTCTATAGGACTGTTGGTTACCCAGGGGATACTCTGGAACAGGGCATCAATAAATACCAGCTAAGGACCAAGGCAAGTACATTCTCTGATAATTTCCAATTCTTGATAATTGCTATAAGTTCAATGATCTTGAAATGTTACAACTGAATCTTTGACACTGTGCTACACGGACTAGTATATAGCCTGGATCTGCAGTCATGAGATGTTACCTTGATTATCGTATTGACATTGTACACGACATGTATATTTAGACATCGTACATGATAGACTTGACTTGCTCGTGTATTGTGACGTGTCATGGTTGGATCCACAGTACTAGTTGGGGGCGGGGAAGTAGATAGTAAGAAATGTGATCATAACCTCTTATTGTAGTATAGAAATTGTAAGTGTTAATCATGCTCTTCACCCATGATTAGCCAGGCCCTGTAGCTATCGTACATGTTCCCAAGCCGATCACATTTTGAAACTACTATTTCAAACACGTAGAATAGATTACTGTTTCCCTATTTTTATCATATACTACATCACCCGTATATGATACTGTTTCTTGTTCTTTTTATTTTCATACATGCACGGACTGTTTCATAATTGCCTATTGCCTGTCTCTTTACATTGCCTGTCTCTTAAATTGCCATTGCATTTATTTCACTGTCTTCTCAGTAGCTAGCATGACATGTTTTATTGTATTATAGACATTATCAATTAATGGAACTGTTATTTGAGATTGTGCTTTGCTCCTTCCTGACTGGAAATATTTTTCCAGACTATGCCTTAGAGGACCGCTGTCCGACACTTATGGTGAGTAGCTGCAGACTTGATAGTAGTTGTGATTCCAGGAGGTCTAGCTGGAAATTACTATTTTTAGTTAGTTCTTTTAACAGTCTATTTGGTACCGGATTTGTCTCCGGCATTTGGATGATTCTTGGATATTGTTGAGTTAGAATATTACTTGTGGACTTGTGTTGTGTTTAATTTAGTTTTATTATTCGAAATCTTATCGTGCTGTAATCCTGTGATTGAGTATGTGTTCATCTTATTTGTGTGTCATCTGTGCCTCCTAATGGAGATTGGATGCTTGCGTGACAGTAGTTAGATAGTATCAAGACCTTGATAGCGTTCTACCGCCGATGCTGCGGCGTAGGCTGGACGTACCCACGCACTCGTGCCCCTAAACCGGGTGCGGGTCGTGACACTTCTCCAGTATCTCGTGGGAGGATCGGTGTTCACAGCGTAGCTGCGTTCTATGTGAAAGTTGTTTTTCACACAGAATAAATCTCTGTTAAGAAGGATCACCGAATTCTGCCTTCTTATAGGAATAGCTAAATCTGCAGCTAGACTGGCTTGGGCATCAGCTTCCAGATTCTGAGATCTAGGTACATGCTCTAGGAAGAACCCTTTGAATGTCATGTCTATCTCGACCGTTGCTCGGTGATAGGGGATGAGGTCTGGATTCCGGACTTCATATATTCTTCTGACTTGATTGACGATCAGCAGAGAATCACCGAAAGCTTCCAAAGATTCGATGCCTAGTTCTTTAGCGACTTGGAGCCCGATTAGTAGAGCGTTATACTCTGCCACGTTATTGTAACAGGGCTCGCTAAGAGAGTATGCTCGATAGATGACGAGTTTATTAGGAGTAACCAGGATAATTCCTACTCCTGAAACTACGCTTCCCCTGGGACCAGTCCTGGAGGCACCATCGAAGAATAGTTGCCATGCATCACTTTTCATTGCGGAATTACATTCTGCAACTTTGTCGGATATAATACTCAATGGGATGCTATGTTGTCTTACTATCTGTCGCATGTACATCTTTGCTAACTGCTCTATGGATTTCCTACTCGAAAAGGAAGAAAGTGAGCTACTTTTGTGAGAAGATCTACTATTAACCAAACCGCATCATGACCAGTTGGGGATCTAGGTAAAACAGTCACAAAGTCCATCATGATATGTTCCCACTTCTACTTTGGAATAGGAAGCGGATGTAATAATCCTGCCAGTCTTTGCTGGTTCGCCTTCACTGGCTGTTATACTAAACACCGAAAAATGAATCGTGATATCTTCCTCTTTATCCCATTCCACCAGAAATATTGCTTGATGTCTTGATACATCTTGCTACCTCCTAGATGAATTGAATATTGGGAACTGTGCGTCTCGGTCATTACTTCTTGCTGGATATCTCCACTTGGTACATAGAGACGATTTCCAAACCAAAAAGTTCCTTCTTCATGAATTGTCAACTCTTTCCTGAGATCAGACTCATATTTTGTCCGAAGCTTCTGAACTTTCGGATCCTCTGCCCTAGCCGCCTTAATTCTCTCTATAATGGTAGGTTGTACCTGTAAACTAATGAATACTCCTTGTCATGCCCCAGTCCCAAAATACGTAGGACTAGGAATACGTAACATGCTAGCTACGCATTCGACCAGACTCCGGTCCGACTCGAATACGTATAAGCTGTATTAAAATGGTCACTATCTATATAATCAAGTAAATATAAATATCTATGCCTCAATCCACATTGATCAGAATATACAAGAATGAGCTACATGGGCTAAAGTATGCCGCCAGTAACACATAAGCTCGAATAGACTCGAGAAAGGAATATGAGTCTATAAAACTAGGCTATATCAGCAGATGAATAAATAATATGAATAATAACCATGACTTCGGAAGAAAAGATATAAGTACTTGGCACCAATTTCTGCAAGACAAAGCAACACACATCAGCAACTCCAGGCAGGCTTCACAACGGTCTATGCTGCAAAACTGGCAAGGGACCAGGTCCTCAGAGGGACGTAACAAGGTACAAGAAATAGCATGCCAAAATAAATACAGTATATGAAAATATAACAATAGGACAAACTATGTAACCAGCTATATGATATGCAAGTGAGAGCATCACTAGTACTCAGGCTGAGACCACTACAAGCTCTGTGTCGGGTAGCCAGTAGCAGTAATAACAAGTAATGGGTCTAGCTCTGCTCAAGAGTCTACAACCTCACAATAGTAGTAGATATATATAGAACAGCCTATAGCCTGTGTGTCTCTCCCCACCCAATATAACCACACGTCTCATGTCCATAATGTCTCATGTCCATGTTACGCAAGATCATAGCTAATGCAACCAGTCATATAATCTCTATGAATATAATGTCTATGTCAATCCTGCATCCTACACAGAATCACCATGAATATCTCAGGAAGATTCTGTCACATGTATAGTGTCAAGTATTCTGGATTATAATGTACTTGATAAGACAAGTACGAGAGTGTAAGTTGTCACGAATGTCCGTCTCTAGATGACGTACACAACTCCGCGTACGGGGTTGGCACCCGACTATTAATCGGACGCTAAGTAAGTCACACGGTCCTAGGTTTAAGTATGTACAACAATTATAATTAAGTTAAAGTAATATGTAACAAAAACTGCAAGTTGGCAAGGTACACTTGCCTGGAACTCCAAGTTGATAATACAAAGAACCTTCTCTCGAATTCACGTTCGTGCGATCCCAAGAGCCTAAATATATAATATCATAAAATTAGTTACTATGACATGGTTTACTAAGCATGCACAAGAGTACAACTACTCTACGTCATTAATCATTAGACAATTAGGGTCTAATTTAATCAAGGATACCACTTATACAATGCCATTAATTATTTAGAGTCTAAAATAATTTGGGATTCTAACAAAGTAGGTTGGCTAAGGTTCGCTAGTCAAGGACCAAGAAAGTGTGTAAACACCAAGCCTACTAGTCACATAACATCATCAAGCCTTATAAACATGGTTATAACAAAGGTTCATATAGGTACTAGGTGTTCTCACACTAGATTTCCATATACAACAATTTATCAACCTTGGTATTCACTAAGTGTCAAACTATGTTAACCAACTTAGGGTTAGTTTTGTCTATTAAAATATGCACATGAGCATTAACAATAGGTCAAGTTAGGGTCATCACAAATAATCACATACTATATTTCTCAAGTATATCCGTTCATCCAACTATATACAACTCTCGTTCTACTACAAAATATCAAGTATACATAGACAAATCAAATCTGAATTTATAATAAGATCATGGCATATACCTCATTTATTTCTTATATTTGTCATGAAACATGTGTGCAAGCACTATTATAACTAGTGAACAACCTTAACATGACATCTTCTATATTCCAATATAGTGTTTATAAACAATAAAACTAGCTATCACAAAACCTAGGCAAAATGCACTACTAGTTGCACAATATTTAATCATGTCTCAACCATGCATTTATTTATATATAACACCCTAAAAAAATTTATACATTCTAAAATTTAGTGATAATTAGAGTAAAAATTATATTTTTCAAGTGGTTGCTTGGGTTTTAGATCATGGCAAAGTGAATAGGACAACAAGTGCATAAATAACATTCAAGTCTAGACATGAGAAGTAATAAATATTCTTGGTATAATATCATAAAAATATGAATACAAGGTTAGTGAAATTTAATAAGGATATAAATTACATGTAGAAAGGGTTGAGTAGGAGGAGTTGGAGCTCTTACCAAAGTAAAATGGGAAGGCAAAAGAGGGTTGTGCACTGCTTGCACAAATCTGTCCAGATTTGGACACTTCGTCTCGTAGCTATTGTCCGGGGCTTCAAAACATTTATCCAAGTACTTTTAGGATTAGAGAGATTAGGAGAGAGATAGAGGATGAAGCTAGGGTAGTTTTTGAAGGGGTTTTAATGCTGGAATTGGTGGCAACAAGGTATTTAAGTGGTGCTATTGCTGGCGGATTCAGCAGGGTATCTTCATTTTGTAAGGGGTGTTTGGGGGAGTTGTAGAATAATTTAGGTGCTTAGTTATAAATGAAACTTGTTAAGGAGAGGTAAGAGAAGGATATTTGGTGCTGTGATGGTGGTTTGGAGGCTATCAAGGTGGTGGAGTGGCCTGAGAAGAGGATACACTGAATTCGGATTCAGCCTGGACACCTCTGATGGAGGGCTATTTTTGAGAAACTTAGAATGAATTTTGATGGAAGGTTTGTGAAGAGAAAGTGATAAGGATAGGGAGAGAAAGAAGAATACAAAATTTGAGAGAAAGATACTTACTGTGGTGGGAGATAGGGCCGGATTGGTGGGGGTATTGCTGAATTAAGATTCAGCCTGGGTAGGGTTGGATGGATGAAGGTATGGAGGGAGATAGAGAAGGAATTTGGAGATGGTTTGTGAATAGAAAATGTGAGGAAGAGAGTTAGGAAGAAGTTTTCTTCAGGTGGTTCTAATGGAAGAGGTGAAGAGAGGGGGGTTATGGATAGCCTAGTGGGGAGGGGAAGGGTTTGGAGTTACGAATGGGGTAAGGAAAGGTCACAAGTTATTACCCCTTTCCTTTCACATTCTACCCTAATGATTTAATAAATCTATGGCTGTCAAAAACTAAAATGATGTTTAATATAGATGGTCAAACCTAGCTTAGTCAACCTAGGTTAAGTCCAACTACTTCTAGTTGGGTCAGATTTGGGTCGTTGCGGTTTAGTTTGACTAGGTTTGTCCGATTCACTAGAAAATTGGTCATTTATGACTATTGAGGGTAGGTAGCACATAGAATTTCAATAGAGTGGGATACATGTATCATGTGTGTCTTAGACCTAGTATAGATCATGATCATACATTAGGTCGAAAGAATTGGTCGAAATTGGATCTCCAATTTAAATTGGAATGGTCAACGATTGCACTGTAGGTGCTAGAAATTAAGTTTTTTGACCCGAATGTTTTACATTAAAAATAGAGCACAAGGAGATATGTTTGAGTGGGATATGATAATCATAAATTAAGGTGGGCTCGTCTAGATCATACATATAAAAGTTGTTTGGAGATAATGGCTAATGTTGTGCTCCTAAAAATTAAAGTTATGAAAAATATTTTTAAGGGATACTTTTGTTTACTTAATCCAAATTAATAATAAAAATAAAAATTTTAAATATTATATTAAATTAAAATAGCTAAATCTCTGGGGGTTTACAATCTATCCACCTTAGAAAAATTTTGTCCTCAAAATTCAAAATCTATCTCTCCAACCAAAACTCATCATATCTCTAAATATATAAATATATCTTGGTACTTACTCATACCCATTCTAAAAAACTTAAACTTCCATATACATACAATTTAATCGTCTAAGGCTGTTGGTCCTCAAAATATATTTTTACCACTATGTACTATCTCATTATTGTTATCATGCTAATCGTCATCTAGAAAAATTTACCACCTATAGGCCTAGGTTTCACAAGGATGCCGCAACACAAACCCAGTTCAAATCTTTCAATATTTACAAGAAAAATAATGCCATATCTTAACTCTTAAAGGAGTGCATGGGTTAGGCACTAAAATCTTACAAGCACAAAATATGCAAGACTACCTATGTTGTATCTAAATTCTTTATTCTACAGCTAAGACTGCTATTATATTTTTATTCTTTCCTTGGTACAACGTCATCAACCTATAGTATCCCCAATAAAATACTCTAACCTAACTTCTTATGATTGCTCTTAGCAGCAATAAGTCTAATCTAGTCAGTCAGTCATACATAGTCTAGAGTCTCAACTCAACGATTTCTAAGAGAAATACATATAATAAAATACGACATAAGCCCCTATTCAAATACGTAGTACAAATATATATATAGAAATTATATAATAAATATCTATTCAATCATTCTAAATACCCTAGATAAAAATATAATCAATACAATAAAAAAAATAAGATTTCTAAAATCCAAAATTCCATCGGCTATGGTAAATTAAAAATAGGTTCTCATCACCTACTACTGAGGATAGGTCTAGTAAGATCATACCCTATTAGTCAAAAATCTAAATCCCTGACCCTAATAAGTTTATGTGTAAATTCACAATATTCAGCTATCATTCATATAAGATTTCTATCTTCCATTTACACTTTTCTACCATATGTAAATCTATAATCTAAGGGTCTTGTGATAATCCTCTACAAAATGACTAACAAGTCAGTATGTGATTCTGAACCTGTGTTTAATTCCTTAAAATTTGTATCACTTCGAGACTGATCAACAATTTTTACTCGCACTAAAATTTCAAAATTCTAAGAGCATTATAATTCATAAATGCTAAAATTATTATTCCTGAAGTCCATACCACAATTCCTTCTCTTTGGATTATGCGATCATAATATCTTTTCCTTATCATTTATTTCCTACTCATATTCATATCTTTTTTTTTTGTATGTTAATCTTGTTTTCAATTATAAGCTTCGTCAATCATGACCCAGTACTTTCTGTTTCGTAGTATAGATCTTCTAGGCAACTGCCGAGTGATAAATCTTCAGTCCTTCCTAGATCTTTCTCTTAATTTAAAATGCTCAAGATCATGTACTTCTCGTGACTCTTCTTGTTATCATTCTACCTTCTTCACCTTGAACCTGAGATTTTCTCCTTGTTTATTCCATGTATACCCTTCATCCAAACTATATGGTTACCATCTTGTTATAGCTTATCATCTATTATAGGCAATTCACTATATCTAACTCAAGGCTATATCATAAAACTCTCATCCTTCAACCTATTTTCTCTATCACAGATACTAGCTTGTCAATGGGTGGTACTCACTTATTCAATTAATACTAACAACCCAGTTAATCAAATACATCTAATTTGATTTCGAAAGCTATACTTTAGTACTTGAGTTATCTAATTACTCAAACATTAGGTCTAGCAATCTACATATCTATTTAGTCCAGACCTATAGTCATCAATAATTTAAGGGGTCATAAGATCTAATTTTGATACTAAAAGTCATAAGACAACTAGAGATTTAACCACTATGGCCTGTTACGTAAGGTTCCAATTTCTTAAGGTCATAATATAATTCCTTGTATCACCATCATGAGCCACATCGGATCCCTAGCTGTCACGTCCCAGTCCCAAAATACCGTGGGACTAGACACGTGGCAATGGCCAGCAGTACGCACCGATGGACCAACTCAATATACTGGATCCATCGGGGCATACTTAAGCTGTAAAACAAGTCTACGACAATCATGGCACAACTAATCTCATCCACACAAGATATAAAATATGATCCACAGAATAATAGGGAATGTAAATCATCATCTAGTCTCACAAAGTACTTCGGGGAACAACCCGATAAATATCTAGTACAATGGTTCAAATGACCAGAATATAAAAGACTGAAAGAAATACTAAAAGCTGAGCATAAACATGAATGTCCAAGAGAAGTCTTCAGCTAAGACCTCATCCTCGGATGGTGGTACAGCTCCTGGGTCAGCTCCTGCTCCGGTCCCGTAAACCTCGGGATAAACCACGTCTGCAAAATCTGGGGACAAAATCCATATCCAGGTCCTCAGGGGACATAGCAAGGTACAGAAAATAATACAAGCCAGAATATAAACAGTGCAGCAAATAATGAGATAAGCAGGGTAAGTATGTAATATCTGTATAAAATGCAAGAGAGAATATCAACAGTACTCAGGTTGGAACTACTACAAGCTCTGTGAAGGAGAGCCGGTAGCAGGGGTGTCAAGAGGTGGTCTAGCTCAGCGGGAGACTGAGTAGCCGGCATAACATAATCAACCTGTAGCCTGTGGGTATCTCCAGCAATAGATGGAACAATAAGGGAATACTAAAATAACCAGCTAAGTGATATGCAAGATGAGAGCAGCACTAGAACTCAGGCTGAAGCATACTACAAGCTCTGTGTAGGGGAGCCGGGGTAGCAGCAGTAATAATGAGTAATGGGCCAAGCTCGGCTATAGAGTCTTGTGCCTCACAATAATAGGGGTGTATATATATGATCAGCCTGTAGTCTGTGTGTCTCTCCCCACCCAATGTAACCACACAAATCATGAACATAACGTCTCACGTCCATGTCAGCGGGGTCATAACTAATGCACAAGTCATAATGTATCTAGAATATAGTATCTCTATAAGTCCTGTATCCTATACAGGATCACCACGAATATCTCGGGAAGATTCTGTCTCATGATCAGTGTCCAGTGTCCTGGGTCAAGTGTACTTGGTATGACAAGTACGAGAAGATAAAGTGTCACGTATGTCCATATCTAGATGACATTACCCAACACCGCGTACGATGTTGGCACCCGACTGATAATCGGACGCTAAGTATGTCAAACGGTCCTAGGTTGAGCATGCACAGTAATATAATGAGATAAGAAAATAGATAACAAACTACAGAGTTTGGCAAGGTACACTTGCCTGATGTTCGAATATCAACTGTCGTCCTGGTATCGGTGGATCCGGTAGGTACTACTCCGAAAGCTGTAATAAATATCACCAACAGTCTCAGAAGATGTCAAATAGCTGGAAATGCCTGTCCTTACGTCCAATTTGGACACAGGGGCAAAAAGGTCATTTTCGGGCCAAAGCGGGTTCCACATGTGGGCCACTTTGCACCGAAAAGCGTGCCGAGGGTAACAGTCTCTAAATGGGACAAACTATGGGTCAAACAACTCTAAATGTCAATATGATCCCAACGGTATGTCCAAATTTGGATTCCGATGAGCCGAACATAATTTGGTCCAAAAAGTCAACTGTGGGGCCCGCCAATTGGCGATCTGGTCAACCGTCTCAGAAATGCGTGAAAATTGGGTCACAGGACCAGCATGTTACCACGAGTCCAGTGGCGCAAGTTTTGTCGCAATCTGACAAGCGTGCACAAAATACTCGCGAGTTCCACAAAAGTGGCGACACGGAATGTGTTCACGGATACGGCCTGATTCCGGCGCGCACACGCGTCCAAATCAGTCCCCACGAATTTTCACGTGTCCCGTTATGCTGCGTGCACCATTTGGTATACTTGGCACACGGTGGGGCGGTCCCGTTTGGCGGGGCACGCTCCGATCTCCCATTTTTAGAAAACCGGAAAAAGTGGGTGCGCGCAGTTTTGTGACGACTATAATTTTGTCCACAGCAACTAATAGCACAAAGTTATAATACAGAAAATAAAATAGGTCATGTAATCTACAGGTATCAAAAAGAATCATCGAATTCGGATCTCTGTGGTGGGAGATACGAACTCGACAATATGGGTGGTCATCGCAAGTTTCTGCGATTGCAGAATTCTGTCTGCTCGCGCTGACTTGGCTGATGTTTTTCACCTAGGGGCACACGTTTTCCGAGGTTGACTATAAAACAAATATTGGAGAGGGTTGAGGGAAGATCATACCTATGAAAACGGATCTGCGTTTGGTCGAGCGAGTCGACGGAAAATCATGCCGTAGCGAAGGTGCCTCGAGTGGGAAACTGCAGTTCGCGATGTCGGCGTCGACGGGATGGTTGGATGGCTTGGGGAGGCTTCTCTGGCTGCGGTGACGGCTCTAGATGGGAAGAGGAAGTCTGGAGTTTTAGGTTAGGGTTTTAGAGAGCTAATATATATATATATATATATATATATATATATATATATATATATATATATATATTATATATATTAAAAGAGAGAGGGGGAAGGGCTCGCGGGTCCGTGGGTGAAGAAAAAGGCTGAAGGGAATTTAAATGGGCGGGCTTCTCTTTTGGCCGTTAGTGGCAATTTGCATTTTGCTGCGGATTTCCCAAGCAAGTTGCTGCACTTGCTAGAAAATGCTAGCAAATAGGATTAGTAGTTATTATCATTATTATTATTATATTAGTTAATATTATATTCTTATTTTCTTTTCTTTTCTTTTCTTTTCTTTTCCTTTCTTTAAATAAAATATATATATACATATATATATTTGTATATACATATATATATTTATACTCATAAGAAAATTTATATAATAGGGTATTGCACATCGTTAGGCTAGTAACTGCTCAAGGGGTCTCCTACATGGAATAAATTCCGAAAAATTCCTGATGGTCCCACAAGTCATCTAAGTGCCCGAACACCTAACATAAAAATTATTAAAAATCTATTTCTCCTATTTGGACCTAATTACTATAATTTAATTAATAATTAATAAATAAAGGGTATATACGATTTTCTGGGAAGGGGTTTTACATTCTACCCAACTTATAAAAATTTCGTCCTCGAAATTAAAATTAAGCCACGATAGAATGCAATGATGGTATAAGATTTGCATTGTTTAAAATGCAAGGCTAGGTTTAAAGGGGTGGGCGATGTTGCACGTCGCACATCCCGAAGAAAAATCATGAAAAAATCCATATGAGCGAAAAAATAGGTTTCTTCATGTGTCATGTCCAATGGTGTGGACACATAAATGCTCTTTTGCATAAAAGCGTCCAACAATTGGAAAATTGCACAAAGATGAGAATTGGATGATGGGCATGTCTAGGACAAGGGTGTGAAATTCGTAGGAAGGCAGTGACTGGTGACTTGCTCCATTTATCGAAGCAATGGTAAGGTGTGTCAAGTGATATCATGTTGTAAAACTAAATAAAAATACCGTGTTCTATTTCTAACTGGACTCAGCTAACCTTAGTCTCACTAACTCAGCCAAGTAGGTCAAATTTTGGGTGAGGGGTTCACAATCTGCCGAACTTAAAATAATGTCGTCCTCAAAATTAAAATAAGGCAGAATCGGTTAATCCTTTATATACAATAAGGCAAGTCAGTCGCAATCTTCTTGCGATAACTAAAATCCTAATCATATCCATTGCAATCACTTCTAGGTTAAGATGTCCACTGCTCCAATCAAAATTTTAATTCTTAATTCAATTCACCAAATTGAAAAATAATTTAAATGCAGTCCACCAATATTCAAGTCTGAAATTCTATATTTATCCTCTAAATTCGAATTGGTGATTCTACCTTCATTGTTCAAAAATTTAACTCCTGCACTTAAGGTATAAATATTGGGTCCTCAATATCAATTCATTGATCCTCATCATCTTAGTCATCCTTCTAACTTTCTCAAAATTACAATGGCTTGAACCTCTCCCAATCTAATCTTACTCGGAAAGAAATTCCTCCCGAGTTGACAATGCACTACTACCCAACTTAGAATTTACCCATATATTATCTAAGACTACTCATCTAATAAATCTATGCCCCAACTCATTTAATCATGTTATTGAATCCTCAAGTCTTTAACACCAAACATATAACCTATGATATTCCCTTAATCCTATATAGAAGGTCATCAATAATGCGACCGGCCTGTGGGGTGTATCTAGTACTGTCTATATATCAAACTTATACCCAGCACGAGGTTTCGTCATTCCGAAATAAGGGAAGACGAAGATCAATAATAAAGAGTTCAAGGGTGAGGTAATAGAATAGAAGTATCGGGATCAAGGCGTTTAAGAATGCAAATGGAAATGGTCAAGTTGTTGTGGATTGAAATCCTATTCTGGTAAACCTTTGTTCGCATGCTCGTATTAGTACAGTTACGTAACCGATACGATATGCTCAGACATATCTAGAGGGCAAGTATACTAGTCAACTATATCTCAATCCACGTAAAGTAGTCGTGCGAAGAGCGAACCAAAATGCACTAAGGTTGATCAGACCGTAATACACTGATTCTGAATAGACAATTGTATTAATGTACCAGTCCACTAATACATATGTCATGAACAAGCTCGATAAAGAATAAGCTTGCAAAACTAGGCTATAGAATAGCAGCATAAGTCAAGTACAACAAATTTAAGTACGCTAGATGATGATGAAAGGAGGTACAAATTATTCAAGTTCATAAAACAAAATAAATAAGCAACCATAATAATAACAGACTCTCCAATCTCTACAGTCATCATACAACCTCCTTGTCCAAGTCGCTAGTCGACCAGTTAGGGACAAGGACCTCTAAATTCTACAGTCTGAATTAAACACTATCTTCTAATACAAGTCTAAAGTTGTGTCATCCTAGTTCACTTCATCAATGGGTCAATAGGGCTAGTTGGTACTATGTTGTGAGGCATACTACCCAACTTATAAAAGAATTAAACTAATACCGTGATCGTCTTAAGAGGATCCTACAAATAACCTTGCACATATAAATAAAATAGAAACTCTTGTTAGGGTATATGAGGAAGGATCTTGATACTTATTAGGGTCTCCTATTGCATTATATAGGTAAGGGTCACCTTAAGTCTTAGTCATAGCACTTACAAGCAAGTGTCAATGGTAAGGATAGAAGAGTTACTGGCCGTCAAGGAGGAAGGGTCTAACTTGTATCGAGGTGAGGGTACAAATTTCATGATTTAAAAATTAAGGGTTAATCATTGGTCACAATCTACAAAGCAACTTAAACTTATCAAGTTCTAACTACCAAGCATAAAGATTTCACACGCAAGGCTACAACTATAAGCCTAGCAAACTATGAGCCTTTAACCAAGAATAAAATTACTTGGCCTACTATCCGAAGTGTCAGATGGCGCGAGTTGAAAGATGAAGAGAAGAAATATAATTATCCGTCGCAAAATAGCGAGCGATATGGTCGCGGGGAACAATATATATAAAATAAAGATAGAGGGCTCTAGACAGCATCATGGTTCTCTAAGGGGAGTAGGGTGTTGGTTGCTATGTTCGGGGTATGATCAAGGGAGAAGTGTTGATTACATTCCTCTAGGCTTCCTAGGGTGCTGTCTACTAATAACAAGACAATGATATAAGTTTATGGTTCCAATATCATCTAACTATGAAGGTTAGGTTCAGTCCAAACATTAAGTTTTTGTTTTCTATGGGTTCCTCCATGCTAGGGGCAAACATTATGGTAAAACTTCTAACTATCTCTAGTAGTGTCTATACTACTCTCAAGTCTTCATAATACATCAGGGGGTAATGGTAAATCAATTCTAAAGATAAGGAAATCTAGGGTTCACTAGATATTCTAAACTTAGTGGTGTATCTATAATCTCGTTGTATTCTAAATAGGTGTGCTACTCTAATTATCATCTAACAACAGAAACTTCTATATTCTAGGAGAAGGCTATACTTAAAGAACTATTAGGGAAGCACAGGAATCAAGCATGATGCATTTGTTCGAAATAGAACAGAGAGGAGGAAGATGAATCATAGTCAATTGTGGATGAGATCCTATACTCTAGTCCTAAGCGCAGGCTGGTCCGGTCCCTAAGTTGAAACCGAACTATTTAGTCGTAGACCTGCATGGGCCACCACAAAAACCATGTCACGCCCCAGTCCCAAAATACCGTGGGACTAGACACGTGGCAATGGCCAGCAGTACGCACCGATGGACCAACTCAATATAATGGATCCATCGGGGCATACTTAAGCTGTAAAACAAGTCTACGACAATCATGGCACAACTAATCTCATCCACACAAGATATAAAATATGATCCACAGAATAATAGGGAATGTAAATCATCATCTAGTCTCACAAAGTACTTCGGGGAACAACCCGATAAATATCTAGTACAATGGTTCAAATGACCAGAATATAAAAGACTGAAAGAAATACTAAAAGCTGAGCATAAACATGAATGCCCAAGAGAAGTCTTCAGCTAAGACCTCATCCTCGGATGGTGGTACAGCTCCTGGGTCAGCTCCTGCTCCGGTCCCGTAAACCTCGGGATAAACCACGTCTGCAAAATCTGGGGACAAAATCCATATCCAGGTCCTCAGGGGACATAGCAAGGTACAGAAAATAATACAAGCCAGAATATAAACAGTGCAGCAAATAATGAGATAAGCAGGGTAAGTATGTAACATCTGTATAAAATGCAAGAGAGAATATCAACAGTACTCAGGTTGGAACTACTACAAGCTCTGTGAAGGGGAGCCGGTAGCAGGGGTGTCAAGAGGTGGTCTAGCTCAGCGGGAGACTGAGTAGCCGGCATAACATAATCAACCTGTAGCCTGTGGGTATCTCCAGCAATAGATGGAACAATAAGAGAATACTAAAATAACCAGCTAAGTGATATGCAAGATGAGAGCAGCACTAGAACTCAGGCTGAAGCATACTACAAGCTCTGTGTAGGGGAGCCGGTAGCAGCAGTAATAATGAGTAATGGGCCAAGCTCGGCTATAGAGTCTTGTGCCTCACAATAATAGGGGTGTATATATATGATCAGCCTGTAGTCTGTGTATCTCTCCCCACCCAATGTAACCACACAAATCATGAACATAACGTCTCACGTCCATGTCAGCGGGGTCATAACTAATGCACAAGTCATAATGTATCTAGAATATAGTATCTCTATAAGTCCTGCATCCTATACAGGATCACCACGAATATCTCGGGAAGATTCTGTCTCATGATCAGTGTCCAGTGTCCTGGGTCAAGTGTACTTGGTATGACAAGTACGAGAAGATAAAGTGTCACGTATGTCCATATCTAGATGACATTACCCAACACCGCGTATGATGTTGGCACCCGACTGATAATCGGACGCTAAGTATGTCAAACGGTCCTAGGTTGAGCATGCACAGTAATATAATGAGATAAGAAAATAGATAACAAACTGCAGAGTTTGGCAAGGTACACTTGCCTGATGTTCGAATATCAACTGTCGTCCTGGTATCGGTGGATCCGGTAGGTACTACTCCGAAAGCTGTAATAAATATCACCAACAGTCTCAGAAGATGTCAAATAGCTGGAAATGCCTGTCCTTACGTCCAATTTGGACACAGGGGCAAAAAGGTCATTTTTGGGCCAAAGCGGGTTCCACATGTGGGCCACTTTGCACCGAAAAGCGTGCCGAGGGTAACAGTCTCTAAATGGGACAAACTATGGGTCAAACAACTCTAAATGTCAATACGATCCCAACGGTATGTCCATTCCGATGAGCCGAACATAATTTGGTCCAAAAAGTCAACTGTGGGGCCCGCCAATTGGCGATCTGGTCAACCGTCTCAGAAATGCGTGAAAATTGGGTCACAGGACCAGCGTGTTACCACGAGTACAGTGGCGCAAGTTTTGTTGCAATCTGACAAGCGTGCACAAAATACTCGCGAGTTCCACAAAAGTGGCGACACGGAATGTGTTCACGGATACGGCCTGATTCCGGCGCGCACACGCGTCCAAATCAGTCCCCACGAATTTTCACGTGTCCCGTTATGCTGCGTGCACCATTTGGTACACTTGGCACACGGCGGGGCGGTCCCGTTTGGCGGGGCGCGCTCCGATCTCCCATTTTTAGAAAACCGGAAAAAGTGGGTGCGCGCAGTTTTGTGACGACTATAATTTTGTCCACAGCAACTAATAGCACAAAGTTATAATACAGAAAATAAAATAGGTCATGTAATCTACAGGTATCAAAAAGAATCGTCGAATTCGGATCTCTGTGGTGGGAGATACGAACTCGACAATATGGGTGGTCATCGCAAGTTTCTGCGATTGCAGAATTCTGTCTGCTCGCGCTGACTTGGGCGCTGTTTTTCACCTAGGGGCACACGTTTTTCGAGGTTGACTATAAAACAAATATTGGAGAGGGTTGAGGGAAGATCATACCTATGAAAACGGATCTGCGTTTGGTCGAGCGAGTCGACGGAAAATCATGCCGTAGCGAAGGTGCCTCGAGTGGGAAACTGCAGTTCGCGATGTCGGCGTCGACGGGATGGTTGGATGGCTTGGGGAGGCTTCTCTGGCTGCGGTGATGGCTCTAGATGGGAAGAGGAAGTCTGGAGTTTTAGGTTAGGGTTTTGGAGAGCTAATATATATATATATATATATATATATATATATATATTATATATTAAAAGAGAGAGGGGGAAGGGCTCGCGGGTCCGTGGGTGAAGAAAAAGGCTGAAGGGAATTTAAATGGGCGGGCTTCTCTTTTGGCCGTTAGTGGCAATTTGCATTTTGCTGCGGATTTCCCAAGCAAGTTGCTGCACTTGCTAGAAAATGCTAGCAAATAGGATTAGTAGTTATTATCATTATTATTATTATATTAGTTAATATTATATTCTTATTTTCTTTTCTTTTCTTTTCTTTTCTTTTCCTTTCTTTAAATAAAATATATATATACATATATATATTTGTATATACATATATATATATATATTTATACTCATAAGAAAATTTATATAATAGGGTATTGCACATCGTTAGGCTAGTAACTGCTCAAGGGGTCTCCTACATGGAATAAATTTCAAAAAATTCCTGATGGTCCCACAAGTCATCTAAGTGCCCGAACACCTAACATAAAAATTATTAAAAATCTATTTCTCCTATTTGGACCTAATTACTATAATTTAATTAATAATTAATAAATAAAGGGTATATACGATTTTCTGGGAAGGGGTTTTACACTAGCATATAGCTATGTATTCCATAAAGTATTCCAAACTATCTTGCTAACTTCTAATACTTCCAAATTACGACTACCTTAAGCAAGGGTAATATTTTATTAGTTCTAGGCCTCTAATACTATATTTAATTCTCATGCTAACAATCTATACTAGCTCTAGCATATAGAAATAACCTATCTAGCTATCCTACTAAGGGTAATCATCTTCTCAAAAATTTATATCTAGCATGTCTTCTTCCGCCTTGACAAGGATTTGCTTTTGGAGGAAACACCATGCACGAACATTCATCTCTCTGAAATAAGGAGAGATGATAAACAATATTAAGGATGCCGAGGGAAAGAAAAGAGTACAATTATGAAGTCCAAGGGCGATAATCAAATGCTAAAGAATTTTCAAATCAGTTGTGGATTGAGATACTAATACTGTTAATCCTGATTACAGGCTCGCTCGGTATAAAAAATAACCAAAACGATTTAATCAAGACCTGCATGGGCCACCACAAAAATATGTCACGCTCCAGTCCCAAAATACGTAGGACTAGAAATACGTAACATGCCAGCTACGCATTCGACCAGACTCCGGTCCGACTCGAATACGTATAAGCTGTATTAAAATGGTCACTATCTATATAATCAAGTAAATATAAATATCTATGCCTCAATCCACATTGATCAGAATATATAAGAATGAGCTACATGTGCTAAAGTCGGCCGCCAGTAACACATAAGCTCGAATAGACTCGAGAAAGGAATATGAGTCTATAAAACTAGGCTATATCAGCAGATGATAAATAATATGAATAATAACCATGACTCCGAAAGAAAAGATATAAGTACCTGGCACCAATTTCTGTAAGACAAAGCAACACACATCAGCAACTCCAAGCAGGCTTCACAACGGTCTATGCTGCAAAACTGGCAAGGGACTAGGTCCTCAGAGGGACGTAACAAGGTATAAGAAATATCATGCCAAAATAAATACAGTATGTAAAAATATAACAATAGGGCAAACTATGTAACCAGCTATGTGATATGCAAGTGAGAGCATCACTAGTACTCAGGCTGAGACCACTACAAGCTCTATGTCGGGGAGCCAGTAGCAGTAATAACAAGTAATGGGTCTAGCTCTGCTCAAGAGTCTACAACCTCACAATAGTAGTAGATATATATAGAACAGCCTATAGCCTGTGTGTCTCTCCCCACCCAATGTAATCACACGTCTCATGTCCATAACATCTCATGTCCATGTCACGCGAGATTATAACTAATACAACCAGTCATATAATCTCTATGAATATAATGTCTATGTCAATCCTGCATCCTATACAGAATCACCATGAATATCTCAGGAAGATTCTATCACATGTATAGTGTCAAGTGTCCTGGATTATAATGTACTTGATAAGACAAGTACGAGAGTGTAAAGGGTCACGAATGTCCATCTCTAGATGACGTACACAACTCCGCGTACGGGGTTGGCACCCGACTATTAATCGGACGCTAAGTAAGTCACACGGTCCTAGGTTTAAGTATGTACAACAATTATAATTAAGTCAAAATAATATGTAACAAAAACTGCAAGTTGGCAAGGTACAGTTGCCTGGAACTCCAAGTTGATAATACAAAGAACCTGCTCTCGAATTCACGCTCGTGCGATCCCAAGAGCCTAAATATATAATATCATAAAATTAGTTACTATGACATGATTCACTAAGCATGCACAAGAGTATAACTACTCTACATCATTAATCATTAGAAAATTATGGTCTAATTTAATCAAGGATACCACTTATACAATGCCATCAATTATTTAGAGTCTAAAATAATTTGGGGTTCTAACAAAGTAGGTTGGCTAAGGTTCGCTAGTCAAGGACCAAGAAAGTGTGTAAACACCAAGCCTACTAGTCACATAACATCATCAAGCCTCATAAACATGGTTATAACAAAGGTTCATATAGGTACTAGATGTTCTCACACTAGATTTCCATATACAACAATTCATCAATCTTGGTATTCACTAAGTGTCAAACTATGTTAACCAACTTAGGGTTAGTTTTGTCTATTAAAATATGCACATGAGCATTAACAATAGGTCAAGTTAGGGTCATCACAAACAATCACATACTATATTTCTCAAGTATATCCGTTCATCCAACTATATACAACTCTCGTTCTACTACAAAATATCAAGTATACATAGACAAGTCAAATCTGAATTTATAATAAGATCATGTCATATATCTCATTTCCTTCTTGTATTTGTCATGAAACATGTGTGCAAGAACTATTATAACTAGTGAACAACCTTAACATGACATCTTCTATATTCCAATATAGTGTTTATAAACAATAAAACTAGCTATCACAAAACCTAGGCAAAATGCACTACTAGTTGCACAATATTTAATCATGTCTCAACCATGCATTTATTTATATATAACACCCTAAAAAAATTTATACATTCTAAAATTTAGTGATAATTAGAGTAAAAATTATATTTTGTAAGTGGTTGCTTGGGTTTTAGATCATGACAAAGTGAATAGGACAACAAGTGCATAAATAACATTCAAGTCTAGACATGAGAAGTAATAAATATTCTTGGTATAATATCATAAAAATATGAATACAAGGTTAGTGAAATTTAATAAGGATATGAATTACATGTAGAAAGGGTTGAGTAGGAGGAGTTGGAGCTCTTACTAAAGTGAAATGGGAAGGCAAAAGAGGGTTGTGCACTGCTTGCACAAATCTGTCCAGATTTGGACACTTCGTCTTGTAGCTATTGTCCGGGGCTTCAAAACATTTATCCAAGTACTTTGAGGATTAGAAAGATTAGAAGAGAGATAGAGGATGAAGATAGGATAGTTGTTGAAGGGGTTTTATTGCTGGAATTGGTGGCAACAAGGTGTTTAAGTGGTGCTATTGCTGGCGGATTCAGTAAGGTGTCTTCGTTTTGTAAGGGGTGTTTGGGGGAGTTGTAGGATGATTTAGGTGCTTAGTTATAAAGGAAACTTGTTAAGGAGAGGTAGGAGAAGGATATTTGGGTGCTGTGGTGGTGGTTTGGAGGCTATGGAGGTGGTGGAGTGGCCTGAGAAGAGGATACACTGAATTTGGATTCAGCCTGGACACCTCTGATGGAGGGCTATTTTTGAGAAACTTAGAATGAATTTTGATGGAAGGTTTGTGAAGATAAAGTGAAAAGGAAAGGGAGAGGAAGAAGCATACAAATTTAAGAGAAAGATACTTACTGTGGAGGGAGATAGGGCCGGATTGGTGGGGGTATTGCTGAATTAAGATTCAGCCTGGGTAGGGTTGGATGGATGAAGGTATGGAGGGAGATAGAGAAGGAATTTGGAGATAGTTTGTGAATAGAAAATATGAGGAAAAGAGTTAGGAAGAAGTTTTCTTCAGGTGGTTCTAATGGGGAGGTGAAGAGAGGGGGGTTATGGATATCCTAGTGGGGAGGGGAAGGGTTTGGAGTTACGAATGGGGTAAGGAAAGGTCACAAGTTATAACCCCTTTCCTTTCACATTCTACCCTAATGATTTAATAAATCTATGGCTGTCTAAAACTGAAATGATGTTTAATATGGATGGTCAAACCCAGCTTAGTCAACCTAGGTTAAGTCCAACTACTTCTAGTTGGGTCAGGTTTGGGTCGTTGCGGTTTAGTTTGACTAGGTTGGTCCGATTCACTAAAAAATTGGTCATTTGTGACTATTGAGGGTAGGTAGCACATAGAGATTCAATAGAGTGGGATACATGTATCATGTGTGTCTTAGACCTAGTATAGATCATGATCATACATTAGGTCAAAAGAATTGGTCGAAATTGGATCTCCAATTTAAATTGGAATGGTCAACGGTTGCACTGTAGGTGCTAGAAATTAAGTTTTTTGATCCGAATGTTTTACATTAAAAATAGAGCACAAGGAGATATGTTTGAGTGGGATATGATAATCATAAATTAAGGTGGGCTCGTCTAGATCATACATATAAAATTTGTTTGGAGATAATGGCTAATGTTGTGCTTATAAAAATTAAAGTTACGGAAAATATCTTTAAGGGATAATTTTGTTTACTTAATCCAAATTAATAATAAAAATAATAATTTTAAATATTATATTAAATTAAAATAGCTAAATCTCTGGGGGTTTACACTCCTACATCTTACGAAAGTACTATCTCAATCCCTATTTCTCGAAGATCTTTTAAGATATGCCACTGTGATGTCAACATAAATATACTACATCTCCTGCTAATAGCATCTGCTACCAAATTTGCCTTGCCTGGATGGTACTGGAGTTCCAAATCATAGTACTTTATCAATTCCATCCACCTTCTCTCCCTCATGTTTAAGTCCTTCTGAGTGAATACATACTTTAATCTCTTATGATCCATAAATATCTCCACCCGATCACCATACAAGTAGTGCCTCCATAGCTTAAGTATAAATACTACCGCCTCCAACTCCAAATCGTGAGTCAGATAATTCTTCTCGTGATCTCGAAGCTGTCGTGATGCATAAGCCATCACCCTTCCATGTTGCATCAATAAACACCCAAGTCCTTTGCCTGACACATCGTAATACACCGTAAATCCTCCAGAACCTACTGGAAGCGTGAGAATCGAAACTGAAATCAATATCTTCTTTAATTCATTAAATATTGTCTGCTACTCTGTTAACAATTCGAACTTAACCTTCTTGCACGTTAATTGAGTCAACGGTGCTGTAATCCTTGCAAAGTCTGCCATGAACCTTCTGTTGTATCCCATCAATCCCACGAAGCTACGCACTACATCTACTGTCTTAGGAACTGGCCAACTCTCTACGGCCTCAACCTTCTTTGGATCTACTGCTACTCCAGCTCCAGAGATGTAACCCAATAATGATACGTGATCCAACCAAAACTCATACTTGCTGAGCTTTGCGTATAACTATGTTCCCTCAAAATCTATAAGACCTTCCGAAGATGATCTTCGTGCTCCTCTTCACTACTGAAATAGACTAGAATATCGTCTATAAAAACTACCACAAAGTATTCTAGATATGTCATGAAAATATGGTTCATCAAATCAATAAATATCGCTAAAGCATTAGTCAAGCCGAATGGCATAACTAAGAATTTGTAATACCCATATCGTGACCTAAATGTTGTCTTGGGTATGTCTTGCTCCCGAACTCTTACTTGATGATAACTTGATCAAAGATCGATCTTAGAGAAGATATTTGCTTTACTCAGCTAATCAAACAAATCATCGATCCTTGGTAATGGATACTTGTTCTTCACTGTTACTGTTTTCAACTATTTGTAGTCGATATATAACTGCGACGACCCATCCTTCTTCTTTACTAGAACCATTGGCCTCCCCAAGGTGATCCACTGGCTTGAATAAACTTCTTTGACTTTAGTTTTTCTACATGTTGATACAGTATGTCAAGCTCTGATGGTGCCATTTGGTGTACTTTACAAGATATTGGTCCTGCTCCAGGAATTAACTCTATGCAAAACTCAATACCTCTTACTAGGGATAACCCTAAAAGTTTCTCTACGAAGACATCTAAGAACTCCTTGGCTATCTCGGAAAGTTGTTCTTCTGCTATCACTGCCGCTGCGATCCTCTCTTCGTGCTAATCTCCAACAGATCTCTCAACGGCGAAACCTTCCGTGCCCGGGATACTAAATAGTACCCTAAACTTATGGCAATCTATCATAGCATGACTGTCTCTCAGCCAGTCCATGACTAAGATAACATCAAAGTTATCCATAGGGAACTTGATCAACCATGCTATTAGTGAACGCCCGCACACTATGACTGGACACGCTATATATACTCTACTAACTCCTACGAGCCCATTACCAGTGAGTATATTCAACCCCTCTGGCAATGCCTCAATCTTTAATCTAATACGTGTTGCTAATCATGCATATACAAATAAATAAGATGCACCAGAATAGAAAAAATTCTATAACAGGAAAAGATGCGACAGAGATGTTATTTGCCACCACGTCGTCTGATGCCAAATTTTCTCCCAAGATCAAGTGAAAGCTTGTCCTTGGCCCTGCTACGCTCTTTGTTGCCTCCCTTGGACACGTTGTTGTGGCCTATGTTGGCCCCGCTATTGATTCTGCTGCTGTTGGTACATCTGATCTTGCATTGGTAGCGGAAGCTGAGCTAATGGCCTCACTGCTATCGCTGGCCCTCTCTGCTGGACTGCCCCTGGCGTTGGAAGTGTTGGTAACTGTTGGACTGGCCCTCCTGGTCTCTGTATCATCAGACAATTGGCAATCTGGTGATCTGGATTGCCATACCTCATACATAACCCATTGGCTGCCCTACATACATCTCTAGTATATCCTCCCTTTCCATAGTAAGTGCAAACCATCGGTGCTCCCTGGCGTTGTTACTGTTGTTGCTGTCTCGGCTAGTCCCGAGCCGATACTGTCACCATTGAAACTTTTTCCCTCCTTGGCGCTGAATCATGGATGCGAACGCCATGTAGTGCTGCTGACGTCTCTTCTAGTCTCTATTTCTTGTCGATAACCTCTGCATGGTAAGCTCGTGCCTACGAGCTGCTATAAGTACTTCTTCCTAAGTCTAGTAGTCGTGTCCCTCTACCAGTTATAGAATCTCCAAATAAAGTCCTTGCTGGAACCTCAATGCTCTATCCGACTCTGTAGCCACCATAGTCGGAGCGAATATACTCAGCGTGCAAAACTCGACTACATATCCATCCACAGTCCTACCGGTCAGCTTGAGACCGATAAACCTCTGCTGGAGCTTATACTGTGCAATGAATCCAAAGTACTTGGCCCAGAATCGAGCCCTGAAATTATCCCAGGAGAAAGGACGCCTCAAGCCAACCTCTACTGACGTCCACCAGTCATGGCAAGGTCTTGAAGCTGCAATAAAACTTGATCAACTTATTCATCAGCCGGAACCTTTACCTCCGCCAGAATGACTTCGATATCTTAGAGCCATGCATCTGCCGTAATGGCATCCTTCGTACCGTTAAAGTATCTCGGGTTAAGTCGGCAAAATCTAACCGACGCCCCTAAATCAGTCCTTCCTCCTCTTTCTAGGGCCGTTTGCAAACCCTGACTCAACAAGATATTCCGCTCTTGTTGTTAAAAATGCTGATGTTGTTGCACTGCCATCTGATGCTGCTGGGTAGCCATCATTCTACGAGGATCTCCAGTAATATCGGGGTGTCAATTACCATTGGTACTGCTTGTACTACAGGGGGTACAGGGATTTCAGGGTCAGGTTGCTCAACATGTCCAACTTCTTGTTCCACTGTGCCAGCTTGCTCAACTACTGGCTCTATTCGAATTTGACTATGAACAATTGCTGCATTCTATTGTTTCCCAGGGTAACCCTATCCTGCCATGACTGCTGCTCCAGCAACTGAAGAAGACCTAAAGAAAATGACAAGAAATATCAAGAATAGGACGAAAAGGATTAAGGGAACAATTGATTCGATAGTCAAGCAAGGCTTCAAGGAGAACGAATTCAAGATTTTAAAGGCACATGATTGATTGAGACTCCTATGACCATAACACACCACAAGTCTAAAAATTCAGACCTGCATGGGCCACCACTAAAACTTGGTCATGCCCCAGTACCAGAATACGGAGACGAACATGGCCAGCTCCGCCGTACAAGGTATAGAACATCGTACGACAGTCACGACTATAATTAGACAAGGGGATGCATACTATAATAAAGTCACTTAGGGTCACATAACACATCAATTATCTCAATCAGTCAAGTAAGAACAGTAAACATAGAACATATATGACAAGAAAGTAAGACGTCCTAAACATCCTGCCATAATATTCTGGAAACCAGCGGTATAAAGATATAAAAGGTGGCAGAGTATCAAAAGTACATGACCATGATCAGCTGCAGTCTGATTAATTACAATCATATAAGAAAACTAAATGAATATATTTATGGCTAACAAGTGCTGGTGGCAAAATACCCAAAATGAGTAAATTGTGCAATAACGAGCAGGGAAGAAGAAACCCACTTATTTTCCTAAATAGCCATCCGTCTGGTGTATGTCATTATTCAGGGGAAAGTACGCTTGATCCTCGGGTGCTGGCTCTAAACCTGGATATACAAAACCAGTAAGGTTAGACCCCAAATAGAAATTACCATAAAAGAAGCACGAATGAAGAAATAAAACCAGGTTATGAAATATATAGTTATGTCTCATAGTTTTGGTTTATAGCCTATCGTGATACAATAATCTACCCCTACAACCTAACAAGGACAAGGGTTAGACCATCGTACCAAGATAGCCCACGTCCCTAAACTATTTAACAGAAGGTACAATCATAATCAAGCTCAGTTACAAAATCGGCCAATCACTTGTATGGCTTACTAGGTGGAGTTTGGGTTATCCCAGAGGTATTATGCATATAATAGGACTCCTCAAATCGAACAATATTCTAGCAGGGGCTAGCTGAGCCACGAATCATCGTATAGTACATAGTAGTATGCATCGGTCTCTCGTAAGGCCACCATGCTAAGATCACATAGAACACATTGTATAATAATAGTCGGATATTGCCATCTACTAAAGAGGATTTAAAAAATATCCATGGAGGCCAGCCTTCACTCCCCATATAATGATTGAGGGTGTCTAGTTAAGCATGATCTCTGGATACCGTCTCTCCCAATGCTCTACATGTTTTAGTTTCCTAGTTAATCCTACGGTTAGCTAGAATAACATAACGTGGTCACATGTTACTCTCCTTATATATCGTACCGTAGTACGGGCACGCTAGATACAAATCCACTTTGTCCATACTGAAGGAATTTATTACATCATATGTCGCTTAGTACGTAGGTATACCTTAGTGTAAATATGTTACATAATCACGTAGAAACAGTTAGCACGTAGGAACACATAGCACGTAATAAGTGTATCAGCACGGATACCAATAGTCGAGTCAAGTTGCCAATCATTAGTAAATCATATGAGTTCTAGCACATATCAATACGTAGGTCGAGTCAGGAACATATGTAGTCATAGTCACTTGGCCGTATGGTCGATCTCTATTTATAGTCGAGTCAAGCATATAGTCAGGTTTAACACATGGTCACTCAGTTCTCAAGCATTCCAATCATAAATCTCACAGTTAGAATCACAAAAATCCAATAAAATATTAAACCAAGAAAATCAACAAATCATGCACATAGGGCCGCATAGGGTCATGGACGCATAGACTCAGTGTCGCATATGACAGGTGCCACATAGAGGTTGCTGCCATATATGAGTCAAGGCCGCATAGGTCTGCTTGTTGCAAATGAGTCAAGGACGCATAGGTCTGCTTGCCGCATATGGTTCAAGGCCGCATATAGGTCAAGGTCGTATGACATGTTCTGGGAGTTAGCGAATTCTCATTCATTCAGCGAGTGAAACACAAGGAGTTCAGGGATTAGCTCCAGAACACTTGTATAATAATCAGTCATGCTTCTAACAAGATAAACGCATGCTGGTCGGATATGCGGCAAGTGTCCAAGCCGCATAAGGATCATGCCGTATGGAACTCTCGGCCGCATATGGCGTTGACCGCATAAGAACTTTGTCTTCTCCAGACAACAAGTTCAGCCATGGCGAGAACTCCAAAAACCAAAAATTTATTTTCTTCCTAAAAACTTTATTTTAACTCTGAATTAAGTGAACCAAAAGCCAAAATACTCGAAGTAAACTGCTTCATCCATCCTAAAATCTATTTTTTAAAAATACTATATTTTAGTAGATCAAAACCACCAAAAATCAAGGAACCCATAAAAATCCTAAACTTAGAATATAGATATACTCAAATCCACCCATTAAAGTCAAAAATTCCAAGTACTAAAAGTGTTTAGAATCATCATGAGCATATAATAGACTAATAAAATGCAAGAAAAGATCAATAATCGAAAATCAAGAGGTTTCTCCTTGTAGTGCAAGGTGTACTTGCCTAAATGAAGGAAGAGAAAAATGAGAGAATGAGGAAAGAGAGAGAAAGAGGTTGACTTATATATATACTAGGGTTGAGGTTTAGACCATGGGTTCACTCATGACCAAACCAATCCAATAATTAAATCATGAGTCTAATTGAACCAAAGAATGGGTCTAGACTCCATGACATGCAACATAATTACCATGCAAGCAACAAATAATATAGACAGGAAAACTAATATGTTTCAAATATGTACATCGGGAACGGGGAGTGACACGTGCAATTGCTCGACTTCGATTAGTGGACTTGTTTTATTAAGGGTACTAAGCTGATGCCCATAGGTAGCAAGTCTAAGAAAGGTCTGGAGAGAGGCAAGGGATGCCCTGTATCCCCTCATACCGGTCCTGAGTCAACCACGGGAGAGGAGAACACTTCTGATGAGCTACTGCCCCCGGTGACTTTTTTGCTGAAGTGCAAATCCTTTTCTATGAGGAGCCCCCCACCTTCTAAGAAGGGGAGACATAAAGACTACGACTATAGGATTAGGTTCAAGAAAAAGGCTCGCTAGTCAGCCTTCTTCGAGGGATACGGAGGAAGAAGAAGAAGAGGTAGGGCCCCTTACACTGGTGGTTTACTAACCAGACCCTCCTCCCGAGGCTGAGGCGGTATCCATAAAACCTCTTATCTTTATTACTTTGTCTCCCCCTTATGATACTCTTCTCTGTGGTTTATCTAGGTTTATGTAGAGACTCCCCCCCCCGACTGCTGCCTCAAGAATTTTATATAGGAAAGAGGAGACGACGTCATCCTCAATCGAGCCTGATGTTATTGCTGAAGAGCCTATTGTCGAGGCGGTGGGAGGATCCGGTATGAGCTCGACCTCTGAGGATCCCGACGCTGACATTATGGTGGACGATCTTGATGCCATGGGGATAGCTCTAACTACTCTAAATGAGCCGTAAACCCCATTACCTACCACGGGTATGTTATTTCATAACTTCACAAGAGGCGAGATCTTTCGGCTACAGTTCTTAATTCTCTAGGTGAATTTAATCATTGTTTGTTCTGATTTGACAAGCTCCCCTTCACCCATTCGAATACTTAACATGGAGGATGAAGAGGGTATGGAAGAAGAGGAGGGACATGGACTAGTTAGGACAAGTCCCGTATCAGTCTCGCATTCCTCCGTGGATGGAGAATCTTCTGAAGGACCTCCCCCCGGGACAAGCATAGAATCGGTCTCTACCACAGGTTTATCTAGTATGGTGGACCATCTGCCAATCTCTTCTACCGGGCAGTCAGTTATCGGGGTTTCCTTGGGTGTTGGCACTATGAGCCATCTCGAAGAGCTAGTTCCCGGTATTCCTAAAATGGCGGCTGTTGGGCCGTCTTTGGCCACCGTAGTACAATCTGATATCGGCAAATAAGAGGATTTTGATACTATGGGTGTCACGCCCCGATCTTCCGCAGGCTAATCGGCCGTCCCCGCTAGGCGAGAATCACCGCACCAACGCTCCCACGGGATGATCGCTTCAACCCATCTGGGCGTGATGCCGCACAAGCGTGAGCCACGCATGTACAAGGCCGTGGTTCATTGACTGGCGGTAAGAAGTCTAAACCACAGAGTCGCACAGATTGTCCGAGTGCAGCAGAATTTATAAAACGCATAAGCGAGTTGGTAACGAGTTCACTGAGTCAAACAATAGCGGAAGCATTGAATATCACAAGTAAAATAACTCTTTATTAATACAAATAAGTGTTACAGGCGGTGCTTGGCCGAGATTACAAGTCGCTCAAGTCTCTCTCTCTCTCTGAAATAGTAAAAGCGTGCCAAGTGGCTACATTTATGGAATAATACAAGCGATGTTCAGGCAATGTTCCAACATTATGTCTTATATATGTGCTTCAGTTCCGGACGCAGCGCTCTAAGGCTCCAGAGTGAACTCTACGCCTTAACATGCACGAAGGAGGCATCCACACCGAACGAGGTTCTCTCGCACCCTACAAACAACCTGGTGGATTAGCAGTACACGAATGCACTGGTGGGGAGGCTATTCGCCCGTTCGATAAATCCAAACACGTAATATAGGTTTGGTGCACCAACTATTATGTTGTCTTTCTAGTTGCCTTAGGATCAGTTTCATAGCAATATTGAATAGCCTAACTCGTGTGGCAGTGCGCCGTACGATATAAAAGAAAATACGGCGAGACTTACCAACTTACCATTTATCCTTCCCTGTCCAAGGCAAACCAAGTTAGCAATACACAGGTTTAAATATATGAGGGGATCACTTGCGTATGCCATAATGGACGATATAGTCTTTGACGAGAATGGTATGCAATAAAAGTATAAGAAGCACTACAAGCCATTCCGTCAAGTATAAGAGACTAATCAATCAGCCTCGTCTGGACCGGATCAGTGCCAGTGCCCTAGCGACCGTCTGCGAGAACTATGACCTTGTGCACAAGTTATCCGTAATCAAATGGCGTCTAGGCTAAGTTATCAATTCATGCTATTGAGGCAACAAGAGTACAAGACAAGTAGCATGGCAACAAGAGTACAAGACAAGTGGCATTGCCTGATTTATTTTATATAGCCTTCCTGAACAATATTTTACATAACAGGGTGTGTTCCATACTTAGCACAATTTGTAGAGGAAATAGGTAACAAACTAGCATACAATAAGATAACTGTTTACATGTTGATTGACAAGCATTGAATCGAGATAAGAGTACAAGATAACATATAGTAAGCAAGCATTTCATTCATAAGAAAACTTAAGCATTCACATTGGCTCAGGCCCGAAGGTAAGTCGAGGGATAAAACCATAAGAAAACTTTCCGAGCGACATGATCTAGGGTCGTGCAGTGTAAACAAGTGAACTGTGCACTACAGAGCATATGTATATCGTTCTACTTGAGGCATAGCGGGGTCTAGTTGCACGAGGCAAAGGTAGCAATCGAGGGTCTGAATATAAGCAATATTTTATTTTTATGTTCTAACACAAGCAATACATGTTGGGATTATTCCCTTAGCTACGTGCGTTATATTCTTATTAGCATGCAAGGGGTGATTTACCTAGCGACTAGCATGTATCGTTTCATATTTTAAGTATGCTGGCTAAGCAAAGGCAAGTTTACCGTAGCTACCCACCTTAGCGATGATTCGCCTCGGTTGAGCGATATGTCGAGCGAGCCTCTGAAAGCCTAAGCCGAACTCCTGTAGGGCCAAGTCTGGATATCCTTTGGCTCAAACGAGTATTCTTGCCTGAGAAAAGTGGGTTAGGACATTGCACTTTTTGTCGTTTGAATCGGCAGTCCGCTTGAGCGGAATGGGGTATTACATCATCCACCAATCAGAAAAAGTCTCATCCTTGAGACTTCCTGAGGGCAGGCAGTACTAACGCATTATGGAATCTATCCCAAGTATAGCAATCGGTACCACTAAATCCAATTGAACATAATCTCCTACTCGGTTCTTACGTTGTGTCGTATGTATGTTGAGTCAGTCTCATTTATGCCTTAGCGCGGGACATATTGCTTAACGCGGAGTACGCTTCAATCAATCTTGATTAATGATCTAAGGCTACGGCAAACCTACACAAGTCGTTATACTTGTTCATTTGGATATTCACTTGCACTAGTATTGAGATCAGCATATCGCGAGTCTGGATCGTGCATATATTCGAAGTGCACCTCTAGCACGATCACGCCAACCAACTTAGCGATAGCGAAGTCTTAGCACTCGAGTTTTATATTTTTTTGAGTCTTGGATCGTACACACGTTCAAGGCGTCCCTCAAACATATGTATTCAACCAAACTTAGAGATAGTAAAATCGGACAAGCTACTTGTAAAAATCTTAATGGTTTGCACAGGTCAGCACAAAGGCCTTAGCATCACGATTTCATACAAGCAATCACATAATTCAAATGAACTTTTTAAAAGTATTTAAACTTATTGTTGGAATATTTCGTTTGGGACATTGAGAGAGAGCGTGCACATAACCCACGAACGAGCTTTTGAAATTGTAAAAATTAAAACGAAGTCCAAAGGCATATAAGCCAGGCTCTAATACCAATCTGTCATGCCCCGATCTCCCGCGGGCTAATCGACCGTCCCCGCTGTAGAAGCATGAAAAATATGCTGGAAAGCTCTACGCAGCATGGTGATACAGCGCAGCGTAAACAGAGGACCTCAGGGCCATCAAGCGTGCAATGGAGCTTTTTTGCTGAGCACAGCGTAAAAATAAGCTCAAAGGACCATCCGCGTAATACAGTACGTCCAGGCTGCTTCAGCGTAAAGAAGGTGCTACATCGCCTCTATGGCGTAAAAACTTATCCGCCTTCAATGCAGCATTAAAGCGTACGAGGAACGCTTCGTATTCCCCAAGATGAACCTGTCAAATCATGCAGTGAGCCTAACGTCTGACTCCTGACAAAGAGTACTGCACGGCTACCCAGACGATGGCTGGAATAATGGCAGACCACTCAGGATACGCCTCTGCAATTAATGCACAGGATGATGGCGGATCTCTGCATTTAATGTAGGAGATTTGATTAAATATCACCGAACCGTCGTTTACTGACATCTCCTTTGCGTAAACTGCTTTTACGCGTACAAGGGGATACGCTGCCTTATTTTACACAAGCAGACGTGAACTGTTTACGCTCTGCGAAAGACAAACAGGCTGCTACGTCAAAAGCTGCTCTTCGTACAGGGCTCGAGGCACGTCTCTGCACTTAATGCTCAGAACGGTGGCAGGCCTTCAGAACACGCCTCAGCAATTAATGTACAGGATGATGGCGGATCTCTGCATTTAATGCGAGAGATTTAACTATATCTCCAAGAGCCGTAATTCCGGCTGAGACATCCACATCATCACTCTGGCATGTTATGCAGCGGCTTCTACGTCCATTCAGCTTCTGTGCCCATTCGGCTTCTATGTCCATTCAACTTCTATGCCCGCTCGGCTTCTACGCCTCCTCAGCTTCTATACTCACTCAGCTTCTATGCTCACTCGGCTTCTATGCTCACTCAGCTTCTATGCTCACTCGGCTTCTATGCTCATTCGGCCTTCTGTGCCTGCTCGGCTTCTACGCCTCCTCAGCTTCTATGCTCACTCGGCTTCTATGCTCATTCGGCCTTCTGTGCTTACTCGGCTTCTATGCCATCAAGCTTCTACGCCTACCTGGCTTCTATGCCTACTTGGCTTCTACGCCATGGTGACAGACATTGGCTTCTACGCCAACCTCTTCTACACGAGGGATACCTACCTACGTGGCTTCTACGCCGTGATTTTCGCAGCAGTTATACGCGTTTTGTCCCTTAGTTGGACACGCGTCACACGCTCATTCAAAAGATCATCTATACGCAGGCAATGGTTATTTTAACCATCGTGTAAAAGGGTGTTGTACTTTCTACTACTCGGTTTCTACATCGACTGAGTGGTCACTGTCACTAAAAACTCTATAAATAGAGACCTCTGTCCACAGAGGTCCAAGGTCAAAGACTTTGAAGTCGAAGAAATTGGTCTAGAAGATCAAGAGGTCGAACTTCAGAAAGGATCGAACCAAAGGTCGAATAATTGGAGAGTGAAGAGAAGTCAAAGAATCTTTGAGAGAGAAGGATCCAGAGCTCAGGCAAGGAGTAGCGATCAACGACTTTGGCATCGTGTATCCACCCTCTTTTACAACCTGCGAAGCTGCTCTCCGTCTTCCATGGCACTTCTTGATTATCGTGTGGTCCAAGGGCTTAAGTGATCGACTGCAGATCAGACACCTATAACAATATTTACCCAGATTTAAAAATTGTACTCGACATCCTCGTATAGGATTAATTGTACAAGCTTGTTTGTAAACCAAAGAAACGGGTTTCGTATAAACCTCGTCTTATATATCACCTCTTTCGTTTATCACCATAAATAAGATGGCAATTCTGCTGGGGACATCTTTCTCTTCTGATAAGGAAGCAATTGCTCAACACGATGCGGTATCCGTGAAGAAGACACTGGTCGTCCAGTTCGACCAGTCTGCCTACGAAGACATGCTTCGGACAGGGGATAGCTCTCACTCTCTCTGTATAAGACAACAGGAAGCTACGCAAGGTTTGGATGCCCAAGACATCCACTACCATTCCTGTCGACTCTCTGATCTCTTCGACCAACGAGGTTGTAGCATTGCTCCCTCCGCGCCCTGCGCATAAAATTCAGTCTCCCGTCTCTAGCGGAATAGACAAAACTTCTGGCAATGCCTCAGCGCTAACCCAGAAGTATACTCCACGCCTTGCACGTGAAATTCAGTCTCCCGTCTCTGGCGGAATAGACAAAACTTCTGGCAATGCCTCAATGCTAATCCAGAAGTATACTCCATGCCTTGTGCGTGAAATTCAGTCTCCCGTCTCTGGCGGAATAGACAAAACTTCTGGCAAAGCCTTAGGGCTAGCCCAGAAGTCCACATCGTGCTCTGCGCACAAGACTGCATCTGCCCTCCACGGAGAAACAGATGATCCCTGCGATGTACGCAAGGGAAAGCAAGTAGCGGACTGCTCAACTTCTTGGCCTCTATGCCAGCAAGGGAAGAATCTGCCCACCCTCCGGATAACGCGAGGAACTGATGGCCGACTGAGGGCCTCCTCGGCTCTACGCCAGCCGGAGCACAGTGCCAAATTATGCCAGAAGGAGCCCCTAAAACCGCTTGTCACGACCCGCACCCGGAAATTGGGCATGAGTCGTGGGTACGTCCAGCCTACGCCGCAGCATCGGCGGTAGAACGCTGTCTAGGTCACAAACATAGTATATCCTGTCAATAGTCTCAACTCCGTACGGAGAACAATGATAAATAAATCACAGTTCTATAATATACTCAATCACAACTATAAACATAATGGCACGATGAGAATTGAAAAGAGTTCTATTAAAACCAACCACAAGAAGTTCAACTCAAAACCTGGGTCTAAATGACCTCACAAAGTCACAAATAAAATAAATACATCTCAGTCTCAGTCTCAGTCTAAAGCAATAAATGCAAAAATAATCTAAGCATGGGCAGGCATGTTCTCCTCTAGGATAGGCACCTCCTCTGGGATTTCTGGGGTGAAATCCTCCTCTATTCCTGGACCGTAATGAGTAGGGCAGAAGTCCTCCAGGTCCTCTGAAAATGTTGTTATCCAGTCAGGATTGGAGCGAAGCACAAGCACTAACAGCAGTTTCATTAAATTGACAAAATCTATAAACAGTGTAAGAGATACAAGATGGAAATAAAAGCTGAACATGTGAAGTACTGGAGAAAAGAAATAGACAATAGAGCATCTAGCAATGAGCAATAAGTAGTAAATGCTAGAACAAGTAAAATCTGAATAAAGATAAAACATCTAGCTAAGTGTTTGAATTATCAGTTTATTATGTGATCGGCTTGGGACTAGATCAGGCTGGTTATATATGATTAGCTATGATTCTTTTAGGTCAGGCTAACCGCATGGTTAGCTATGGTGCATATAATGGTCAGGCTAATCATATATAACAGCTATGGAGCATATAAGTGGTCAGGCCGCACCCGACGTGAGAAGTGGGGTGAGCTATGGTGCATATAAATGTTTGGATATGATCACATAATCTACTAATAGTTCCCCATCCCCCAGCTAGCACGATGGATTCCAACCACGACTCCTCGTGATGGGGATCTAGGGTGCTAACCCGTGTATCCATAGTGTCGGAATCAAGTATGAAATACACTACAATTTATAGAAGTAATCAACCATGAAAACTGTCAGAGAATGTACTCGCCTGTGGTCCTGAGCAAAATGTGAGGATCGAGGTCCAAAATAGAATCACAATGACCTATTTATGGAAATTCAATGTTAATTAATGAATTAAAAGAATAACATGCTTAACAAATTTAAAAACGATGTTTCTAGGTCATGTCTAAGGTTTACTGGTCAATACTAGGTCCAGCTAAAGTCAAATGGTCTAAATTACCCTTAAAGTTGGCTTTTGTGGTCAAACTAATCCATACTAGACAAAACTAGGTTATACCTAGGTTTCTAAGTCCATACTAGTAAGTTCAAGCTTATATCACCCATATATAACCTATTACCTAAAATATCTTGACCTATGGTGAATATCTCACCCTGTACTACAATATCTTAGTCCGTATCTTAATATTGGTCAATACCTAGATTCTAGATCTCCTTAGATATTAAGGATACTAAGTATCATACAATATGTATAGCTAGGTATACATATAATCAATAACTTAACTGCTAGTATCACATTACCTATACACTCTAGTTCTAATTCTGCACTCACAGGAACATCTACCCACACACATTGACTGATGCACACTCAAATACCTACACACCCCTATTACCCCAATGTACTCACTGACACTGAAACACTAAGACACTGCTACACATACCCCTATCTAACTGATACACATAAGTATACTACACACACACACAGGTTTAGGGGTACTCACACAACACAGACCTACACACACTGTTCTGCACACAGACACATTAATATAGGACCTGGAAAAATAACACTGGCACTCTATACCTACACACACATACTGAATATACCCACACTGATGTTCCCCTTTCTGCAATACTGATACATTGCACAGTTACACAGTTCTAAAACACCCTACACAACACTATCTCACACACAGGTTAAAATCTAACTGTGAACTCTAGAACATAGCACCCAACTCACATTGATACACTTACACAGAATCACATAGATACACCCACTGACACATAATACACAAGGACACAGATACAAACCTCCACAGACACAGTTAACCTTATAAACTGACACCTGAACACACACACACAAATATCTTCTACACATACACAGAATACACTTATAGTATTAATGTAGATATTACACACACTACACAAATTTACTGATATCAAAATCCTATTTACTGATACATATTCATATGTACACACACATACATAAATTTCCCCAACTCCCACTGATACCTACTGCACATAATGAATTCTACCTCACCAACTGACACACACAACTCACTGACCAACTCATACACATACCCACAGGGAATGGAAATAAATCTGGGCACACACACTGGTTAAAAACTGCACCTCACATAGCTAACACAACCCAAGTATCAATTCTTCTCACACCTATGACTGATACACAGTTTACATATACACAGTTATGCATCTAACACACAGTTCACATGTGCACACAGCTGATACTCGAATAGAGGGTCAGTGTGCAACTGATATTGCACACTGATTTGGGTTGCCTGCAGATCCTTCCTCAAGGCTGCTACCAGGTAAACTCCACTGCACATGTGTGCAACTTGACACTGATACACATCAAGACTGCACAGGTAAACCAGTCCCTTGGCACTCAAATCCACTGTGATGCACCCCTGGACTTAAACATGTAACTCACCATTAACACAAACACACAATAACTCTGAAATTGATACAACATACACACAATTCTGACTGATACACACACTCAAATTATCCAACACAGTGAACTTCATCAACACATATACACAGAGCCTGGGTACCTTGCACTTACTGCACACAGAGACACGGGTTTGAGTTCACTGCTCTCTCTCTTTCCCTTCTCTCAGAATTCACACACAGAATACACAGTAATCAACCCGACTGAACAGTGCCTTCCTCCAATACCCATACCCGATCATACAGTGAACCCTTCACAGTTCTCTTTCCCCACAGTGCATTCACCTCTCCAAAATCACAACAGATCTAAATACATATGTATAATATATATATATACACATCATACATCAATTTAGATTATAATTAATTAGGTTAGATAGGTAATTCCCCCTGTGAAGCATTTCACCAAACACAAGATGTGCAAAACGAAAACCACACCAAGAATTCCTGAAAACCCAAAACAAAACCCTAAAACAATATCTAATCTACCCATAGGAGGGTGAAATCAGTCTCCCTACAAATCCTAGGGTTAGGGTTCCTGAAAAATTGGGGAAAACCCCATGCGGGTCACCAACCTAATCCAAAACCCTAATTTCGAATTACACAGCATAGGGGTGGGTTCCTATAGGCCTTTATCATCTGTACACAGAATTTAAATGAGTAAAACTAGGGTTTTACCTGCAGGGAAGGTTTCTTCAACGAGGCTCTTCTTCTCCAAGGCTCCCTGACCCACGTTCTTTGCTTCTCTTGCTTTGGAGGAGGAGAAAATGGAACCTAGGGTTAGGGTTTCGAATTTTTGGAGTGGGGAGATGGTTTCTCTTGTGGAGGCTAGGGTTTCCTTTCTCTCTACGTGAAGAATAGCTTTGTGAGAAGCTTCTTTTTATATTAAACCTAGGTTTAGGGTTTCTATGCCTAGTTTTTAGGTTAAACCCCCTGGCCCTCTCATGTAGAACCTAATAGACTCAGGTTAAGTCAGTCTAGGATTTTGCTAGAATAGGTTTTTTTTCTAATCAGGGTTTACTCATTAGGGTTGTCCTAATGGATTCTAGGGTTTTGACCTAAACTAAACATTTCTAATAATAATATAATTAGTTACAAAACTCAGCAATTAATTAATACATAATTATTTAAAATAGTTAAATTACAGAAATACCCTTATATGGAAAAATGGTAGTGACAAGTCTACCCTCCTAAAAGAAATTTCGTCCTCGAAATTGGACTGAACAGGACAAGAATGAAATCAGAAAAGAAATACCTCAAGTCTAGAAGAGATACGGGTATAGCTCGCGCATTTCGTCCTCTCTCTCCCAGGTCGACTCCCCTGGAGAATGATGTCTCCATGCTACGCGAACCAAAGGGATGGTTTGGTTCCGCAACACCTTCTCTCTGCGGTCCAAGATCTCTACTGGCTGCTCAGGGTAGCTGAGCGTTGGACCAACCTCAATCTCCGAGTGATCAAGTACGTGACTTGGGTCGGCCACGTACCGTCTCAGCTGCGACACGTGAAACACATTATGCACTCCCTCCAATGCAGGCGGCAAGTCCAGTCTATATGCCACTGCACCTACCCTTGCCAGAATACCGAAGGGTCCGATGTAGCGTAGGCTAAGCTTCCCGCCTCTGCCAAAACGAATCGTTCCACGCGTCGGAGAAATCCGTAGGAATACTAGATCGCCAACCTAACACAAAAATAGTCTCAATACGCAGTCTAAACAAACAAACAACACAACCAGAAAACAACAATCTATACCTGAAACTCAAGGGGTCTACGGTGGCTGTCGGCCCAATGCCGCTGTCTGTCCTGCGCCACTCGCAGTCTGTCTCTGATGAGTTTCACCTTTTCTGCTGCATCCACGACCATTTCTGGTCCTAGCAAGGCTCTCTCTCCAACGTTGTCCCACGATAGCGGTGTACGACACCTCCGTCCATAAAGAGCCTCAAATGGTGACATCTCGATGCTGGCCTGGTAGCTGTTGTTGTAAGCGAACTCTACCAGGTGCAGATGATCCTCCCAAGAACCTCCGAGATCTAGAACGCAAGTGCGTAGCATATCCTCGAGAGTCTGAATAGTCCTTTCCGACTGCCCGTCTGTCTGGGGGTGATACGCGGTACTAAACTTGAGCTGAGTACCCAAGCTAGCCTGTAGACTCCTCCAGAAGTGGGAAGTGAAACGACTATCCCGATCTGAGACGATGCTCACAGGAACTCCATGAAGTCTAACGATCTGACGCACGTACATCTCTGCTAGCTTCTCTGTCGACGTGCCCACCTTGAAAGGTAAGAAATGGGCTGATTTGGTCAACCTGTCCACGATGACCCAAATCGCGTCCTTCCCTCCTGGAGAACGGGGAAGCCCTGAAACGAAATCCATGGTCACGTGCTCCCATTTCCATTCGGGAATCGGTAAAGGTTGAAGCAAACCTCCTGGCCTCTGCCGGTCTGCCTTTACCTGCTGGCACACTAGACACCGAGATACGAAGCGTGCTACCTCGCGCTTCATTCCATACCACCATACGTGCTCCCTCAAGTCTCGATACATCTTGTTGGCACCGGGATGCATCGAGTACTGAGAGCGGTTTGCCTCCTGCAAAACCTCCTCTCGCAGTTCCCCACTAGGCACACATATCCTTGTGCCGTGCCGTAGAGAACCATCATCTGCGATAGTAAAGTCATCCGACAATCCCATCTGAACCTGTGCTCTGATACTCCTCAGAGTCTCATCATCGTACTGCGCAGCTCTGATCCTGTCCATCAGCTCGGACTGTACCTGCAATCCCCACATCTGAATCTCGGTACCGGGAACTAACACCTCAATCTCCAAGCTCTCTAAATCAGCCAACAAATGCCTATCTGTTGTCAAGTACATAGCCATCGGATACCTGCTCAAAGCATCGGCGACTACGTTAGCCTTCCCTGGATGGTACTGCAATGATATGTCAAAGTCCTTCATCAGCTCTAACCATCTCCTCTGCCTCATGTTCAGCTCCTTCTGTGTGAATACGTACTTCAAGCTCTTGTGGTCTGTGAAGATTTCCACACGCTCTCCGTACAGGTAATGTTTCCACAGCTTTAGAGCGAAGATAACTGCTGCCAACTCTAAATCGTGGGTGGGATAATTCTTTTCATGAGGGCGTAACTGCCTGGAAGCATAGGCAATTACCTTCCCGTGCTGTTGAAGAACACATCCCAGACCCTTCCCTGAAGCATCACTGTAGATGGTAAAACCACCTGTCCCTGATGGCAACGTTAAAATTGGAGCTGTCGTCAACCTCTTCTTCAGCTCATCAAATGCAGCCTGGCACTCCTCCGTCCACACAAAATCCACATCCTTCCTAGTCAGTCTGGTCATCGGCGCTGCAATCTTGGAGAAGTCTTGTACAAACCTCCTGTAGTATCCTGCTAGCCCGAGAAAACTCCTGATCTCAGCTACCGAACTGGGGGTAGCCCACGACTCTACTGCCTCGATCTTCTGTGGGTTAACCGAGATTCCGTCACTCGATACCACATGCCCAAGAAATTCGACCTTGTCAAGGAAGAATTCACACTTAGAGAGTTTCCCGTATAGCTTCTCCCTCCTGAGAGTCTCTAAGACCAATCTCAGGTGCTCTTCGTGCTCCTCCGGGGTCTTGGAATACACAAGAATATCGTCGATGAACACCACCACGAACTTGTCAAGGTACTGGTGGAACACCTTGTTCATCAAGTTCATGAATACTGCCGGTGCATTGGTTAAACCAAATGGCATCACCATGAACTCAAACTGGCCGTATCTGGTCCGAAAAGCTGTCTTCGGCGTGTCTTCTTTCTTCACCTTCACCTGGTGATAGCCTGACCTCAAATCAATCTTTGAAAACACCCTCGCCCCGCTCAACTGGTCGAAAAGATCATCTATCCTCGGCAGCGGGTACTTGTTCTTGATGGTGATATTGTTCAAAGCTCTATAATCAATGCACATGCGCACCGTGCCGTCCTTCTTCGGTACGAATAATACCGGAGCTCCCCATGGTGATGAACTGGATTTGATGAAGCCTTTGTCCTGCAGCTCCTCAACTTGCTTCTTCAGTTCTGCCAGCTCGCTGTTGTTGACTCTATAGACATGTTGTGAAATGGGCTCCGCTCCTGGAACCAAGTCTATAGAGAACTCAACGTCTCTGTCTGGCGGCAAGCCTGGCAACTCCTCTGGAAATACATCCAGGAATTCCGCTATCAGAGGATGTGGCAACTCCTCTTCTTCCGTCCTGGCTCCGCAAAATGTGCTCCTGCTCTGTTCCGCTGCTGCTCTGACGACCTCAAACTCTGGCTCTCCTGGTGGTCTGAACAATACTCTGCCTCTATAACAATCTATAGTAGCATGATGCCTGCTCAACCAGTCCATTCCGAGTACAATATCGTACCCCGGAAGTGGCATGACGAGTAAGCTCACGCTCAAGTCTCGGCCTCCTACTGACACTCTCCGGTCCTTGCAGTGATCACGGACTAGGATAATACCTCCACCAGTCATGATCTTGCAAGTCCTAGCTAATGGTTCTGTGTCTAAATGATGTCGAAGTGCATATGATACAGACACAAAACTATGGGAAGCGCCAGAGTCGAATAAGGTAAATGCAGGAATACAATCGAGAAGAACCGAACCTGTGATCAAGTCTCCTGCTGGCTCGATCTCCTCGACTGCCATGGCGTATGCTCGCCCCTGGGGTGCACCTCTCTGCTGCTGATGCTGGGCAAACCTCTGATTTTGCGGTGGAAGTGGTCCCCTCTGCTGTTGGCCTCCTGATGCTGCTGGTGCTCTGCCTGGTCCTCTCTGGGCGGCTGCTCCACCCTGCCCTGGACGAGTCTGAATGGTAGGGCAATCCCTCAGCTGATGTATCGTCGATCCGCAGGACAAACATGAGCCCAATCTGTGCCTGTAGATATCTCTAGTATGTCCCATCTTCTCGCAGTACGCACACTGGATGGCGGACTGAGTCTGCCTCTGCTGCTGTTGCTGAACCTGCCCTCGAGCTGGTGCCTGGTGCTGTTGCTGAAAGTGTCTCTGCTGCTGCTGAAAGTGTGGACGCTTGCCTGTTCCCGCACTACTGTTTGCCCCTCCGGTAACATCGCGTCCCCTCTTGGGCCTGAGGTCCAAGTCATCCTCGGCTACTTGGGCATCCATCAATATGCCCTCATAGGTAGCTGTGCGACGTCCCGACGTGCGAGACTTGATCTCTCTTGTCAGCCCCTTTCTGAATTTCCGGGCCCTGTCCCCCGGATCTCTAATCATCGATGGCGCGAAGCGGCTCAGACGGCTAAACTCCGCGACATACTCGTCGACGGACGAGCTCCCCTGGGCTAAGTCATGGAACTGACTCTCCAAAGCTCCCAGTGCGACATCAGGAAAGAACTTTTCTTTGAAGAGCTCCTTGAAAGCTTCCCAAGTGAGTCCCCCGTGCAAGAGTCTCGGCTCCGTGCGAAACCACGTCAAGGCAATGTCGAACATCTGGCTGCCAGCGGCCTCGATCTGGAGCGCCTCTGGAATCTGCGCCAAACGCAAGTTCCTCTCGATGTCCTCTAGCCAATCATCGGCGTAGAGTATCCCTTCTGTCCCCTTGAACTCCCGAGGCATCATCCTCTTGAAGTCCACAATGGTGCCCGGCCTCTGTTGTTGCTGACCAGGATGTTGCTGCTGCTGAGTGACTCTCTCCACAGCCTGGAGAGCCACTTGGTGAGCATTCTCCATGTTCACCCTCATCATCTCTGTCTGGGCCTGATGTGCCTCAGCCTGCACTCTCTGGGCCTCTGCCGACGTCCTCTGGGCATCGACCATGCCCTGTATCAAAGCGAACATCTGTGCCCCATCGACGGGCACACCTCCTGGGTGCTGAGCTGGTGGTGGTGGAGGTGGTGGTGCCGTCGTAGCTGTGGGGACCCTCTGAACTGGTGGTGGAGGACCCCCGAATGCTGCAGACACTCCCACCTGTCCTGGAGATGTAGGAGGTGCTGCTGATGTCTGTCCGGCAGCGCGAGAGGTGGCAGACCTCTCTGAATCTGCTGCTCCGAGTCTCTGGGACCTTCTTGGCGGCATCCTGGAGACAGATCGAAAGATTCAATTAAGGCAATAGATATGATATCAAGGAAGGACAGAAAATTTCTAAAGGAATTAATCATTAAGAATAGTATCATAAGAATCAGAATTCCCTAATTGTGATTGAGCATATCCTTGGCCTAATTCCTATTACTACAATATCGCTCTAATGTGAATCTAAGACTACTGACTCGAGACTCGACCTGCATGGGCCACCACTAAAACGTGTCACGACCCGCACCCGGAAATTGGGCATGAGTCGTGGGTACGTCCAGCCTACGCCGCAGCATCGGCGGTAGAACGCTGTCTAGGTCACAAACATAGTATATCCTGTCAATAGTCTCAACTCCGTACGGAGAACAATGATAAATAAATCACAGTTCTATAATATACTCAATCACAACTATAAACATAATGGCACGATGAGAATTGAAAAGAGTTCTATTAAAACCAACCACAAGAAGTTCAACTCAAAACCTGGGTCTAAATGACCTCACAAAGTCACAAATAAAATAAATACATCTCAGTCTCAGTCTCAGTCTAAAGCAATAAATGCAAAAATAATCTAAGCATGGGCAGGCATGTTCTCCTCTAGGATAGGCACCTCCTTTGGGATTTCTGGGGTAAAATCCTCCTCTATTCCTGGACCGTAATGAGTAGGGCAGAAGTCCTCCAGGTCCTCTGAAAATGTTGTTATCCAGTCAGGATTGGAGCGAAGCACAAGCACTAACAGCAGTTTCATTAAATTGACAAAATCTATAAACAGTGTAAGAGATACAAGATGGAAATAAAAGCTGAACATGTGAAGTACTGGAGAAAAGAAATAGACAATAGAGCATCTAGCAATGAGCAATAAGTAGTAAATGCTAGAACAAGTAAAATCTGAATAAAGATAAAACATCTAGCTAAGTGTTTGAATTATCAGTTTATTATGTGATCGGCTTGGGACTAGATCAGGCTGGTTATATATGATTAGCTATGATTCTTTTAGGTCAGGCTAACCGCATGGTTAGCTATGGTGCATATAATGGTCAGGCTAATCATATATAACAGCTATGGAGCATATAAGTGGTCAGGCCGCACCCGACGTGAGAAGTGGGGTGAGCTATGGTGCATATAAATGTTTGGATATGATCACATAATCTACTAATAGTTCCCCATCCCCCAGCTAGCACGATGGATTCCAACCACGACTCCTCGTGATGGGGATCTAGGGTGCTAACCCGTGTATCCATAGTGTCGGAATCAAGTATGAAATACACTACAATTTATAGAAGTAATCAACCATGAAAACTGTCAGAGAATGTACTCGCCTGTGGTCCTGAGCAAAATGTGAGGATCGAGGTCCAAAATGGAATCACAATGACCTATTTATGGAAATTCAATGTTAATTAATGAATTAAAAGAATAACATGCTTAACAAATTTAAAAACGATGTTTCTAGGTCATGTCTAAGGTTTACTGGTCAATACTAGGTCCAGCTAAAGTCAAATGGTCTAAATTACCCTTAAAGTTGGCTTTTGTGGTCAAACTAATCCATACTAGACAAAACTAGGTTATACCTAGGTTTCTAAGTCCATACTAGTAAGTTCAAGCTTATATCACCCATATATAACCTATTACCTAAAATATCTTGACCTATGGTGAATATCTCACCCTGTACTACAATATCTTAGTCCGTATCTTAATATTGGTCAATACCTAGATTCTAGATCTCCTTAGATATTAAGGATACTAAGTATCATACAATATGTATAGCTAGGTATACATATAATCAATAACTTAACTGCTAGTATCACATTACCTATACACTCTAGTTCTAATTCTGCACTCACAGGAACATCTACCCACACACATTGACTGATGCACACTCAAATACCTACACACCCCTATTACCCCAATGTACTCACTGACACTGAAACACTAAGACACTGCTACACATACCCCTATCTAACTGATACACATAAGTATACTACACACACACACAGGTTTAGGGGTACTCACACAACACAGACCTACACACACTGTTCTGCACACAGACACATTAATATAGGACCTGGAAAAATAACACTGGCACTCTATACCTACACACACATACTGAATATACCCACACTGATGTTCCCCTTTCTGCAATACTGATACATTGCACAGTTACACAGTTCTAAAACACCCTACACAACACTATCTCACACACAGGTTAAAATCTAACTGTGAACTCTAGAACATAGCACCCAACTCACATTGATACACTTACACAGAATCACATAGATACACCCACTGACACATAATACACAAGGACACAGATACAAACCTCCACAGACACAGTTAACCTTATAAACTGACACCTGAACACACACACACAAATATCTTCTACACATACACAGAATACACTTATAGTATTAATGTAGATATTACACACACTACACAAATTTACTGATATCAAAATCCTATTTACTGATACATATTCATATGTACACACACATACATAAATTTCCCCAACTCCCACTGATACCTACTGCACATAATGAATTCTACCTCACCAACTGACACACACAACTCACTGACCAACTCATACACATACCCACAGGGAATGGAAATAAATCTGGGCACACACACTGGTTAAAAACTGCACCTCACATAGCTAACACAACCCAAGTATCAATTCTTCTCACACCTATGACTGATACACAGTTTACATATACACAGTTATGCATCTAACACACAGTTCACATGTGCACACAGCTGATACTCGAATAGAGGGTCAGTGTGCAACTGATATTGCACACTGATGTGGGTTGCCTGCAGATCCTTCCTCAAGGCTGCTACCAGGTAAACTCCACTGCACATGTGTGCAACTTGACACTGATACACATCAAGACTGCACAGGTAAACCAGTCCCTTGGCACTCAAATCCACTGTGATGCACCCCTGGACTTAAACATGCAACTCACCATTAACACAAACACACAATAACTCTGAAATTGATACAACATACACACAATTCTGACTGATACACACACTCAAATTATCCAACACAGTGAACTTCATCAACACATATACACAGAGCCTGGGTACCTTGCACTTACTGCACACAGAGACACGGGTTTGAATTCACTGCTCTCTCTCTTTCCCTTCTCTCAGAATTCACACACAGAATACACAGTAATCAACCCGACTGAACAGTGCCTTCCTCCAATACCCATACCCGATCATACAGTGAACCCTTCACAGTTCTCTTTCCCCACAGTGCATTCACCTCTCCAAAATCACAACAGATCTAAATACATATGTATAATATATATATATACACATCATACATCAATTTAGATTATAATTAATTAGGTTAGATAGGTAATTCCCCCTGTGAAGCATTTCACCAAACACAAGATGTGCAAAACAAAAACCACACCAAGAATTCCTGAAAACCCAAAACAAAACCCTAAAACAATATCTAATCTACCCATAGGAGGGTGAAATCAGTCTCCCTACAAATCCTAGGGTTAGGGTTCCTGAAAAATTGGGGAAAACCCCATGCGGGTCACCAACCTAATCCAAAACCCTAATTTCGAATTACACAGCATAGGGGTGGGTTCCTATAGGCCTTTATCATCTGTACACAGAATTTAAATGAGTAAAACTAGGGTTTTACCTGCAGGGAAGGTTTCTTCAACGAGGCTCTTCTTCTCCAAGGCTCCCTGACCCACGTTCTTTGCTTCTCTTGCTTTGGAGGAGGAGAAAATGGAACCTAGGGTTAGGGTTTCGAATTTTTGGAGTGGGGAGATGGTTTCTCTTGTGGAGGCTAGGGTTTCCTTTCTCTCTACGTGAAGAATAGCTTTGTGAGAAGCTTCTTTTTATATTAAACCTAGGTTTAGGGTTTCTATGCCTAGTTTTTAGGTTAAACCCCCTGGCCCTCTCATGTAGAACCTAATAGACTCAGGTTAAGTCAGTCTAGGGTTTTGCTAGAATAGGTTTTTTTCTAATCAGGGTTTACTCATTAGGGTTGTCCTAATGGATTCTAGGGTTTTGACCTAAACTAAACATTTCTAATAATAATATAATTAGTTACAAAACTCAGCAATTAATTAATACATAATTATTTAAAATAGTTAAATTACAGAAATACCCTTATATGGAAAAATGGTAGTGACACCGCTGCATGGTGATCCCTATTGTCAATAAAATTATTTCGGGTTAGGGTATGCCTCATCTCATACGAACTCCAAAGCTCTGAAGGCAGGTCCTTCTAAATCTTCTTCTATGGACAATGACATGCCTGGGGGTAGTCTCCCTCGACAAAATAAAGCAGCATCCAAGACTGGGGGTAGAATTTCCTCTAAATCCGAAGATGATGCAACTACGACAGTCTTTCTCGAAGACCGTGCGACTCAGGTATCGGCAGTCCGAAGGCCAAAGGGGACTTTCTCTTTCAATGATGGGGATATCATTGACATCTTCGATACACTTATGAAGGAAAACAAGCTTCGGCTACCCAACATCAGACACCCTGAAAGGGCTGGCAATATCGATGACCCAGAATATTGTCTCTTTTATCGGTACGTTCATCACCCCACAAGGGCATATTATATACTGAAAAAGAGAATCCAGGAGTTAATCGACGCTAAAGTCATTGCCTTGCATCTGTAGACGAGAAGAGGGTTGCAACAAATTGGTCTCAATCAACACGACCATTTACCGGATGACGAGTCCAAACAAAATTTCTCCAGCGGAGTTTGTTACGCCCAAGTGACCTCTGAACAAAACCTCCCGGGTTGTCGCTGCCAATTAGAACTTTCCATGTCCACATAACCTCTGAGTAAAGTTCTTCTCTTTGACTTTCTGCTATCAAGTTCGTATAACCCCTGATAGTGTTAATTGTTTCAGCTTATTATCTGTACTTAAGGTACGCCATGGATAATAAGTCCTCAGCTAAGTTTGTCATATTAACTCTGAACAAACTTTTCGAGTTTTTGGCTATCGATTATCATGTCCATATCACCTCTGATATCAGTTGTCACCTTAACTTAGCACCCGTACTTAAACTCTAAGTACGTCAGTGGTGTTAAGTCCACAAAAGCCTATCATGTCCATATTACCTCTGATAGAGCTTGTCTTAAACTTATTACTTGTACTATGGTGCACAACAAGTAATAGGTCTACAACAGACATCAGTTCACATCCATATTACCTCTGGACTGCTGTCATAATATTCTTCAGCTAAGTTTTTCATGTTCATATTACCTCTGAACAAACTTTTTGAGTTTTTGGCTATCGATTATCATGTCCATATCACCTCTGATATCAGTTGTCACCTCAACTTAGCACCCGTACTTAAACTCTAAGTACGCCAGTGGTGTTAAGTCCACAAAAGCCTATCATGTCCATATTACCTCTGATAGATCTTGTCTTAAACTTATTACTTGCACTATGGTGCACAACAAGTAATAGGTCTACAACAGACATCAGTTCACGTCCATATTATCTCTGGACTGCTGTCATAATATTCAACTCCAGTAAAGTTTGTCATATTTATATTACCTCTGAACAAACTTTTCGAGTTTTTGGCTATCGATTATCATGTCCATATTACCTCTGATATCGGTTGTCATCCCAACTTAGCATCCGTACGCCAGTGGTGTTAGGTCTACAAAAACTTCTACATCCATATTACCTCTGGCAGGGCTTGTTTCGAGCTTATTATTTGTACTTAACGTGCGCAACAAATAATAGGTCCACCAAAAGATCCTCCAGTGGGATATCCTTAACAAAACCGGTATTGTACTATGTCCATATTACCTCTCGTACGATATTCGCAACTTTCACATAGAATGCAGCTACGCTGTGAACACCGATCCTCCTACGAGAGATTGGAAAAGCCCCTTTATAGATTTTGTGGCATACGAAATCTTGCCGGATGACCCTAAAGAAGCAGTATCCATCAAAAGACGATCATTGCGCTTCTACTTCGACGCATCTTCACAATGCCTATATCGCCGGGCCTACGACAGACTGCTATTGAGATGTCTCTCCAATGACGAAGCACAGCAGATTATCCGTGAAGCTCACGACGGCGTATGTGGGGCGCATCAACCCGGTCCTAAGCTACAGGATCGTATCAGGAGAATGGGCTATTACTGGCCTACTATGATCGCAGATGCAATAAAGTATGCAAGAGAATGCAGAGCCTGTCAGGTTCATGCAGACTTCATACATTAGCCGTCTGAACATCTACATCCTACGGTTGCATCCTGGCCTTTCGAAGCATGGGGTATGGATATTATTGGTTCTATTCACCCGTCTTCTTCCAGAGGTCACCGGTTCATACTCGCCATCACGAATTATTTCTCCAAATGGGCAAAGGCGATCCCTCTTGCTGAGGTAAAGGCATCTAATGTGATCAGCTTCATCAAGCATCACGTTATTTATCGCTTTGGGATTCCCCGAAGGATAATCCATGATAACGGGCCTCAGTTCATCAGCCAAGCATTTTATCGATTTTGCGATAAAAATCGGATACAAAATATCGCCTCTACGGCGTATTATCCAGCTGCTAATGGTTTGGCGGAAGCCTTCAACAAGACCATTATCAAACTCTTGAAGAAGTTCGTCTCTTCGAACAAGAGAGATTAGAACGAGAAGCTGGGAGAATGTCTCTGGGCATACCGCACAACGGTCCGAGCACCGACAGGTTGTACCCCATTCTCATTGGTCTACGGGAGTGAAGTAGTTCTTCCCATCGAAATTCAAATTCTGTCACTCAGGATAGCAGTCACTAATGAGTTGACTCAGGAAAAAAATGACCTACTAAGGCTTCAGGAGCTAGAAGGATTAGACGAGAAATGCCTTCAAGCTCAACAGAGCATCGCGTTCTACCAGGCACGCATTTCCAGAGCTTTCAATCAAAGAGTAAAGGAAAGAGTATTCAAAGTTGGCGAGCTAGTCTTAGCTGTAAGAAGGCCAATGATCCTTACTCACAGGAGTAAGGGCAAATTCCAGCCCAAATGGGAAGGCCCTTATGTGATCGAGACAACGTTCTCAAACGACGCTTACAGGTTAGCCCAGCCTAATGGAGACCTCATAATGGCTCCTATCAATGGCAAATTTCTGAAAAGGTACTATGCTTAATCTCCTCTGCTCAAATAGAATATGGTAAAAACCTCATTCTGACAAAACTACTTCCAAAAACGAAACTAGTTGGGTCATATTCTATCATGTTCATATTACCTCTGAATAGATATGTTCGACTAATTTGGAACTGCAAGACCTATCACGTCCATATTACCTCTGATAGTATTTTGTGTGCAAACTTTAGTCAAAGCATATTCTATCATGTCCATATAACCTCTAAATAGATATGTCCTACTAAAGCATATTCTATCATGTCCATATAATCTCTGAATAGATATGTCCTACTAAAGCATATTCTATCATGTCCATATTACCTCTGAATAGATATGCCCTGCTAAAGTTTACTGAGAGTATATCACGTCCATACTACCTCTGATATAACTTTCACCCAAACCTGTCATTTATATTCCAAAATGATGGGTCCACAAAGTCAGAAAAGAGTCTCTTTATTCATTTCCAAAAAAAAAGAGCAAAATTACATTTACAAAGCAAAAGTACATCATGAAGGAGGAGCGGTCTGGTCGCGAATCTGCTACGCCAGTACGGCCATCTTCTCAGCCCTGGAATCCAAGACATCAGCGCGGACCCGCTCCAGCTGTGCCTCGTCATTAATCAGGAGGGACAGTTCAGCTCTAGCTCGAAGAAAACCAGCACGGGCGATTTCTGCACTCGCCAAGTTCTGTCGTGCTATGACCAGTCGGCCATTCACCATATCTAGACCTTCAGACGACTTGGAAGCCCACTCCTTTGCCTGAGCAAGCTTTGTCTCCAGTTTGCAGATCCTCGCTACATTTTCGTCATGCTCGGTCTGGCACTTCGTTTGAAGAGCAATAGTCTCTTCCAAGACGACTTTTCCTTCACCCATCTCCCGCTGATTTGTCTGGATGATTTTATCCAGGCCTTCCATCTTTTCAACAAGATGCGCAGTCAAGGAGTCGTGTCTAGCCTGGACCAGAGCTTCAACATTGTCTCGAGCTAGCTGCAAGTATTCGTTAATGGGTTGCTCCAAACCATTAACCATCGCCTCCAGGGTGTCAGCTAACCCAGTATCGCCAAAGTCCCTGATCGCCTCTATCGAAAACCTAGAGGACTTTTTCAGACGCTCAAAGTTTAGATTCTTCTCCAATACCATTGATATCAGCGTTTTCAAAGTATTATAGAAGATACTGGTATATTGCTCGGTCAGCGCAGCTAGATCCGAGTGCACGCTGGGAGTGGCTGCGATATTATCGAACCTCGCTCCAGGGACGACCACAATCGATGTAGCCACAGTCATCGTCTCAACAGGTGGCAAGACAAAAGAAGATGTGCCAATACCAGACGAACTAACCAGCGTACTCGAAGGAGGCATTGTCGCAATGACAGGCTCGTCCTCTTCTACAGGCGACCCGGCACCCGAAGATGTTTCCTCTTCAAAATCAGGCACCTCCGTATCACCGTCAGGACCTGACACAGAGCCGAAGGATGCATATACATTGCCCTCCCCGAAGAGGTCTTCTCCTGGAAAGAAGACAAGAGGAAGTTAATATCAGCATAATATTAATTTTCCTAAAGAAGAGGCATGAAAAGACGACATTTACCTATGGCCAATGGTGTATATGTCGCGTCTGCGGCCAGTACAGCTAAATTATTTCTTAGTGATGCTAAGCAAGCTGTCATACCTGGAGAAGGGGGCCTGCTAACTGACGCTGGCAAATAGTCTTCCAAGTCCTCGTCAAATTCCAACCGAGGCTCATCGGCTGGAATCTCTGTAAAGGCGCCGACAGGCACGGCAGGGGTCTCTCCCGATGCTGATCCGGATAAAGGTATATGGAATCTTATTATACTCAGCCCTGGAGGCGACTTTGTTCCACTACCTGAAGTAGTAGCAGCGACAACGGCCTCCAGCTGAGATTCTCCGGCACCGCCGGCCAAAACTGTAGAAGGTCCCTCTCTAAAAGGCGAGGAACCTCCAATCAAAGAATCATCCCCAACATGGGGAGAAGCAGGCTCACTTCCAGGAGCCTCAATACCAGGAATCCGGAGAGGACGAGTAACCGTCTTCTTCTTCCTCTTACGAGGGAAAGTCTCCTTCGGAGCAGGAGCCCTTCGCTTCCCAGAGATCACCAAAGCCCCTGCAGGTGGAGGTACTTTACCCCTCGATATCGATACAAGAGGCTCATCCGGAGTAACGGACTCTTCACCCTCGTCAGAAGAAACCGAGGGGACTTCGACTCTTCCCCCAGGCTTGGAAGAGGGTACCCTAAAACTTCCATGCATATCAAAATCGTGATGGAAGGTGTTGGTTGCCACGTAGAACTGGGCATACGTATGGAGGATGCGCAACTCCGTAGAGAGTGAGGTGACGGGCACAGTAAAAATTGCCCCAGTGCAGCCCATAATAAAATATCGCCATCCCCTCGCTCCATCAATGAGTCCACCTCTGGATCTGAAGCTGGTGACGGCGTTGCCCACGTGCAACTGATCATACCCAAACTGCCTGGCAAACCGACTAGGCAGGTAGGGTTCAAAGAAGCACTGGTCTTCACTTCTGTACAGCAAGTGGGAAGGTCTAATACAGACCAACCAATTAAAGGCCTCGGGAGAAAGAATGGTCTTCTCTCTACCTGAATCCTCGAGCCTAATCCCCGATTGATTACGATGTACAGAGGGGACGGTACAAAAGAGCTTCCAGCTATGGCCGTAATTCAGCACCCGCCGACAGTCTAAAACTGTAAGCACATTCCAGGAGGATTTCTTGTAATTCAGCAAGAAACTATCCCCCAAGCTACTGTCGGAACCTGGAGACATCACCCGGGGGTTATGGAAAATTAACCATCCCATCAAATATAGGTATGGTAATTCCACCCGGGGAAAGCTTTCACGCCGAGCTTTATCGGCGAGCAGCGCCTCAGTCATCGCCCTCAGGCCAGCTTGTATGCGGCACACCATGGCAGGGAGCAAGCCCAGTCTCGCCCCGAACACTAGACGCACTGCAGGCCACAAGGTGTTGCGGTGAATATGATCCGCAGATGCAGTGCCGGGTACCACCAGTCGGCGCAGCCATATAGAGAGGAAGCCAGCCAGTTGAGCTTCCTTGGATAGAGGCCTACGATAATACCTCAGATGACTGTAGGCCTTAGTACCTGCAGGATATCTTCCTATCCCTTCGTCGATGATCCGATCTGGAGCCCCAGCGTCTTCCATAAGGTCATCGACTACCTGAGCAGTGAGCATGCTCAGATAATTCATAGGCTGATCCTTGCCTTCCAAGACTTTCTCCGGCTGAGCAGTCCTGGCCCGATGAAAGAAGAGGTAGGATGTCCATCTGTTGGTGTGAGCCAAATCTGAAGGCTCACCATAGAAGGCGGTGCAAGCAAGGTAGTGGCACATCAGCTCCTGGTACACTTCCACTACTCGAGGTCTGAATCCCTCAGCTCTCGGTTCGTGGGAACATACTCTTCATACGGAGTATCCCCCATCGGCAGTCTCGAGATCTCTGCCATCTCATGGAGGGCCAATCCCAACTCCCCCAGTGGAGTGGCGAAAGTCTCGGTGAGCGAAATATATCGCTCCATCAGTGCAAAAAATAGGTTGGGGTTAGGAGGTAACCCAACACTGGTGGCACTTACAGCTGCAAACAGACCGATGCTCTCCAACTCGATCTGAAAATACTTCAGGGCCCAATCAACTAAGCGAGCCCATCAAAGATTTGTTGGGGTCATCCACCCATTGCACCGAGGATTCACCTTGGGGTATACTCCTCCGCGCCCCATGAAATCATTGCAGAAGGTCGGCAATTGCACCGGCTGGAGCACCAAGCTGTCTCCACTCGAGATACAGTCCGGGTACAATCCCCTGAACGACGTTATAGGGCCGGAAGGGCGGCTGACAAATAGGCCAGATCCTTTCTGGTAGAAGATTTTCCCCGGCCTGCCGTGAAGATCGGGAGTCAACGTCCACGACATCCTCCTGGGATGTGTAGCATGGAAAAATGCCGAGATGGGATAATCTCTCGACATCTTGGACAGATGCAAGACCAAGCCCCCGGCAGGGAAAACCCAGAATTCTTTTTTGGGCTTCGTCTGGGACTGCTTATCAATCATGTCCCCGAAGAGAAAAGTCGGCTTTATATACTGGTCCCCGTCTACGTACGTCAGGGGCTCTCTATTAATCATGTTCAGCAGCGTTCGCTCGCCCTGAGCCGATATCAAAATTTCCCTTCCTTCGGGATACTGGGGCCGGAGATAGGAAATGTAACGTACGACAGATCCTCCAAATAGTTGGAGTGCAGCATCCCGACGGTAGAACCCATCACCTCTGCTAGCGGAGACTCATGCAAGTTAACTACAAAATACAAGAAAAATACGTCAGTTTCCATACTAGACGTTACAATGCTGCAACATGAAACCAAAAATCAAAAGTCTGTGCTTTATGCCAAGACTGTAAAAACTTGATCAGTACGCTGGAATCCATTTCCTAAAAGCGTAAAAGTTCAAGGCTGGCAGTATACAGTCTGTGCTTTATGCCAGACTGCCAAAGTTTGAGATATTATGCTGGAATATTCATCCACAAGGGTAAAACTGAAATTTTATAGTATATACCAAGTTTTCGGCAGTCAAAGCTTTTACGTCCGACTGCGAAAATATGGAGTTTCTACGCTGGCACATTAGAAATGTGGGCATAAAAGATGAAATATCTCCGTGTGTCATCTTCCTCAAAGAGGCTATCAGTACAGAAGACGACATAGCGCGATCACGTTCAACGTGTGCGAAGGATTTTTCGTCGGTCTCTTTTCATCCCAAAAACTCTACCTCTCAGGTCAGGTGCACTGCTCGTCGGCGGGACGCTTCGCTCAGAATGAAGTTCGCCTTGCCCGACTGGAGACACTCCCGCTTGAGCAGAAGGACGAGAAGAAGAATCGACCTTCTTTTTCTTAGAGGAGGAGGATTGCTTCGAGGCTATTACTGGAAACTTTGAAGACTCGGAGAAGAAACGAAGAAAAACTCGAACAGTCGAAGGCTTTCTTTCGCAGAAGACGGATGAAAAGTTTTCTCTCTCAGAAACTTGGGGTATATATAGAGTTCGGATGGACTCCTCGAAACCCGAACCAAATCTCCTAATTAATATTCGGTTATGATTGGAGACTACGTCAGCCTATTACTCTCGAAAGGCGGACAGTCAGCGAATTCGAAAAGTTTTTGCGCAAAGCAGATTCATAGTTTCTACGCTAGGGAGCTTTCTACGCTCGACAGCTACAGATCTACGGTTTTACGCTCACAGGCTACAAGTCTATGGTTTTACGCCCGGATGCCTTTGTGCTCGGTAGCTTTTATGCTCGAGAGGCTCAAACCTACGACTTCACGCTCAGCAGCTATAAATCTATGATCTCACGCTCGGTGGCGTTTAGTTTACGCTCAGAAGCAACAGATCCACAACTGCACGCTCGAAAGATTTCCTTTTTACAGGCTACAGATCTACAGTTCTATGCTAGGGAGCTTTCTACGCTCGACAACTACAGATCTACGGTTTTACGCTCACAGGCTATAAGTCTACGGTTTTACGCTCGGATGCCTTTGTGCTCGATAGCTTTTACGCTCGAGAGGCTCAAAGCTACGACTTCACGCTCAGCAGCTACAAATCTATGATCTCAAGCTCGGTGATGTTTAGTTTATGCTCAGAAGCAACAGATCCACAACTGCACGCTCGAAAGATTTCCTTTTCACAGGCTACAGATCTACAGTTCTACGCTAAGGAGCTTTCTACGCTCAACAGCTACAAATCTACGATTTTACATTCACAGGCTATAGGTCTATGGTTTTACGCCCGGATGCCTTTGTGCTCGGTAAGCTTTTATGCTTGAGAGGCTACAAACCTACGACTTCATGCTCAGGAACTACAAGTCTATGATTTCACGCTCGGTGGCATTTAGTTTACGCTCACGAGGCTACGAACTTATGATCTTATGCTATGACTCTCCGCACATCTGAAAGATACGCAGGCCAGAGTATGCGTACATCTGAACGATTCTCAAGACGGTCAATTACGAGAGTTCACACAGAAGATACTCCTTCTTGACCGGAAGATATCCCAAGTACTCGAAGCATACACAGTTCAACATTGAAAATTACTCTTCTTCATGGGTCGATTCAAAGTTCATCCAGACTCCAGTCTGAATATTTCATCTACAGCTCAAGATGGCAACTCAGTATTTGACAGCCATTTCTTGCCCTGTTCCAAAGGATTTCCGAGAAATCATTCTTGAAAGATGAAGTCTGAACAAGAATTTTGTTTATCAGAAGCAACAGTTCATAATTCTACGTAGCTCCCCATTCCTAACAGCAGGACAGTTCAAATACTCAAATGCTAAAGCGGCTTTCTGCGCATCCCTAGTTATACGTAAAAGACAGGACGGGACCTAATACTCTTTCTATCAGAGTCGGCGTAAGAATACCAGACGTGTCAGACTTGACCGTTTCAGGCTCCATTCAGAAAATGTTTCTAGTTACGTGGAACAGTTTATGCTTCATTCAAAGCGTTTCAAATTATGAGTAATTTAAAAGCTTTGAAGGGGGTCTTGTAGAAGCATAAAAAATACGCTAAAAAGCTCTACGCAGCATGGTGATACAACGCAACGTAAACAGAGGACCTCAGAGCAATCAAGCATGCAACGAAGCTTTTCCGCTGAGCACAGCGTAAAAAATAAGCTCAAAGGACCATCCGCGTAATACAGTACGTCTAGGCCGCTTCAACGTAAAGAAGGTGCTACATCACCTCTATGGCGTAAAAACTCATCCGCCTTCAATGCAGCATTAAAGCGTATGAGGAACGTTTCGTATTCCCTAAGATGAACCTGTCAAATCACGCAGTGAACCTGATGTCTGACTCCTGACAAAGAGTACTGCACAGCTACCCAGACGACGGCTGGAATAATGGCAGACCACTCGGGACACGCCTCTGCAATTAATGCACAGGATGATGGCGGATCTCTGCATTTAATGCAGGAGATTTGATTAAATATCACCGAACCGTCGTTTACTGACATCTTCTTTGTGTAAACTGCTTTTACGCGTACAAGAGGATACGCTGCCTTTTTTTTACACAGGCAGACGTGAACTGTTTACGCTCTGTGGAAGACAAACATGCTGCCACGTCAAAAGTTGCTCTTCGTACAGGGCTCGAGGCACATCTCTGCACCTTATGCTTAGAACGGTGGCAGGCCTTCAGAACACGCCTCAGCAATTAATGCACAGGATGATGGCGGATCTCTGTATTTAATGCGAGAGATTTGACTATATCTCCAAGAGCCGTAATTTCGGCTGAGACATCCATATCATCACTCTGGCACGTTACGCAGCGGCTTCTACGCCCATTCAGCTTCTGTGCCCATTCGGCTTCTACGTCCATTCAGCTTCTGTGCCCGCTCGGCTTCTACGCCTCCTCAGCTTCTATACTCACTCAGCTTCTATGCTCACTCGGCTTCTATGCTCACTTAGCTTCTATGCTCACTCGGCTTCTATGCTCATTCGACCTTCTGTGCCTGCTCGGCTTCTACGCCTCCTCAGCTTCTATGCTCACTCGGCTTCTATGCTCATTCGGCCTTCTGTGCCTACTCGGCTTCTATGCCATCAGGCTTCTAGGCCTACTTGGCTTCTATGCCTACTTGGCTTCTATGCCATGGTGACAGACATTGGCTTCTACGCCAACCTCTTCTACACGAGGGATACCTACCTACGTAGCTTCTACACCATGATCTTCGTAGCAGTTATACGCATTTTATCCCTCACACGCTCATTCAAAAGATCATCTATACGCAGACAATGGTTATTTTAACCATCGTGTAAAAGGGTACTGTACTTTCCACTACTCAGTTTCTACATCGACTGAGTGGTCACTGTCACTAAAAACTCTATAAATAGAGACCTCTATCAACAGAGGAAGAGGTTGAAGACTATGAAGTCGAAGAAATTGGTCTAAAAGATCAAGAGGTCGAACTTCAGAAAGGATCGAACCAAAGGTCAAAAAATTGGAGAGTGGAGAGAAGTCGAAGAATCTTTGAGAGAGAAGGATCCAGAGCTCAGGCAAGGAGTAGCGATCAACGACTTTGGCATCGTGCATCCATCCTCCTTAGCAACCTTCGAAGCTGCTTCCTGTCTTCTACGGCACTTCTTCACCATCGTGTGATCCATGGGCTAAAGTGATCGACTGCAGATCAGACACCTATAGCAATATTTACCCAGATTTAAAAATTGTACTCGATATCCTCGTATATGATTAATTGTACAAGCTTGTTTGTAAACCAAAGAAACGGGTTTCATATAAACCTCGTCTTATATATCACTTCTTTCGTTTATAACCATAAACATCCGTTAGGCGAGAATCACCGCGCCAGGGCTCTCGCGGGACGATCGCTTCGACCTATCTGGGCGTGATGCCGCACAAGTGTGAGCTACGCCCATACAAGACCGTGGTTCATTGACTGGCGGTAAGAAGTCTAAGCCACAGAGTCATACAGATTGTTCGAGTGCAACAAAATTTATAAAACACATAAGCGAGTTTGTAACGAGTTTACTGAGTCGAATAATAGCGGAAGTATTGAATATCACAAGTTGAAGTAAAATAACTCTTTATTGATATAAACAAGTGTTACAGGCGACGCTTGGCCGAGATTACAAGTCGCTCAAGTCTCTCTCTCTGAAACAGTAAAAGTGTGCCAAGTGGCTACATTTATGGAATGGTACAGGTGATGTTCAGGCGATGTTCCAAAATTATATCTTATATATGTGCTTCAGTTCCGGACGTAGCACTCCAAGTCTCCGGAGTAAACTCCACGCCTTAGCACGCACGAAGGAGGCATCCACACCGAATGTGGTTCTCCCATACCCGGCAAATAACCTGGTGGATTATCAGTACACGAATGCACTAGTGGGGAGGCTACTCGCCCGCTTGACAAATCCTAACACGTAATATAGGTTTCATGTACCAACTATTATATTATCTTTCTAGTTGCCTTAGGATCAGTTTTATAGCAATATTGAATAGCCTAACTCGTGTGAAAATGCGTCGTGCGATATAAGAGGAAACACGACGAGACTTACCAACTTACCATTTGTCCTTCCCTATCTAAGGCAAACCAAGTTAGCAATACACAGGTTTAAATATATGAGGGGTTCACTGGCGTATGCCATAATGGACGATATAGTCTTTGACGAGAATGGTATGCAACGAAAGTACAAGAGGCGATGCAAGCCATTTCGTCAAGTACAAGAGACTAAACAATAGGCCTCATCCGGACCGGATCGGTGCCAGTTCCCCAGCGACCGTCCGCGGGAACCGTGACCTTGTGCACAAGTTATCCGTAATTAAACGGCGTCTAGGCTAAGTTATCAATTCATGCTGTTGAGGCAACAAGAGTACAAGACAAGTAGCATGGCAACAAGAGTACAAGACAAGTGGCATTGCCTGATTCATTTTACATAGACTTCCTGAACAATATTTTGTATAACAGGGTGTGTTCCATACTTAGCACAATTTGTAGAGGAAGTAGGTAACAAACTAGTATGCAATACGATAACCGTTTATACGTTGATTGACAAGCATTGAATCGAGGCAAGAGTACAAGTTAACATATAGCAGACAAGCATTTCATTCATAAGAAAACTTAAGCATTCATATTGGCTCGGGCCCGAAGGTAAGCCGAGGGGTAAAACTATAAGAAAACTTTATGAGCGACATAATCTAGGGTCGTGCAGTGTAAATAAGTGAACAGTTTACTACAGAGCATATGTATATCATTCTACTTGAGGCATAGCGGGGTCTAGTTGCACGAGGCAAAGGTAGCATGCGAGGGTCTGAATATAAGTAATATTTTATTTCTATGTTCTAACACAAGCAATACAAGTTGAGATTATTCCCTTAGCTAGGTGCGTTGTATTCTTATTAGCATGCAGGGGGTGATTTACCTAGCGACTAGCATGTATCATTCCATATTTTAAGTGTACTGGCTAAGCAAAGACAAGTTCACTGTAGCCACCCACCTTAGTGATGATTTGCCTCGGTTGAGCGATACGTCGAGCGAGCCTCTGAAAGCCTATGCCGAACTCCTGTTGGGCCAAGTCTGGATATCCTTTGCCTCAAACGAGTATTCTCGCCTGAGCAATACGAGTTGAGACATTGCACTTTTTGTCGTTTGAATCGGCAGTCCGCTTGAGCGGAATGGGGTATTACAATGGGGAACCCTGGAACTCCTGTACCAAGTCGCAGTGCTACACATCTTTCTATTTTTTGGCTACTTGGTATCCAAACACTTCTTGCGACTGCAAAAAGTTTGGCCGCTAGCAAGGTTTCCAGTCGTTCTTTAGCTGTTGTTTTGCTTCTTGTACCGTCGGACACCGTTGTTCCCCTTGCTGATCCTACAACTACTTCTTCTGCCTAGCTGCCTTTAACCCCAGCTACCCTGGAGGAGATTGATGAGACTGTACGGACAAGACTGTACAGATCTCCCTACTGAGCTTTTACATATTTCTAAAATAAGGAGTCAGAGCGTGCTCGAGCGAAACAAGCCTTTTGCGTAGGCTAAACACTTTGCTACAGGTCAGGTCAACTCAATAAGGACCCTTTCTAGTTTTGAACAAATGGATAAACTTCTTGGCCTGAAGTTGATCAAAGTAGAACAATTCCTGAATAAACTACAGCAGTATCAGTGAGCGGATATGGGAAGATTGGTGTCCCATGAAAATGGTCAGCTTCTAGAGGCCATGGAGCTGAAAAAGCCTTTATGCGTCATCACAGGAAGGCTTGCAGCACGATCTCCAGGGTCTACATGAGGAACGTAACAGAATAAATGGTTTCAGGGAAGGTTGCATCACCAGGCAGAATATCCTGACTCAGAAGGCAGCCGAAGTGACGCAGGAGATCAGGAAGCTCTAGGTTTGACTTGATATATTGGAGAATTACTTTAGGGAAGCCCAACAAGAGGAGGAAGTTATCCTTGCTGAGTTAAGCCAAGTGGCCAAGAACGCAGCTGTCGAAGTTACCCTGCATAAGCTAGACAACAAACACGAGGCTTATGCCCGTTATGAAGACCCTGAGGCCATTGCTAGAGAAGACGAGCGTCGGGCCAGTGCACTTTTAGATAACAACATCGTCCAGCTTTGTGGGCCAATAGAAGAGTTGTGTTCTGATGTATAATACTTAGTAGTTTTGCTTTGCTTTTTTTTCTCTTTTTGTCGTACTTGATTTTGATAGAGGCATTAATAAGCCTTTAATGTAGTCAAATCCTTGTTTTATTTATGCCAAAGAAATAAAAAGCTTCTTTTTTTGTTGCAATTATATGTGAGCCTTAGATATTGTACTAGTGGTAGTATGGACGTAATACAATATAACAGCTGTTAAAGACATCCCACTTGGGGATTTTTGTGGACCTATCATTTACTGTGCACTTGAGTGCAAATAATAGGTTCGAGACAAAACCATATCAGAGGTGATATGGACGTGATAGATTTTAATGGCCTTTTCACCACTGGCGTACTTGACATTAAGTACGAATGATAAGTTTGGATGACGATCAATATCAGAGGTATTATGGATGTGACGATAGATAGTCAAAACATAAAGGTTTGCTCAGAGGTAATGTGTACATAGCAAACCCTAGTGGGGAGAACTTTAGGACCGTAGTTCAGAGGTGTTATGGACGTGAACTAGTGTCCCAGAGAATTAACTATAGAGTAGTTTACTGAAGGCCACCCCAATGGGGAACTTTTGAGGATCCGTTATCTGTTGCGAATTCAGAACTCCTAAATACTGATAGTAACTTTTTATAAAAAACTATAGGAAAAAAGCTCATACTGTACACACGCACTTGTTGGGGATGAGAAAAGGAAATATAAACATTATATATCTTAGTTGTCCTGCTGGGGATAGGGGAGTACAAGTCTAGCTTAGACATAGTACTTTTTGAGGAACTTTTTACTGATCGACATTATGAGCAAGTCTCCATTAGTTTTTTGAGCCGGTAGGCACCGTTGGGGTATACCGATTCCGCGATAAAATGGCCTTCCCATTTGGGTTAGAATTTTTTGGCCGTCTTGTATGTCATAACCATCAGTCTTCTTACTGTCAAGACGAGATCACCCACTTGAAATATTCTTTCCTTGACCAATTTGTTGAAATCTCTCGAAAGACATGCTTGGTATAACTTAATAGGTTATTGAGCTAAGAGGCGCTTCTCATCGAGTGCTTCCAATTCTTGTAGCCGTCGGCTGGGGTTATCTTCATCTATCAGCTGGTTGGAGAGGGCCACCCTGAGTAAGGGAATTTGGACCTCTTGGGGGAGTACGACCTCGCTACCGTAGACTAGAGAGAATGGCGTATTGTCAGTCGGTGTTCGGACCACCGTGCGATAGGCCAAGAGACACTCGCTCAGCTTCTCATTCCAGTCGTGCATGTTAGATGACATAAACTTCTTGAGGAAATTTATGATGGTCTTATTGAATGCCTCTGCTGACCCATTTTCTGCTGGGTTGTAGGAACTCGAGGCAACATTCTGAATTTGGTTTTAATTCCAAAATTAGTAGAAAGCATTACTTGTAATCTGCAGACCCTTTTTATGGATAATCCTCCGAGGCAGTCTGAATCGGTATATAACATAATATTTGAATAAGATGATCATGTTTAATATTTTTACTTCAGCGAGTAGAACGAATTCCGCCAATTTAGATAAATAATCCGTTATAGCGAAGATGAACCGGTGCCCCTTAGATGAAGGTGGATTAATCGGCCCGATATTGTCCATATCCCATGCTTCGAACGGCCATGATGCTACCGTTGGGTATAGAAATTCTGAGGAATGGTGGATGAAGTCTACATGGATTTGGTACATTCGACACTTTTTTGCATAGTCGTCGACATCTGCTACCATTGTCGGCCAATAATATCCCATTCGTAGTAGACAAAACTGTAGCTTTGGACCGGTTTGATGGCCACTAAAAATACTGTTATAAGCTTCATAGAATGCCTGCTTTGCTTCTGTACTTGATAAATATTGCAGCAGAAGCCCATCATAGGAACGACGATACAGCATTTTGGTAGCCGTGTCGTAATAGAACTGCAGAGAACGTCTCCTGATGGAAGTAGCTTCCTTCAGGTCCTCGAAAAGAATTCCATAGACTGCGTTTTCTATGAAAGAGAGTCTCATGTCTTGGATGCTGATGTTTGTTTTTACTGAATAGCTCAGATACATGCCGAGGTTGTTTTTTGGGCAAACCATATCTTGACCCACCACGGTAATCAATTAATGAGTGTTGACCGGGACTGCCAAGGAAGCTGAGAGGCTGGCCAGAGCTTCAGCCTCAATGTTTTGTAGCCGCGTCACATACTCTATGAAGAACACGTCGAAGGTGGAGATTATGTCGAGTGTAGCTTTGTGGTAAGTAATTAAATCCTCATGCCGGACTTCGTACTCGCTCCGGACCAGGCTGACTATCAATTTGGAGTCAACGTAGGCCTCTAAGTAGTCCACTCCTACTTGTTTAGCGAGTTGGAGTCCAATAGCGAGAGCATTGTACTCTGCTACATTGTTGGAACACAGCTCTATGAGAGAGTATACGTAGTGGATAACTAGATCGTCAGTAGAAATCAACACTACTCCAACTATAGTGATAATATCGCCTTTGGGCCCTGTTCTTGAAGCACCATCGAAGAATATTCGCCAAACGGCCTCTATCGTCATCACATTGGAGTCCAACACTTCGTCTGGGATCTCATCCTAATGTTTTGAGTTTTCAGGCACCGGATGAGCTGCCAAGAAGTAATCTAATGCCTGGCCTTTAATTGCCTTCTGTGGCACAAACTCCATGTTGTATGGTTACAATAGTATTTTCCATGTATCCAAGCAAGAATTAAGTGCCACGGGCTTAGTTATGAGAACCCTAAGGGGATTAACTCGCGAGATCACATGGATCGTTTACCATGCCATATAATGCCGGGTTTTCTGAATAGAAAATAAAAAATCAAGGTACTCCTTATCCACAGGGTTGTACATATTCTCCGTACCGACCATCATTCTTCTAAGATAATAGATGGCTTAATCATCAACTGTATCACTCATTTGGGCTAGTAGAGCACCGAAAGAGTGATCCATCGCCCGTACATAAAGCAAGAATGGTTTTCCCATGACTGGGGACACCAACACGGGGGGGGGGGGGGTTCAAGAGGTACTTCTTGATGTCATTGAATGCTCATTGGCATTCTTCGGTCCAGACAAAGGAGACTCCCTTTATCATAATCTTAGTGAAGGGTTGGCAATGTCCATAGAGGTTTGATATAAACCTCTTGATATATTCCAACCTTCCTTGAAGGCCGCAAAGTTCTCTGAGAATCCTTGGCGGATGTATTTCAAGAATTTTCTTGGTCTTGTCAGGGTAAATATGGATCCCCTTCAAAGTTATGATAAAATCCAAGAACTTGTCGCTGGAGACTCCCAGGAAGGATTTGGTTGGGTTTATCTTGAGCTTGTGTGCACGCATTAGATCAAATATTGTCTTTAGATCATGGATATGGTCATCTTGGAAGCAACTTTTGATGGCAATGTCATCAACATAACACTCGATTGTCTTGCGTTGATGCTCGCGGAAGATGGTGCTCATAGCTCGCTGGTATGTCATACCTGCTTTCTTCAGACCAAAGGGCATGGCTGTGTAGCAATATACCCCTATCGATGTTCAGAATGACGTATGCTTCTTGTCCTCCGAAAACATCTTCATTTGGTTGTAGCCCGAGAATCTGTCCATGAAGGACACACTCAAAATCATAAGTGTTATCGATCATTATGTCCATGATTGGGAGCAGAAACTCATCCTTTGGGCATGCCGTATTTAAATCATAAAAGTCTTTGCAGATTCAGATCTTTTCGTTCTTCTTGACGACTGACACGATATTGGCCATACAATCCGGATGTTGCTACTCGCGGATAAAGCCGCTTACTATCAGTTTGTTTACTTCAGCTTTGATAGCGTTCATGATGTCCGGACGGAACATCCGTTATTTTTTTACTAGCTTAGCATCTCGAAAGATGTTGAGTTTATGGACCATAATATGGGGTTCCAATCCTGGCATGTCTTCATAGCTCCACACAAAGACATAGATATATTCCCTAACGAGCTGTAGCAAGGATTTACGATCTTTATTGGACAGACTTTTGTTGATGAAGATAGGTTTAGGGTAGGATTCATTATCCAGATCAACTTGTGTAATCTCCCTGATTTTCAAAAAGAATTTTAATTTGGATTTTTACAAATTATCTGGAATTTTCTGGAATTATCTTGGATTTTTCTGTAATTAAATTCGTGTATTTTAATTATTAAAGGATTTTTAAATGATAATAAATATTATTAAATTATTATGAAAATAATAATTTATGGTATAAAATAGAAAATTAGACATAGGATAATTTTCCGGGAATTTATTGGACTCCGGATGGATTTTTAAAGTCCTAAATACTAATTAAATTATTGAACCAAACCGGGTTCATTAAACCAAACCCAAAAATTTTATCGGGTCGGATCCGGGTCCAACCCAGACCCGACCCATTAACCCGCTAACCCGACCCGCATAATTGAATCCGGATCGGGTCGGATCTGCCTGACCCGACCCGTCCATCCGACCCGACCCGCAAACTTCATCTCCCCCAACCGCTCTTTCCCTTCCGCCGCCGGCTACCGGCCGCCCCCTAGCCTCCCTGCGACGCTTCCTCTCCCGCCGCCGCCGACCGCTCACATCCCCGACCCCTCATCTCCGCCGGCCGTAACAGCCGCCGTTCCTTCTCCTTCTTCCTCCCTATAAATCCTCTCCTCCAGAAACCCTAGCCACCCTCTCCGACGATCACCGCCTCCTTTTCCGACGACCCTCCCTCCTTTCTCCTCCGTCCAGACATCTCGCTGACGGTCCTCCCCCGTCGAGCAGCCCCGATCTCCTCCCTCAGCCGCCGGCCAGCGTTGCCTCGCCCACAGACTCCGCCGGCCGTCCTCGAGCCTCTGACGCCGAGACCCGCTGCTCCGCCCAGCGCCTCCTCCTCCGGCCAGTGCTCCACCGCTGCCCTGCCTCCCTCCGGTGAGTTTCAGAGGACACGGACACAGACTGGACACCGACACAGAAGACCTGACACAGAAAACCCTAACCCTAGTGAAAAGTACCCTGACACGATTTGGACGCGTGTCGGACACGAGTCTGACACGAGGAACCTTGGTTTTTCAGACCAAGTTCAGGAACCCATAACTTTTTGCTCGTAGCTCGGAATTCGATTCCGTAAATTGTATCGCGTAGCCTGTATGACCCTCTCGGTGCCCGAATAAACCGCTCGGGGCATCGCGTCCTGTGGTGATCGCACACCGCGATCCAAAAACAGGAAAAATCAGACCCTGTTTCACCCCGGAATCGAGTACGCCCCGCCAAACGGGACGACTTGGTCACGTGCGGTCTTTATCGATACGTACGCATCGTTCATACGGGCGTGCGGGATTTCACAGAAGCTGATTCGGATGTGCGTGCACACCGGAATCAGTGCGTATCCGCGGACACCGCCCCGTATCCGACTTTTCTGAATCTTGCTGTAACTTAGTGTACACAAGTCAGATCGAGACAAAACTTGCGCCATTGGACTCGTGGCAATACGCTGGTCCTGTGAGCCAAGTTTGGTTCGATTCTGAGAACGTTGACAAAATCGTGTGTCGTGGGCCCCACAGGCTCCAACCGACGGGCGATTTTGAGAACAGCTCATCGGAATCCAATTCTGGAAGTTCCGTTGAGTTCGTATCATAGTTCCTGACCTGTTGACACTAAGTTGGACTATTTTTGAGACCTTTGACCCTGGCACATTTTTTGGTGCAAAGCGGCCCACAATTGGACCCCGCCTTGACCCGAAAATGACGTTTTTGTCCTTGTCTCCAAATTGGACTCAAGGACAGGCGTTCCTAGCTGATTGATGTGTTCTGGACCTGATAGTGATGTTTGTTTCAGCAACCGGAGTAGTCTCTGCAAATCCAGCTATTGACAGAGCCATACTTGGAGCTAAAAATCCAGGCAAGTGTACCTTGCCATAAAATGCAGTTATTGATTCAGTTTAATTCTCTGCTTTAATTTCTATGACTGTTGAACTTGCCCTATCAAGTAAATTAAACCCAGGACACCTGACACAAGGCATGATACAGAATCTTCCTTATTATTCAAGGGGGTTTGTATAAAATATAGATTTCATGACTAAAGCTTATTTCCTTAGAACATGACCGATTGCATTAATTTAATCTTACGTAACATGAACATTGAGATCTGTGACGTGAGATTCATTGGGTGGGGAGAGTATTACCATATCAAGGCTGAATATATATTATATACTGTTATCTGGAAGTGTCCTAGTCTCTGACGCAGAGCTTTGGCACCTGTACTGGCCCTTCGAGAAAACACTGCTATGGTTTCTTGTCACTGATCCTGTAGTAGTCTCAGCCTGAGTATGAATAATAACTCTCACTTGCATGATCACTTAGCTAGTTTAATTATTTACCCAGATTGGTTTGATAGCAACATCGGCATGCCACTGTCTTAGACTTATTAATTTCTGATGCTACTCTTGAGTTTAACATCTTGGTTGACTTATATGTTCATTCACTGTATTATGGCTCGTATTCTTCTGTACCTTGTTATGTCCCTCTGAGGACCTGGTTTTGTTCTCCAGTTATAGCAGACGAGATCTACCCTGAGGTGTACGGAACAGGGGCACTACTCGGAGCAGTACCTGAACCTGAGGACGAGGTGATCGCTGAGGACTTCTCCTGAACAATTGCTTCGCCCTGCTCAGTATTATGGCAAATAGACTTTAATTCCTGTTAATTTAAACTCTTTATTTCCTGTCTTTGAGAACTTGTGTAACCCGACTAATATCGGATTGTTCTCCGATTTTATTTACTTTGACTGTTGTTGTTTGATATTTCTTTTGATGTTATTGCTATCTTATATCTGTGGATGAGAATAGTAAAATCTTGACTGATGTAATACAGCTTAAGTATGCCCGATGGATCCATTAAATTGGGTTTGTCCATCGGTGCATGCTGCTGGCCATAATCACGCATCCAGTCCCTCGGTATTTTGGGACTAGGGCGTGACAACTTGTATGACTTCGTCCTCAATGGAAGGTTCTCGTTGTTCGAAACGTAACTCCCACTGTGAATCTAGGCGTTGGGCCCATGGTTATAATTTAAAGAGTTCAGGTGGATGGTCGTTATCTTATACTAAGTGAGAGAAGACCATGTTGATAGACATCGTTTGCTTGAGCATATATTCGATGATTTTATCGGAGTCCCAAGCGGAGGACTCTGAAGAGTGAGAATGCAATTAATCTTCTTCTCCTGAGCCTTCGAGAGTTGATGGGGATGTGATGTACCCCAGGCCATGACGAGTTCGCAGGTAATAGGCCTCGGACTTGCCTGTAGGGGCGTGGAGACGCAGAGGTAGACGCCAGCCTTTAACATAATTTAGCCTTTGTCGCTCTTCAAGTCATAGCCCAAGTTATGGTTTATGCGCTTGGTTTGTGAGCTGTAACAGTACAACTGCATCTTACCACCATCAGGTTGATGTTCTTCTGCAGGGAAGTCTTGGCAACGCTCTACCTTTCCGAAGATGATGGGCTTGTCACCCCTCCTTATAGACGACACTATAAAGTTGGCACCTCGACTTTGGAGAATCCTATTCATGGCATAGGTGGTAGTTACTTGTGTGTGTAGTTGTAACCCTAGACCGTATTTTAAGAAATACATTGTACCCAAATGTGCGATATCAGAGTAGTTCAAAGACAATCCTTTATTGATAAAGTAAGGTATCTTGCTAAGGAGATTACATCATTTAGAGATGGGACATCAGCATTTTAGAAGCATGAAAAATCAGAATCCATGCACACTAAAGTTGAAGACGGGCCGCATAAAGCCAATGCACCCTCGAAATAAAGACAAGCCGCATAGCCTGTAAAAGTTATCTATGCGGCTCAAACAGCCACAGAGTTGGGTCCGCATATAATCCCCTGATACATATTCAATGAGTGTCATAAAGTTCTGACATGACACTTATTTCCTTGAACGCTTCATGAATTGTGAAGGAGGTGGAGGCACGCAAAAACAAAAAAGGTTACATCGGCATATTAAAGACTTTGTTAGGCGTGTAGTGCCACGTGTTCAATCGTATGCGGCAACGTCTGTATGCAGCCTCGACTCCATGATGCCAAAGTGTTCGTCAGACCTAGGAAAGACGAGAGCATGTATGCGGCCACTACCCCATGCGTCCAATACGACCATCAGTCTGCAAAATCTTTCTATCACAACAAAAAAGACCTTCACACAATCAGTGCTGACTACGTATCAAATTGACCAAGACACGCAGACAATGGGTTAAAAATAACATCGAGATCTTATCAACTGCCTATCCCAACCGAGGATACGTGGAAGCCCACCCGTGGTATGGGTGTAAGCCCCCTGATTTTTCAAGAATTTTTAATTTAGATTTTTCATAATTTTTTGGAATTTTCTGGGATTTTTCTGTAATTAAAACCTAGGCATTTGGTAATTAAATAATTTTAATTACTGTTAATTAATATTAAAATATTATAAAAATAGTATTTTATGGTGTAAAATAAAAAACTGGACATAGGATAATTTTTCGGGAATTTATTGGACTCCGAAAATATTTTTTTAAAGCCCTAAAAACTAATTAAAATTTAAACCAAAATAAATCCGGTTCAATTGAACCAAACCAACCCAAACCAACCCAGATCCGGTTCACTAAACCGAACCCAGCCTTAGCGGGTCGGGTCAGATCTAAACCCGACCCGAAACCCGCTAACCCGACCCGCTTTAATTATTAGCGGATCGGGTCGGATCCCTACCACCCGACCCGGACCCAAACCCGTTACCCAAATCCTTACCGTAATCCTAAACCTAATTCGAGTCGGAATACTGTTCCGGCAACGCCCTATATAAATCCCCCGTCACGGCTATGTCTGAACCCTAGATTCCGTTCTCCTCCTCGCTCTGCCGACGACCCCCCTAGCACTCCCGTCTTCCCGCCTCTTCCTGTCGACCTTGCCGCAGCAGCCCCTCGACACCACCCTCTCCTCCCCCGCGGACCTCGACGATGAACCCCCATCTCCCCCTTCAGCAACCCTAACTTCCTCCGACCACCATCGACCTCCCCCGGAGCCCCATCCACTCCGGCGCTGCAACCCCTCTCCTCCGATCCAGCCCCCGAGTAGCACCCCATCTCCCTCTTCTTCCTCCTCCCAGAACCTCCTAGCTCGAGCCCTCCCCTCCACCTCCAGTTCCATCTCCTTCCCCGACTCCCCAGACCTCCCAGCCACCCGACTCCCCTCGCCTTGACGACGAACCCTAGCCACTACCCCGAGCCCCTCAGCCACCGTGCCCTATCCCCTCGGCTTCGTCCCCGTCGATCTCCTCCTTCCCCGATTCCTCCGCCCTGTCGACCTCCTCTCTCCTCTTCCCCGGCCGGTCCATCCCCTCCCTGAACCCGAGCACCACAGCCCCATCGACAACCGCCCTAGCTTCGGCCATCTCCTACATCAGCCCTAACCCTAGAATAGCCAGGACACGGCCTCCCGGACACGACGCAGTGCTGGACACAGCACCTAGACACAGCACCCGACACGAGAAATTGGTCTTCACAGAGCCCTATTCAGGTAGCGTTTCCTCTCTCCTCGTTGCACCATTTTCTGTTCCGTCAGTTGTGACGCATAGACTGTGTGACCCCCTTGATGACCGTGCAACCCGCTCGGTGCATCGCGTCCTGTGGCGATCGCGAACCGCGATCCAAAAACAGGAAAACCAAAGCCCTATTTTACCCCAGAACTGAGTGTGCCCTACCAAACGGGATGACTTGGTCACACGCAGTCTTCACCAAAACGTGCGCGCCGTCGATACAGACGTGTGGGATTTCGCAGAAGTTGATTTGGATGTGCATGCACACCGAAATCAACGCATATCCGCCGACAACGTCCCGTATCCGTCTGTTCTAGAACACATCGTAACTTTGTGTACACATGTCGGATCGAGACGAAACTTGTGCCATCAGACTCGTAGCAATATGCTGGTCCTATGACCCAAGTTTGGTTCGATTCTGAGAACGTTGTCGAAATTGCGTATCGTGGGCCCCACAAGCTCCACTTGACGGGCGATTTTGTGATCGGCTCATCGGAATTCAATTCTGGAAGTTTTGTTGGGTTCGTATCATCGTTCTGGACTTGTTGACACTAATTTTGACAAATTTGGAGACCTTTGACCCTGACACATTTTTCGGTGCGAAGTGGCCCACATGTGGACCCCGCTTTGGCCCGAAACTGTAATTTTTGCCCTTATGTCCAAATTGGACTCAAGGACAGGCGTTTCTAGCTATTTGATATTTTCTAGATATGATGGTGATGTTTATTTCAGCTTTTGGAGGAGTACCTACAGATCACACTAAAGCCAGAGCTACAGTTGGAGCCAGAACCCCAGGCAAGTGTACCTTGCCAACATTGCAGTTCTTGTTATATATTTTCTTGCCTTATTTATATATTGTTGTGCATGCTTGACCTAGGATCACGTGACTTACTTAGCTCCGATTAATAGTCGGGTGCCAACACCGTACGCGAAGTTGTGTAACGTCACCTAGACCTGGATACCGAGACCCGATACATTCTCGTACTTGTCTTATCAAGTACATAGACCCAGGACACTTGACACTATTCATGAGACAGAATTTTCCTGAGATATTCATGGTGATTCTGTATAGGATACATGTTTATGACATACACAGTTTACATGATTAGATTTTATCCAGACTTGTTGTATTAGATATGGTTTTGCATGACATGGACATGAGATATCATAAAACTGTGACGTGAGATTACATTGGGTGGGGAGAGAATTACCATACATAAGGCTGAATATATATATATATATATATATAATATTTTAATGGAAGTACCTTAGACTCTGACACAGAGCTTTGGTACCGTACTGGCCCTTCGAGAGAATACTGCTATGGGTTTCTCCGACACTGATCCTGTAGTAGTCTCAGCCCGAGTATGACTAAAACTCTCAACTTGCATATCACTTAGCTGGTTATATAGTTTACCCTCTTGTTTTATTTATTGCTACACTAATTTATTTTGGCTTGAGTTATTTTGTACCTTACGATGTCCCCTGAGGACCTGGATCCGGATTATGTCCCCAGGATTAGCTGACGAGATCTATCCCGAGGTATACGGGACCGAAGCATTAGCATTAGCAGGAGCAGGTGCCTACATTGGAGCAGAACCAGGATCTGAGGACGAGATCATACCAGAGGACTTCTCCTGAGTATTGGCTTGAGATACTCATTTATTTCTGTTTCTAGTTATTTTATTTCCAGTCTATTGCATTGATGTATCAGACTTATTCTCGGATTGTTCTCCGAGACACTTTTATTGAGATTTGTTAGTTTATTTTATTTATATTTATTCTGGCATTTGATCTATGATTATCTGTTATGGATGAGATTAGTATAGACTGTGATTTGTATCATTGGACCTACTTATTGTTGTTTTACAGCTTAAGTGCGCCCCGATGGATCCACTAAATTGGGTTTGTCCATCGGTGTGTGCTGCTGGCCATTGCCACGTGTCTAGTCCCTCGGTATTTTGGGACTGGGACGTGACATAGTTTTTGTGGTGGCCCATGCAGGTCAACGACTAAATTGTTCGGTTTCAACTTAGGGATCGAACAAGCTTGCAATAAGAATAGGATAAGTTTTTAGGATCTCATCCACTTGCTTGAAACGTTCTTAATATCTATATCGGATTCAAATTAATTTCTTGACTTGCATCTTGTCTTGATTCCCGTGCGCCTCTTATAGTTTATTTTGATGTAGAGTAATAGATTCAAGAGCAAACGATGAAACTCCAGCAAACACACCAATAGGTGCTGTAGCCACCTACGGAGAAGATGAAGTGACGCCATTGAGTGGAGATCCCTCTACTCACCAAGGCAGCCAAGCAGATCAGCATGCTTCTAGATTTTGACGTGATGATATCCCACCGCCTCCGCAATTTGTTCCACCAATGCCTGTATTCCCATAAGGGCAGCTTATGGACGGGCAACAGATTTTTTAACTGATCTACGCAATGATGCAAGCCCAACAGCATATTTATCAAGAAGCTCAGCGTCGCGAGGCTGATTACTTGAGGAACAGCCTAGTAAATATACTAGAGCAGGCCAACCTACCAACTCGACGGCAACCGATGGGCTCTATCACCGATTTCTGCCAGCTAAAGCCTCGTACCTTCTCAGGTAAGGAGGAGCCCACAGAATTTCATTAGTGGCTCACCAATACACAACATCAATTAGAAGCAGCTGAGCTTCCACAGAAATGCGGGATGACTGCCGTCAGAATACAATTGACGGACAATGCATATCACTGGTGGCTATCTGAGGAGACACGGCTCCGACCAGACCGAGTCACCTGGGAGGAGTTCTCCAGACTCTTTCAGGAGATGTACATTCCAGCTACCGCTCGATCAGAACTGCGGGACAAGTTCAATCGCCTCACTCAGGATACTATGACAGTGGAAGAGTACAATGCAGAATTCATTCGTCTGAGTCGCTTCGCTCCTACCTTGATTCCGACAGAAGAAGAGAAGGCCGAGAAGTTCTTCGACGGACTAAACTTCGAGCTACAGAAACTAATTGGATCCGTTGTACCTACATCTTACTCGGACGTCCTTGTTGTAGCCCGACGCATGGAGCGCGCCACCAGACGAGAGTCCAACCTGAAGAGGCCTTCCACATCAGCACCAGCCCGAGCACCGCATGGAGAAGCTGCAAAGAAACCTCATCTGCATTAAGCACCACAAGGAGCTGTATCCAAATCCCTAACTCTTCGTACTTGTCACTACTGCGGCAAGATAGGCCATATTGAGAAGGAGTGTAGACGTAAATTCGGACTATGCTTAGGTTGCGGATCCAGACAATATGTAGTAAGGGACTGCCCTGAGCGTAGAGAAGGAATACCAAGGGTAAACCAACAAGCTCTACCAGCACCAGGAGGATATCAACCAAGGCCACCTTTCGTACCTCGACCAGCACTCTTTCAGCAGGCCCAGCAACAGCAGAGGGCACCACCTCAAGGACGTGGGCAAGCTTTCGCGATGACTTTGGAGGATGCACAGATTCATGGAGTAGCTAATGCGCGTAAGTTTTTATAGTTTTCTGTTTCTAGTATTATTTTAGTTCGTACCTGTTGGTTCGTGACCTCAGCCTTAACCTAGTAATCTTGAACTTGCTAATAATTGATAACCTAGTATGTTTTAATTGATAACCTAGTATGTTTTAAGTGATAATCTAGTTTTTCTGTACTGTAGACTTCTAGATCTCCTTCATACGGGGGATTGCATAAATTTTAATGCTTGGGAAAATGATTTTCCCTATATGCTATTCTTATACCCTCAACCTTGATTTTCCTTGATCGTGGTGTGCTTCGAACAAAGGTTTGCAACCGTGTCATCTCTATTGGCCGGTTATTCTTTGATTACGAGGACGCAATTCTCTTAAGGGGGGTAGATTGTAAGCCCCCTGATTTTTCAAAAAATTTTAATTTGGATTTTTCATAATTTTTTAGAATTTTTTGGGATTTTTCTGTAATTAAAATATAGGCATTTGGTAATTAAATGATTTTTAATTACTGTTAATTAATATTAAAATATTATGAAAATAATATTTTATGGTGTAAAATGAAAAACTAGACATAGGATAATTTTTCGAGAATTTATTGGACTCCGAAAATATTTTTTTAAAGCCCTAAAAACTAATTAAAATTTAAACCAAAATAAACCCGGTTCAATTGAACCAAACCAACCCAAACCAACCCAGACCCGGTTCACTAAACCGAACCTAGTCTTAGCGGGTCGGGTCGGATCTAAACCCGACCCGAAACTTGCTAACCCGACCCGCTTTAATTATTAGCGGATCGGGTCGGATCCCTACCACCCGACCCGACCCGGACCCAAACCCGTGACCCAAATCCTTACCGTAACCCTAAACCTAATTCGAGTCGAAATACTGTTCCGACGGTGCCCTATATAAATCCCCCGCCGCGGCCATGTCTGAACCCTAGATTCCGTTCTCCTCCTCGCTCCGCCGATGACCCCCCCTAGCACTCCCGTCTTCCCGTCTCTTCCTGTCGACCTCGCCGCAACAGCCCCTCGACACCACCCTCTCCTCCCCCGCGGACCTCGACGACAAACCCCCATCTCCCCCTTCAGCAACCCTAACTTCCTCCGACCACCATCGACCTCCCCCGGAGCCCCATCCACTCCGGCGCTGCAACCCCTCTCCTCCGATCCAGCCCCCGAGTAGCACCACCATCTCCCTCTTCTTCCTCCTCCAAGAACCTCCTAGCTCAAGCCCTCGCCTCCACCTCCCGTTCCATCTCCTTCCCCGACTCCCCAGACCTCCCAGCCACCTGACTCCCCTTGCCTTGACGATGAACCCTAGCCACTACCCCGAGCCCCTCAGCCACCGTGCCCTAGCCCCTCGGCTTTGTCCCCGTCGATCTCCTCCTTCCCCGATTCCTTCGCCCGGTAGACCTCCTCTCCCCTCTTCCCCGGTCGGTCTGTCCCTTCCCTGAACTCGAGCACCACAGCCCCATCAACAACCGCCCTAGCTCAGGCCATCTCCCACATCAGCCCTAATCCTAGAACAGCCAGGACACGGCCACCCAGACACAGCGCAGTGCTGGACACAGCACCCGACACGAGAAATCGGTCTTCACGGAGCCCTGTTCAGGAAGCATTTTCTCTCTCCTCGTTACTCCTTTTCTATTCCGTCAGTTGTGACGCGTAGACTGTGTGACCCCCTCGATGCCCGTGCAACCCGCTCGGTGCATCGCGTCCTGTGACGATCGTGAACCGCGATCCAAAAATAGGAAAACCAACGCCCTGTTTCACCCCGGAACTGAGTGCGCCCCGCCAAACGGGATGACTTGGTCGTGCGCGGTCTTTACCGAAACATGCGTGCCGTCGATACGGACGTGTGGGATTTTGCAGAAATTGATTTGGATGTGCGTGCACACCGGAATCAACGCGTATCCGCCGACAACGTCCCGTATCCGTCTGTTCTGGAATATGTCGTAACTTTGTGTACACACGTCGGATCGAGACAAAACTTGTGCCATCGAACTCGTAGCAATATGCTGGTCCTGTGACCAAAGTTTGTTCAATTCTGAGAACGTTGACGAAATCGCGTATCGTGGGCCCCATAGGCTCCACTTGACGGGCGATTTTGTGATCGGCTCATCAAAATCCAATATTGGAAGTTTCGTTGGGTTCGTATCATTGTTCTGGACTTGTTGACACTAAGTTTGATGAATTTGGAGACCTTTGACCCTGACACATTTTTTAGTGCGAAGCGGCCCACATGTGGACCCCGCTTTGGCCCGAAACTGTGATTTTTGCCCTTGTGTCCAAATTGGACTCAAGGACAGGCGTTTCTAGCTATTTGTTATTTTTTGGATATGATGGTGATGTTTATTTCAGCTTTTGGAGGAGTACCTGCAGATCACACTGAAGTCAGAGCTACAGTTGGAGCCAGAACCCCAGGCAAGTGTACCTTGCCAACATTATAGTTCTTGTTATATATTTTCTTGCCTTATTTATATATTGTTGTGCATGCTTGACCTAGGACCGTGTAACTTACTTAGCGTCCGATTAATAGTCGGGTGCCAACACCGTACGTGGAGTTGTGTAACGTCACCTAGACCTGGATACCGAGACCCGATATATTCTCGTACTTGTCTTATCAAGTACATAGACCCAGGACACTTGACACTATTCATGAGACGGAATCTTTCTGAGATATTTATGGTGATTCTGTATAGGATACATGTTTATGACATACACAGTTTACATGCTTAGATTTTATCCAGACTTGTTGCATTAGATATGGTTTTGCGTGACATGGACATGAGATATCATAAAACTGTGACGTGAGATTACATTGGGTGGGGAGAGAATTACCATTCATAAGGCTAAATATATATATATATAATATTTTAATGGAAGTACCTTAGACTCTGACACAGAGCTTTGGTACCGTACTGGCCCTTTGAGAGAATACTGCTATGGGTTTCTCCGACACTGATCCTGTAGTAGTCTCAGCCCGAGTATGACTAAAACTCTCAACTTGCATATCACTTAGCTGGTTATATAGTTTACCCTCTTGTTTCATTTATTGCTGCACTGATTTATTTTGGCTTGAGTTATTTTATACCTTGCTATATCCCCTGAGGACCTGGATCCGGATTATGTTCCCAGGATTAGCTGACGAGATCTATCCCGAGATATACGGGACCGAAGCATTAGCATTAGCAGGAGCAGGTGCCTACATTGGAGCAGAACCAGGATCTGAGGACGAGATCGTACCAGAGGACTTCTCTTGAGTATTGGCTTGAGATACTTATTTATTTCTGTTTCCAGTTATTTTATTTCCAGTCTATTGCATTGATGTATCAGACTTGTTCTCAGATTGTTCTCCGAGACACTTTATTGAGATTTGTTAGTTTATTTTATTTACATTTATTCTGGCATTTGATCTGTGATTATCTATTGTGGATGAGATTAGTATAGACTGTGACTTGTATCATTGGACCTACTTATTGTTGTTTTACAGCTTAAGTATGCCCCGATGGATCCATTAAATTGGATTTGTCCATCGGTGTATGCTGTTGGCCATTGCCACGTGTCTAGTCCCTCGGTATTTTGGGATTGGGGCGTGATAATGCGTCCATAGTTGCAACCATATTCTATTAAAGGTGCCCCATGCGGCCACCAAACAGAATCACATATGCGACGACACATATAGCCCGTTAGTATGATAGCTATAAATAGTTGAGTGGTATACTTACGTACACACACAGAGACATAAGGACAAACATACACACATACATGCACATGAGAGATAACAGAAGAAAGCATTTCTTATTTCCTCGTCGAACCGTCAACGGAGTAAAGGTGTCACTAAAGTACTCAATCTCTATCGTCACATTCCCCAAAATCAAAAATATTGTACTTAGATTTTCTACCTAGGATTTCTTTGTAATCTTTTGTTTGTTAAACAATAATGGTTGTTCAAGCTTGCATCAATGGCAAACAAGGTGGTGACTCTGCTGGGGACTTCCTTCTCCTCTGACAAGAAGATCGTGACATAGTATGATACGACGAAACTGGGTTCAGCCGAGAAGATGCTGGTTGTATGCTTCGACCAGTAGGCTTTTAAAGAAATACTTTTCGAGTGCAGCGTGAGTCCTTCACCAAGGCTAGAAAAGCTAAGAAGACCCGCAGGAAATGGTTAGCAAAGGCCGCTGAGTCTCACCCTACTGTGGAGCATGCACTCCCTGTCTCTCTTACTGTTGCTGAAGACGTGCATCATGCATCCATTCAGACTGTCCCCATTCATGCGGCAGCCCTACCTAAAGAGGGGAGTGCTTGACACCTAGGGTCTGGCAAAGAAAAATAATACGATGCCAAGAGCTTGGGGGTTAATGCACAACACATACGCCCGTAGAGTAGGTTGTAGAAGAAGAACTATGCGGGACCCAACAACAGCCAAAGACAGGTAACTACATGCGTGCCTGATCGTATCAAAGGCTCTGTCTTCGACAGACTCTCATACAGTCCTGACTCCATGCACCACCCTGACGAAGGGACAAACTTGGACTCCTTGTACGATGCACTAGTATGTGCAAAGAGTAGAAAGTCTAGGACCGGACGACCTCGCTATGCTCAGACAATGACTCATCTGGCTGACCGTCAGCACGCATGGCTAACTATTACGTGTGCCCCTAACGAAAAGTTGTACAAGACCGACCCATTCGCCCAGCCCGCAGTGGCACGGGGATAGGGTCAGTCCCATAAGTCTTCTACTATAGACTTGGAGAAAGTTTTTGTACGAACCCCAAGTCGGGGAGCAAAAATATCACCTACACACCCCTGTGCCTGGTCTACCCATGCTCATAAGGAGGGTGTTAAGGTAAATCATCCCTCGCCTGACTTGCATGACATGATCAATCATAAGCGCAAAGCAAGGGAGGCAACTACGGCATGTGAGATGTCCCTCATGGGCATTATTGTGCCCACATCATCATCAACTTTTGCTGTGCTAAAGTAGCAGTACCTGCAAACATGCAGTCGGTATTTTAATGACTGCAACCAAGAGCACCTATTGTCACTACCCAATTCTAGAAAATAGGATTTTTTTATTTTTATTTGGTAAATTGTGTATTGTTTATAAATAATTATATTTATATTTAATTGATGGTTGTATTATTTTTTTTATGGATTGTTTTAGGGTTTTGGCTAGTCTGGATCCATGTCAGACCCTAGTGGACCCATGTCCGACCCAACCAACACCCTTGCGAGATTTATTTTTGGGTTTAGAATAATTATTATATTTTTAATAAGTTAGTTGGAGTGATTAGGAGTTAATTTGAGTGCTTTTGGAACCCCAAACCCAAATTCCAAGTTGCATCCTAAAGGGGAGGGCATTTTGGTCATTTTGACTTTATGAAACCCTTTCTCATGTGTGTGGCCGGCCCCCCTATTCCCATTCCAGCCCGACCAGCCCCCTCCCCCATTTTTCTTCTTCACTTCTTCTTCTTCTTCTTCTCCACTCTTTCTTTCTTCTTCTTTCCTTCTTCTAACTTCAAGCAAGTAAATAATCCCCTTTTTCTTTCCTTCCTCCTTCCATTTCTTCTATTTATGTGAACCCTAACCCTATACTTTTCCCTAACCTAGGTGTATATAAGCTAGTTAAATAGCTAGTTAGTAGTGTTAGTGAGAGATGGGTGGATATCTCAATACCTTGAGATATCAAGGTATCTCAATACCTTGAGATACCCAAGGTATTGAGTATCAGAGCGGGGTTTTTGGGCAATTGCCTAGGTTTGAGTTTAGAGTTAGGTTTTTATGTATTGGTGTATATATTTACGCGTGTGAGCATATGTGTTAGTGGGCTTTAGGCGGGGTGCGTAGCTTAGGTCGAGGTATTGGATACCGAGGGTATCCCGGTATCTCGAGGAGGCGAGTTTGAGGGTTTACTAGCTTAATGAGCTAGTTTTGACCTAAAATTTTAGGGGCACCTTAGTTTGACCTAACGTTGACCATAATTGCCCTCCTTGACCATAAAAGTCAATATTTGACCTAGTTTTGACCCAGAGTTAACTTTTTGGACCCAGGGTTGATTTTTTGACCCAAATTTTACCTGTTTAACCTAGAATACCCCTAGAACCTTGTTTTTAGTTATTTTATATCAGTTTAACTCTTTAGAATCCCGTTTAATCTTGCTTTTCGTAATAGGTTCTTGCGACGCCGGTCCGGATCTCGATCCTCGTTAGTTGCTCAGGACGTCAGGCGAGTACCTACCTCTGATCGTTTCTATTTTATGATAGCATTTATATCACCTGTTCTAGAACTGTAATACTTGATTCTGACATATTGTTTCATGAGCTGGTACTACTTGGATCCCGTCATGAGATATTATCCCTCTTACCGTGTCCAGCGGGTACTCTATCACGTGTGTTTCATCATGTGCTTCGGGTATTGATTCTCATGTGCTATCATGTGCTTCGTGTGCTCTCGCCTTTCATGTGCGCCAGTTATTTATCATGTACGTAGCGTGTCGTGGTTGAATCCAAGAGTATTAGTGGGGGAGGGGAGTAGGAGTTGGTTATGTGATCAAAGCCAAACAGTATTCATGTGTATGTTGGTTATGTAACTCACGCATAACGGAGTTATCGTAGATTATTCATGTACAACCTAAGCCGATCACATAGCGAACTTGTGCTCAAGGCACTTAGCTAGTATTCCTGTTTTCTCATATGCAGTTACTTCTCTACTACTTGTATTATTCTCCAGTTTTATATTGTAACTACTTTATCTGCTCCACCATGTATTTATTTACCTGTGCATCTTGTATACTTTTTTATTGCTAGTCATATACACCTTACCATATATTTGGAGTTACTTTCAGAGTTATGTACTTTGCTCCAGTCCTGATTGGGCATATTTTTTCCAGAGGATCCTGAAAAATTTTGCCCGATATTCTACGGGCCGGGCGTCGAGGAGTGTTGTGACCCGGAGACTGAGGAGGAGCCCGTCGAGGAGACGCCGTTAGCACCCTAGTTAGCTAGGTAGGTTTTCCTGGGTTGTTTCCAGTTGATATTTTGGATGACTGTATTTATTATTTTGTTGCTTCTGTGATGTTGTAGACTTTAGACTTGGACTGTATATTTGGATATTGTATTGCTCTCTTTGGTTCTTGTTTTCTTTGTGATATCTTATCGTGCTTTTACTCTTCCCCTAGTTATTGTGATTGAGGCATATATATATTGCGTGGTTGCCCTCCTTTTGGAGAGGTTATATTGACTGATTATTGTGAGATATATAGATTGTGACATAGAACGGACCTTTACAGTATTCTACCGTCGATTCTGCGGCACAGGCTGGACGTACCCACAACTCATGCCCGATTTTTTGGGTGCGGGTCGTGACACCTATCCTGCATCACCCTGGAAAATAAGTGTAAGTACTAGAGGTGGAGGAATTTCCTTTTGCCTCATGTTGCTATACTTTGAAGTCTCCTTCTATAAGGGGAGCCCGAAAGTCCAGCACCTCCAACGCTCCACTATCGGCAAGCGCGCCGAGAAGCCGGAGGCAAGCAGCTTTGCCTACAGAGGGTGTATTCCTGGATACCCGCTCAAAGTCAAAACTTGGCATTAACTGGGGGTGGTACTTCCTCATGACCCAAGATGACTCTACAAACTAGGGGTAACAATCCTCCAGAACTCTGCAATAACCCATTATTCTATGAATATGGTGATTCGTAAGCAAAAGACATTGAGATTCCCGGGGGTAGTCACCCTCGTCAAAACAAAGCACCCTCTGATGCAGGGGTAGTATTCCCTCAGAATCTGAGGAAGATGCGATGCTATCAACTTTCTTCGAGGACTACTCAATGTAAGAGTTCGAGGCAGAAAGTGAGAGATCGATCATCCCGTCAGTCTCTCTCCATGGCAGGATAGTATATATGGCTGGGGAGGATATTAAAGGCACCAGCAATCGTCAATGTCTCGACACTCTAGAGGTAATAATGCATACTATGAGTGCCTAAATGCAAGACTTAATCCAAACAATGCTAGAGAATAAGGCAAACATGGTCTCATAGCCACCCAGGACCTCTGCACATGTAAGCCAGGACCCTGGGACCAACGGAGACTCAAACGCTACCGCTCCTCCCTCTAATGGCAATCACACTCTGTTAGGATCGTCTGCTCTACCAATAGTAGATAAAGCCCAGAAAGCAATACAGGAAATACGAGAACTTCGAGCCCGAGTGGACTCAATGGGCAGTAGGGACACACTGCGTGATCTCGGAATACGACAACCATATCCCCTCGAGTAGAAAGACATGCCATATCCTCCCAAGTACAAGTCCTTCTCCATGACTCCATTTGACGAAAAGGCATCTCATTATCAATATATGAGTTATTTTGAGACGACAATGGGGCATCTGCCTCGTAATGATGTCCTTCTCACTAAGATCTTCATCGGGGCATTGTCCGAAGTAGCCTTCGACTGGTTTTACAGTATTCAAAAAATTATATTTCGTCATTTGAAACCTCAAAAGAATCTTCATTGCCCGATTCTATGACAGAAAAAATGACATGACGATGTCCTCTCTAATGGACAACACCCAGAAAGAAAAGCAGCCTGTAGGAGAATTCATAGAATAATACAGGCAAGCAGCTCTAAATCTTTCTTCCAGCAATCCCGAGTAAACTTTAATGGACACAGGCCAGAGGAACGTACTTCCGGTAATAAGGGTTTTGACGGACGCCACTCAGTTCAAAAACTGGACGACATTCATTATAAGTGTCGTTGTTACTGAAAAGAATATAAAGGATGCCCGACTGTTGGGAATATAGATCCTCATCGGTGATGATAGGGGAAAGCATCATTACAACAATAATAACAAAACAACAACAACAACAACAACAAAAATCAAGGCAATAATGGCCATGTCGGAAAAGGAAAGCAGGCACTCACCGTCAATTTATCCAAGAAATCGCCAACGCTAGATCAGAAACTGGCTGAAGCTCCAAAGCTGAGGGAGACATACTCTTTTGATGATGATGACGTCTTGGAAATCTTTGGCGTACTGATGAAGGGCTACAAGCTTCAGCTACCCAAGATTAAACGACCTAATGAGGCAGATGAGGTCTATAATCCTAAATACTGACACTATTATCAGTATGTCCATCATCCAATATAAGATTCAAAAGCCCTTCATCATTCAAAAGCCCTTACCTTGGACTTTGACGACAAGATGATTGCTGCCAATATGATATCTCTCTAGTTTGGTGACTTCCTAGCGATGGAGGCCCAAGACGGTGTTGTCCCAATTTCGAGGGCAACGATGGAGGTTGTCAACCTCCCTCTAGCTCCGAACCAAGCAGTCGGGCTGGTACCTTTTAGCAAACCACAAGACGAGGTCGTGTGGGTTCACTTAGATATTGTTCAGGATACGATGCAGCAAGCAACACCTTCTGCCACCAAGTCTAAGGAAAAGAAGTCCAAAGCCTGCCACATGGTTTCTTCCTCTACTGAGGAAGCCATAGTTGGAGCAACTAGGTCGGGCCTCGCCTACCAGCACGATTATAATACTCCCAAAGATGTCCTTCCTCCAACCGTTGTATTTGATCCAGGTCTGTCTCAGCCTCCCACAATAGACAAACAAAAGCAAAAGGAGATGCGCTTTAACAAACTGTTGCAGAAGGGTATATCACAAGGGCTGGAGAAGCCTTACAACTTTGATATATTGGCACAACTTGTCAATAATCCAACAAAGTTGTCACTGTTTGAGCTTCTCCAACTCTCCAAAGACACCCGTGATGCCTTAAGCGAGGCATTGCAAAATATCGACACTTACCTGGCTCAAGTCAAGCCGTCGGCCGAAGATCCCCCTACATGTCCATATTAAAAAAATATAACGGAGACAATACCCAATATCGCGTTCTTGCAATAAAAAATGCTGCTAAAGAACAACCGGCATAATTGTCCTCTGTATTATACATGGTATATCAAGGATATCAAAGTGGACCAGATGCACATCGACCACGGTTCATCTATCAGCATTATCCCTTGGAGTCTACTTCAGACCCTGGAAATCCCAATGCATCGGTTGACATCAACGAATACAACCATCAGTGGCTTCAATGTAAGAAGAAGCTAGCCTCTGGGGAAGATTCGCTTGAAATGTTAGATTGGCAACTTGCGAATAGAGGTCACCTGCTATGTGATAGACGTAGACATATCTTATAACGTATTGTTGGGACGTCCATGGATTCAAGAGCATAGGATCGTGTCGTCAACTCTATACTTCGTTAGAACAGAGTTTGCCAATGTCGATCCATTCAAAGGGGTCAAAGCATATTACTCTGACTCGACCCTGTACAAACAAGGCTACCAAGACAAGGGTGGTAATAACGCCGACGGTAAAGCAGAGGATGGTACTACACTAGATGAACCTTTGAGGGTCCGTCTCAAAGGACGGGCTCCGAACATGGCTCCTCCCCTCGTGGTGAAACTTCACAAGAAGGTACAAGAACCTCTGGTCGTTCGCTTATGAAGACCAAGTCAATCGCCCAAAAAGGATCAAGTATCTGTTACAGTTTCAGAACCTCTGGTTGTAAAGCTTTGCAGAAGGCCTCCAAGGCTATCGCTCGCCCTAGAAACAGAGATCGGGAAAGACTAACTAGAAGAATACATTGCTTCTTATGTCGACTTTCCCTCTCTAGATGATGTAATCCCTAGGGACAAGATTCCGTATTTTATTAATAAAGGGTTGTCTTTGAATTGCTCTGATATTGCACATTTGAGTAAAATATATTCCCTAGGGTATGGTCTAGGCTTGCAACTGTATACACAGGTGACTACTACCTACGCATTGAACTGAGTTCTGCTTAATCAAAACTCCAACTTTATAGTTCCAGCAAGGAAGAGAGGAGACAACCCATCATCTTTGGCATGATAGAATGTCCTCAGTCGTTCATCCCAAAGAGCAAGAACCAGAACCTGATAGCGAAAGAATGCAAATATACTGCTACAATTTATAAGCCAAGCGTATTATCCAAAACATGGGTTATGATCTTAAAAGCAACCAAGGCATTAATTATGGCAAAGGTCGACGACTGCCTATGCCTCTTCTCGCTCCTGTAGGAAAGTTTGAGGTTTACTACCACAAGACTCGGCATGGTCTGGGGTACGTCATGCCTCCACTAACTCCTGAAGGTTCAAAGGAAGAAGAAGAATTGTATTCTCATTCTTCAGAGTCCTCCGTTTGGGACTCCGATACGAGCATTGGAGAAATGCTCAAGAAAATGCTATCTGCTACATGGTACCAACACAACCTGAGGAAGATAAAGTTGACCCTCCTGAACCCTTCGAGGTCAAGCCATGAGACCAACGCCTAGACGCACAGTGGAAGCTATGGTTCAAGCAACGAGAACCTCACACTGTGGATGAAGTCGTGCAAGTCAATCTGGCGATGAATCCACCCATAAACCAATCTTCATCAACAAAAGTCTATCCGATGAAGATCATGATTTCCTGCTGCAACTTGTAAAGGAGTATATCGACGTCTTCTTGGAGCTATGAAGACATGCCAAGATTGGACCCCTAGATCGTACTCCACAAAATCAACATCCAGCCAAATGCTAAGCCAGTGAAGCAACAGCAACGACGGTTCTGTCCAGATATCATGAATGCCATCGAAGCTAAAGTAAACAAATTGATAATTAGTGTATTTATCCTAGAAGAACTATATTTTGATTAGGTGGCCAACATCGTGACAGTCATCAAGAAGAACGAAAAGATCCAAATCTGCATAGACTTTCATGATCTAAATGCGGCATGCCCAAAGGATGGGTTTCCTTTTCCGATCACTGACATAATGATTGATAACACCTATGGCTTTGAGCGTATGTCCTTCATGGATGGATTCTCAGTCTACAACCAAATCAAGATATTTTTAGACGACGAAAAGCATTATTTCGAACACCTATAGGGGTATATTGCTACACAGTCATGCCCTTTGGTCTGAAGAATACAGGTACTACATACCAGCGAGCTATGAGCACCATCTTTCATAAATATTTGCATAAGGCAGTTGAGTGTTATGTTGATGACATCGTTGTCAAAAATAGTTTCCAAGATGACCACCTCCAAGACCCGAGGACGATGTTTGACCTAATGCGGGCGCACCAGCTGATGATAAACTCGACAAAGTCCATTTTAAGAGTATCCAGCGGTAAATTATTTGGTTTTGTCATAACTTCAAAGGGTATCCACATAAACCCTGACAAGACTAAAGCAATCTTTGAAATGCATCCACCGAAGAACCTCAGAGAATATTGCGACATTCAAGGAAGATTGGCATACATCAGGAGGTCATATCAAACCTCTTTGGACGTTGTCAGCCATTTACTAAGCTTATGAAGAAGCGAGTCTCCTTTGTCTGGACTAAAGAATGCCACTAAGCATTTAACGACATCAAAAAGTATCTTATAAATCCCTCAATTTTGGTGGCCCCCATTGTGGAAAGACCCTTCTTTCTATATGTACGTACGATGGATCACTCTCTCGGTGCTCTGCTATCCCAGAAGTGATGTGGGTCATGAGCATGCTATATACTATCTCAGCAGAATGATGGTCGACGCGGAGCACAAATACTATCCCGTTGAGAAATAGTGTCTTGTTCTGGTCTTTGTTATTCAGAAAACCCAATATTATACGTCGTGGTAGACCATTCATGTAATTTTATGAGTCAACCCCCTCAGGGTCCTCATGGCCAAACTAGGGGCACTCAATTCCCGCTTAGCTATATTGGCAATACTGCTATCACTATACGATATTGTATTCATTCCATAGAAGGCAGTCAAGGGACAACCATTGGCCAATTTCTTGGTTGTCCATCCAGTGCCAAAAATGTCAAAACTCTATGACGATATCCCAAACGAAGTATTGGATTCCAAATGACAAGTGCATAGGTCATTTGGCAAATTTTCTACGATGGTGCATTAAAAATAGGGCCCAAAAGATATATTATTGCTGGAGTCAGGATAGTATTGATTTTCCAAACAATCTGGTCATCAACCGCACTTACTCTCTCGCAGAGCTGTGCTCCAACAATGTGGCAAAGTATAACACTCTCCTTATCGAGCTCCAACTCGCTAAATAAGTTGGAGTTGACTACTTAGAGGCCTACGGTAACTCCAAGCTGATAGTAAGCCAGGTCCGGGGTGAGTACGAATTTCGGCATGAGGATTTAATCCCTTACCACAAAGTCGCACTAAGTATAATCTCCACTTTTTATGGGTTCTTCATAGAGCACGTGCCACAACTATGAAACATCGAGGTGGACACTATGGCCGGCCTCATAGCTTCCTTGATAGTCCCGCTTAGAAATCATCAACTGATTAAAGTAGTCGGTCAAGTACTAGTATGCCCAAAGAGTAACCTTTGTCTGTGCCTGAGCTACTCAGTGGAGACAGATACAAGCACCCAGGACTGGAGATTCCCTTTCGTAGACTATGGAGTCTATGGAATTCTTCCCAAGAACCTAAAGGAATCCACTTCTGTCAGGAAACGTTCCCTCTAGTTCTATTATGATATTGCTACTAAAATGATGTATCGTCGTTCCTATGATGGGCTTATGCTATAATGCTTATCGAATGCAGAGGCGAAGCAAGCACTACGTGAAGCTCATGATGGTGTTTGTGGGGCACATCAATCTGGTCCGAAGCTACATGATCGTCTTCAGAGGATGGGTTACTATTGGCCAACAATGGTAGCGGATGCCGTCAATTATGCAAGAAAGTGCTGGATGTGCCAAATCCATGCATACTTCATCAACCAGCCCTCAAATTTTTTTTACCCAACGGTATCTTCTTGGCCGTTTGAGGTCTGGGAAATGGACATCATTGGACCGATTAGTTTACCTTCGTTTAAGGGACATCGGTTTATCTTGGCTATCACCGACAACTTTTCCAAATGGGCGGAGGCCGTGCTACTGGCTAAAGTAAAGATGTCAAACATGATTGGCTTCATCAAACATAACATCATATATCACTTTGGTTTTCCATGGAGGATTATCAACGACAATGGTCCCATATTTGCAAGTCACGCTTTCTATCGATCTTGCGATAAAAACTGAATCCAAAATATAGCTTCAACCGCGTACAATTCAGCAGTAAATGGTTTAGCAGAAGCATTCAACAAAACAATCATCAAGCTCCTAAAGAAGTTCGTGTCATCCAACAAATGCGATTGGAATGAGAACTTGGACGAATGTCTTTGGGCCTATCGTACAACGGTCCGGACCCCAACCGGCAGTATGTCATTTTTTTGGTCTACGGAAGCGAAGCGTTCCTCCCTCTTAAGGTTCAAATATCCTCACTCTAAGTGGATCGCCAACCAGTTGACCGTTAAAGACAACCACCGCCGACGACTCCAAGAGTTAGAAGAACTCGATAAAAAGCGTCTTCTAGCTCAATAGCGTATTGAGTTGTTTCAGGGATGTCTTTCCGGGACCTTCAACAAGAAGGTCAAAGAAAGAATATCCCAAATGGGTAACCTCATCCTAGTTGTATGAAGGTCGATAGTCATGACGTACAAGACAGTTAAAAAGTTTTAACCCAAATGGGAGGGCCCTTTCATCATAGAGTCTGTATATTCCAACGGTGCCTATCGACTTGCAAAGCCAAATGGAGAATTGCCTATGATGCCTATCAATGACAAGTTCCTTAAAAAGTACTATGTCTAAGTTAGACTTATACTCCCATCATCATCTAGTAGGACAACGAAGATATAGAGTTTTTACATCCCTCATTGTTCATCCCCAGCAAGTGTGTAAGCACAATATACAATTCTATCATACAAATTATTGTAAAAGTTATTATATGTATTCAGGAGTCCTGAATATACAGCAGAAAATGGATCCCCAAAAGCCCTCCAGTAGAGTAACTCTCAGGCCTATCTACACTTTCAGGTAGACCACCAAAAGTCAGTTATTTTGGGACGCTAATTCACGTCCATATTATCTCTGAACTACTGTCCTAACACTCTCCCCAAAAGAGTTTTCCATGTCCAAATTACCTCTGAGCAAACTACACTATTTGACTATAGACTATCATATCCATAATACCTCTAATATCGGTCATTATCTAAACTTATCACCCATACTTAACTCTAAGTACGCTAGCAGTGTTAAGTCTACAAAACCTATCACGCCATATCACCTTTGATAGGGTCTCACTTAGAACTTATTACTTGCACTCAAGTGCGCAAGAAGTAAGAGGTACACCAAACCTATCACGTCCATATCACCCTTAATAGGGTCTAATTTTAAACTTATTACTTGCAACAAATACGCAAAAGGTAATAAGGTCCACTAAAATCCTTCCAATAGGACGTCCCTAAAAACTACGATATTTTACTACATCCATATCACCTCTAGATCAATATCCAAGTCATAACATATAACATAAAAAATGCAGTAAGAGGTTCTGGAAAAGGAGAATTTTTTTTATTAATATTGTCACGACCCGCACCCAGTATAGGGGCACGAGAGCTTGGGTATGTCCAGCCTACGCCGCAGCATCGACGGTAGAACGCTGTCTAGGTCATGTAACTATCTAATCAATCTCACATGAATATCCAACGCCATAAGGAGACACAGATATTACAATATAATATGTAATATACTCAATCACAAAGCTAAAGCACGATAAGATATCAAAGCAAACAATGAAATACAAGACAAGTCTAAACAAATATAAATAGTCTAACCTGCAATCAATAACATCTAATCTCCAAGTATGCCAGAACAAGTCCTCTATGTCACAGTCTGGAAAAAATATCCAGTCAGGATTGGAACAAAATACACCTCTAACAACGGTTCCACATATATTGACAAAAATTATAACATAGTGTAAAGAAATACAAGACATATATGAATACTGGCAATAAGAAATACTGGAATAAAGAATACTGGAACATCATCATCAATATACATCTAGCAATGAAATAGAAATACTAGTACACGCAAGAACAATGAACTGGTATATAACTGTGTATAAGAACAATAACTAGAACATGTAGAGATGCTAGATTAATATACTAGAGATGCATGTCAAGAACATCTAAACTAAGTGTGTGAAACATTAGCATATTATGTGATCGGCTTGGGACTGATAAGACTCATTACATTGATTAGCGATCATCCCTATAAAAGTCAGGCTAACCACATGTAACAGCGATGAGGCATGTAATGGTAAGGATACACCGATGTGAGGTATGGGTGAGCTATGATGCATATAAAGTTTGGGTATGATCACATAAGCTACTAATATTTCTCTATTTTCCCCCAGCTAGCACGATGGATTCCAATCACGACTCCTCGTGACAGGTCTCGATGATGCCAACTCGTGTAAAGAACAGTGTCAGAGTCATGTACGCTATACAACAAGAATTATAGAGATAATCAACATAATGAAAATTGTCAGAGAATGTACTCGCCTGTGGTCCTTAGCTGGTATGAATCAGAGTCCAAGTCACAGTCCAAATAGCCTATATATTACAAACTTACCATGTCAAAAGATAATTTATTTTAATTTATTTAATTCTAGAATAATTACTCTAAAATCCTATTTTAATCTTATTATTTTGATTTTTAGGTTAATTCCTAAATTTTTTCCAAAGGAACTGAATTTTATTAACTCGAGACTCATGGCATGCAAATCGAGGCAATATGTTGACCAAAAAGTCAACTGACACAAACTCGACTTTTATGCATGATTTCCTATAGATATCAGAATAAAAAACATTCTGAAATTTATGGCTCGTCCGAATTTAAATTCGTTTGGAAATTATGGCACATACAAATTTCGTATTGTACACCGATGGTTAAATTCTAACCTAGAAGTTCTATAGAATAAATAGTATATAAATACTATGAATTAAATTCTAAGAAAAATATATGTCAATGATCTCGACATTATATTTCCGAAACTTTAAACGGTTCATGATTCTGATTCCTGGTTCTCCCGAAATCGCAAAAACATCGAAATACGTCTATTTCGGACATGCTGTGTTCTACGAATTTTCCAGAATTTAATACTCATAATTTAGTAAAACAATTTATATATTCAGAAATCTAACTCAATATCATTCTAACGCAAGAAACCGGGCCTCGGTTAGAGTTCGGAGCTATGCACAATGGCTTCTGGAAGATGAAGGAACCCTAGATGGCAATTCTCCAAAATTCGGCTCAAGGAAAACCCTAGAAATTAATAACTTAAACTATTATATATATAGAGGAGAGAGAGAGAGCAGCCGCGGCTCGGAGAGCGCAACGTGGCAGCCATTCGATGCTGCCTGCTCAGATTGAACGGTCAGGGTTCGATGCGGCTCGGCTCGGCTCGGCTCAGCTCAGTCCGACTCGGACTAGGACGCGGCTCGGCTCGGCTCGGCTCGCGGTCGGCTCAGCGCACCCCACACCCACACCGCGGTCGCTGACAGGTGGGCCCCGCACTGTTGGCTACGGAAGGCTGATGGGTGGGCCCCTGTTGGCTGACTGGGCAAAAATAATTACTTTTTGGATTTTTATTTTCAGAAAATAGTTTTTAATTCAGTTTTTCCTAATTAACTCAAAATAAATGCTAAAAATAATCAAAAAATTCCCAAAAAATTCTAGAAAATATATTTGACTATTTAGAATCTAAAATAAAAATTTGGGATATTTTTAATTATATTTGAACTTAAAATATAATTTTGAAAGTCCTAGAAAATTAGGGTTACTAGTTTTTAATTAACTAAAAATAGTGAAAAATCCCAATAGCCCAAAATTAGCATAATAATAACATTTAATCACGAATTTTAGGATACGGAGGTTACAAGTCTACCCACCTTAAAAAAAATTCGTTCTCAAAATTTAAAATCCTCAATTATTTTATTTATTACCATCAAAATTAAATTCATCAAATCATATAATCATGAAATAATCCATATTGTTGTTTCACAATATTTCTTAAAATTCTATAAATATCATATTCCTGAAAATCTTCAAATATAAAATTAAATTCCATTCTTATCACAATCTTCTCCAAAATTTTAAGTTAATAACTAAATACTCAAAAATTTTAATATCCAATCCTCCAATTGAAATCCAATCAATGTATATTTATAAAATTTAAAATCTTATCCGAAAAGTTTGAATTCAAACACTAATCCATTAATCATCTTACTCCTCAAATTTTAAGTCCAATCGATGCGTATTTATAAAAATTAAAATCATTATCCCAAAAATGTGAATTAAAATACTAATCTATCAGTGATCTTAATCCTCAATTTTTTTTTCCACACAATACTCAAACAATGTAATATTTATGAAATCTTCAAATACAATATTCAAAATATAAATTTTTAATTTCATATCTTGCAATCAAATAAATATAATGATAATCTCCTTACATTCCTCGAATTTTAATGACAAATTCAATCATATCGTAATCTTCATAAAAATTAATGATTTAACAAAATCGTCCATTCTCCCATATTAAGTTCTCAACTCTTTATTTAAATTAATATTTATCCTCAAAATTTAAGGCACATTGTCTCTCTTTGTCAAATCATAACCTCTTCATTAATCTTCGCTACAGTCAAACTTCCAATAATCAAAGTCTAAGAAAATCCTAACTATAGTCATACAACACGCAATCTAGATAAAATATGCAATCTAGATGAAACATGCATGGTTATGGTCTCTTTTGTCATGGTATTATAGTCTCTGTCAGGGTATACTACTGACTATATTCTAGCAAAAAATTACTGATACAAGCTATGGTACTAAGAAATTAATTAATCAATCAAATAGACAAAAAGAACAGAAGGAAAGAACAAAACATAGCCTTCTAACACAACCATAGGTTTAATGATGCATCCAAAGTTTGATACCCCTATCCCTTGGTACCACTAATTCTACTACAAGCACACCCACTGCTAACTCTCTTACCTACTATAATTGTTTATACAAGTTGTTCTTATCACTCAAGTGTACACCAAGTGCAACACACCATACTAAGTACTACTCCTTCTAATACAACTCTAGATGGACACCCAAGTCAGTTTGCAGTGCCATCTCGAGCATGCTCAAGCCAATAGATCCTTACATATGCACTTCATCTATTCATATATTGATATACATTTCTTACCCATCATAAAATTTTATCCTCAAAATAAAATCCTCAAAATTTAACTTCTCAAATAATTTAAAATAAAATGTATATACTTTCCTCAAAAGTCAAATATTCAAATATTGAAATAAAATTTTAATCACTTCCAAAATCTTTATAGCTCTGACTATGTTTATTGAATTGAATTTGAATCCTCAAAGATTTAATAACATAAAATCTCAATACCTCAAAATTTTTAAAAATTAAAATTTATTTCCAATCTTCAAATTATAAATTTAAATCCACAAGTATACATATAAATACTCACAGTCTCTAATACTCAAGGTGCACACAAATACACCAATTATCTACAACCTCAACTGTGTACTGAAATTTGTACTACCCGGATTACTTGCACTATTACCCCCAATAATTAAAGTTATCATCACACATATTTTCTCCCATGATTTTTAATCTATATCAACTGGTACACCAATCTAATTATCATCACACGAAGTACTTACTGTTACTAGCACAATTCTTAATAATTTCTTGATATAGAAACATTAGCACTATTGGTATGGTAACACTAGCTTCATCATTAGATTACCTCATCACACTTATTAGAACTCATGATCACTTGCACCTTTTATAATACACCTATTTTACTTTACTCTCATGGGCAAGTATATGGTTCCTCATCTCGATTGATGTATATGTATTTCCCTTTTAATCTTTTACAGACTGTTACACTAATCTGTGATACACTTCATACCTTTCATGATCAATCTTGATATTTCTCTACCCATGGCACACTCATTAATACCCTTTATGCATATATATTTCTTTACTCTTGACACACCCAAGTAATCAATCATCAAATTGAACATCATGCTCCATTAATCTTTAACATAATTCCTTGATACTTAATTGTTTACATAGATCATCCAATTACATAAATTCATGACTATCCAGGACTGGCATGCTGACTCTGATACTTACTCTTGGAACCATCACTGATACTCTTTATTCCTCCTTCTACCTATAGTACCAATACTAACTATGATAACACATGTTTATAGAACTATTGCTACGAGGTACTACGCTATGGGTTAACTCTAGATTGATGCCTACTGCTCATATGTCCAACCAAAAAAACTCACAAACTCACAAACCACACTCAGTCAATACTGATACAAGATACAAACATAATTGTAAGTCACCAATTATCACACTAACAAGGATCTTAAAGAAATAAAGCTCAAAGGAACTGGACTAAGGACTGAAGGTATCTCTTAGCAAACAAAAAGAAGTGATGGAACAAAGTCCTGGAATAACAGAAGTAGATAAGTATTGGGATGATACCTTAAGAACCAATTTAAGATACAACCTGATAATCATACACGTCTGTCCGAAATCATGACACTCAGAATCCTTGCCACGCCAGTAAGCATAGCTGCGATGAACGATAGATTCCAAAACTTAGGTATGCAACTCTATAATCATGTCGTCTAGAATCCTCGCTGTGCCGACTAGTATAGCTACAAGAAATTCTAAAATTTATAACTAAAATATATACATATGAAGTCAGGTACCTACATTTCTGACACGCAAGCTAATATGGCTACGATAAATTCTAGGCTCTATAACCAAAGCAGACGTTTTACCTCTCTCACTGTCCTCATCAACATATGTCATCAGATGATACCGTAAATTTTAGTCCGTAAAATTTATCTCGATAAGAAATCAAACTCAACAACGACACCAAGAATTAAATTTAGTAACTGATCAACAATAATCAAATTCAATAACAACGAGTGAGAACGGACGAAACAAGGGAAAAAGATTTGATTTGGAAATTATAATAAGATTCTCAAGGGGCATCCCAGGAATCTCTTAAATAATTTATGATTGAGTATTCGCTCTCATCCTAGTATCCTATGTCCTATATCCTATCACAGGCACGCAGTAGTACAACTAAGATGTCGCACCATCACGATATCGCACAACTTACGAAGTCTGGACCTGCATGGACCACCACTAAAAATATGTCATAACCCGTACCCGGTATAGGGGCACGAGAGCGTGGGTATGTCCAGCATACACCGCAGCATCGGCGGTAGAACGCTGTCTAGGTCATGTAACTATCTAATCAATCTCACATGAATATCCAACTCCATAAGGAGACACAGATATCACAATATAATATGGAATATACTCAATCACATAAGCTAAAGCACGATGAGATATCGAAGCAAACAATGAAATACAAGACAAGTCTAAACAATAATAAATAGTCTAACCTGCAATCAATAACATCCAATCTCCAAGTATGCCGGAACAAGTCCTCTATGTCACAGTCTGAAAAAAATATCCAGTCAGGATTGGAACAAAATATACCTCTAACAGCAGTTCCAAATATATTGACAAAAACTATAACACAGTGTAAAAAAATATAAGACATATATGAATACTGGCAATAAGAAATACTAGAATAAGAAATACTGGAATAAAGAATACTGGAACATCATCATCAATATACATCTAGCAATGAAATAAAAATACTAGTACACGCAAGAACAATGAACTGGTATGTAAGTGTGTACAAGAACAATAACTAGAACATGTAGAGATGCTAGATTAATATACTAGAGATGCATGTCAAGAACATCTAAACTAAGTGTGTGAAATATTAGCATATCATGTGATCGGCTTGGGACTGAGAAGACTCAATACATTGATTAGCGATCATCCCTATAAAAGTCAGGCTAACCACATGTAACAGCGATGAGGCATGTAATGGTAAGGCTGCACCGACGTGAGGTATGGGTGAGCTATGATGCATGTAAATTTGGGTATGATCACATAAGCTACTAATATTTCCCTATTTTCTTCCAGCTAGCACGATGGATTCCAATCACGACTCCTCGTGACAGGTCTCGATGATGCCAACTCGTATAAAGAACATTGTCAGAGTCATGTACGCTATACAATAATAATTATAGAGATAATCAACATAATAGAAACTGTCAGAGAATGTACTCGCCTGTGGTCCTTAGCTGGTATGAATCAGAGTCCAAGTCACAGTCCAAATAGCCTATGTATTACAAACTTACCATGTCAAAAGATAATTTATTTTAATTTATTTAATTCTAGAATAATTACTCTAAAATCCTATTTTAATCTTATTATTCTGATTTTTAGGTTAATTCCTAAAATTTTTCCAAAGAAACTGAATTTTATCAACTCGAGACTCATGGCACACAAATCGAGACGATCTGTTGACCAAAAAGTCAACCGACACAAACTCGACTTTTATGCATGATTTTCTTTATATTTTAGAATAAAAAACATTCTGGAATTTATGGCTCGTCCGAATTTAAATTCGTTTGGGAATTATGGCACATACAAAATTCGTATTGTGCACCGATGGTTAAATTCTAACCTAGAAGTTCTATAGAATTAACAGTATATAAATATTTTGAATTAAATTCTGGAAAAAACATATGTCAATTATCTCAACATTATCTTTCCAAAACTTTAAACGGTTCAAGATTCTGATTTCTGGTTCTCCCGAAATCGTAAAAACATAGAAACACGTCTATTTTCGGACATGCTGTGCTCTACGAATTTTCTAGAATTTAATACTCATAATTTCGTAAAACAATTTATATATTCAGAAATCTAACCTCAATATCATTCTAATGCAAGAAACCGGGCCTCGTTTGGAGTCCGGAGCTATGTGCAATGACTTCTGGAAGATGAAGGAACCCTAGATGGCAATTCTCCAAAATTTGGCTCAAGGAAAACCCTAGAAATTAATAACTTAAACTATTATATATATAGAGGAGAGAGAGAGCAGCCGTGGCTCGGAGAGCGCCATGTGGCAACCATCTGACGCTGCCCGCTCAGATAGAACGGTCAGGGTTCGATGCTGCTCGGCTCAGCTCAGTCCGACTCGGACTAGGACGCGGCTCGGCTCGGCTCGTGGTCGGCTCGGATCGGCTCGCGGTCGGCTCGCGGTCGGCTCGGCTCGGCTCACTGACAGGCGGGCCCCGCACTGTTGGCTGTGGGAGGCTGACAGGTGGGCCCCTGTTGGCTGACTGGGCAGAAATAATTACTTTTTGGGTTTTTATTTTCAGAAAATAGTTTTTAATTCAGGTTTCCCTAATTAACTCAAAATAAATGCTAAAATTAATCAAAAAATTCCCAAAAAATTTTAGAAAATATATTTGATTATTTAGAATCTAAAATAAAAGTTTGGAATATTTTTAATTATATTTGAACTTAAAATAAATTCTTGAAAGTCCTAGGAAATTAGGGTTACTAGTTTTTAATTAACTAAAAATTGTGAAAAAATCCCAATAGACCAAAATTAACCTAATAATAACATTTAAGCACGAATTTCAGGATACAAAGTTTACAAATATTCAAGTGCATAAGTACATATGATGGAAATCAATTTTTGAGAGTTTTTTTATTAATATTCAAGATCATTAGTATATATGATAGAAATATATTTTTAAGGGTTTCCATAAAGTCTTTGACACGAATATTTTACATTAAAGGCGACCCTCTGTGTTGTTTTTGCTACTGACATAATTTAAGCCAGCAATATAACTCAATGCATTCTGGGTCATTCCTCCACCATGCATAACTCAGTATATGGAAAAGAATCCATACTGATGGATAACAAGGGAGGGGCAGGATTAGGCGCTCTTCGACCGTGTAAAAGATTGAAAATAAGGAATGTCAATCAATCAAAATCCTGTCATCGATACTGTAGGCTCCCGGCCGGTGGCAAGATGCATAAATGGAAGAAATGTAGCTAGCATGCTTCATAAACAGGAATAGCTCCGCGCATGATGCAGTATGTTCGTCCTCATCTCTTGGATCAATTCTTGGCGAACTACCGCATAAGGTTGGCATTCTCTTAGAATGATGGGTTCTATAATATCCTACCATGCTCCATCATGGGCAACACAAAAGAAGGTAAAACTTGCATAAAGAAGATACGTATCAGTCTTAGCAAAGATTTTAAAAGTATACAACCGTCGCATGCCACCTCCAGGTCACAGCCACGTACAAGGTGGAATATCTCAAGATAGCTAAATCTGCACACATGAACGAGATGAGGTCTCATCCATATGACCAAGCTACAAGAGGGCTCTACGTGAATATTGTAGATGATTCTTCATCCATGCGGCAGAGCAACATGAAGAGTGTGCACATGTTCTATATGAGTTCTCATCCACATGGCAGAGCTTGGTGAAAAGTCTGTGCATATTCTAGATAAGTTTTCATCCATGTGATAGAACTTTTTGGAGAGTCTGCGCGTGTTCTTGATGACTTCTCATCCACCCTCTGAGAGCCTGTACTTGAGTCTTTATGTCCCTTGGGTTAATATCATGAGGACTAAAGTGCTCCTTTACCTACGAATGGACTGCCAGCATCAGGGGGGCACGGATCGAGTCTGCCTCTGACGAACTCCTCAATGAGAGGAACAATAACCTTCCACATAACAAAGGAAGTAGAAGAATAAAAAAAAGTTCTTTCTTCTCCCCGGGCAACCTATTTATGGGATCCAAAACCGCATAAAGATATCGAGGCAATGAACCAGGCAGTTATGAGGATGGATCTGACTCGGACCTTCAACGGTCGTAATGCCTTAATTTTTGTGGTCAATATTTATCCTCAGTCAAAACTGACACCTCGAGTTCCGAACTACCTCTATATCCATGACATTTAATGACTTTACTCAGAATCCCAAGAGATCTCCCAGAAATCGAGGCAAATCTCCTCATTAAATATAGATTAGATAGACTGACAGGCCCATATATGCGATATCATGTCCATGCGGTACATCACTTAGGTGGCCCAAGTCACTCATCCATGCTTCTTGTTCAAAGTATTCCAAACTTATCAGTTTAAAAATATTGAATGGGGTCTTGTAGAAGCATGAAAAATCTGAAGCCATGCATCCTGAAGTTGTAGACGGGTTGCATAGAGCCCATGCACGCTCGAAATGAAGACAAGTCGTACAGCCTTCAAAAGCTATCTATGCGACTCGAACATCCACAGAGTTGGGGGCCACATATGATCTACAAATATGACATTCAATGCCTGCCATAAAGTTTTGACATGGCACTTATTGCCCTGAATGCTTCATGAATCATGAAGGAAGTGGCAAAACACAAAAAGACAGAAAGTTACGTCGGCACATTAATGACTTTGTCAGGCTTGCAGTGGCACGTGTTCACTCGTATACGGCCGCGACTGTATGCGACCTCAACTCCATGAGACCAAAGTGTCCATCAGACCCAGGCCAGACGAAAGCACGTATGCGACCACTACTCATACGTCCAATACGACCATCATTCTGCAAGATCTTTCTGTTACAACCAAAAAGATCTTTACACAATCAGTGCTGACTACGTGTCCAGTTGACCAAGTCACGCACACAATGGGTTAAAAATAACCCCGAGATCTTATCAACCTCATATCTAAATGGAGGCTACATGGCATCCCACCCGTGGTATGTGTCCACAGTTGCAACCATATTCTGTTTAAGGTGCCCCATGCAGCCACCAAACAGAAGCACATATAGCCCGTCAGTATGATGGCTATAAATAGTGGAGTAGTATGCTCACATACATACACACATAGATGAAAGGATAGACATACACACAGATAAGAACAATAGAGAGAAAAGAAGAAAGTATTTCTTATTCCCTCATCAAAATGTCAACGGAGTAAATAAGTCGTGCAGTACTCGATCTCCATCGTCACATTCCCCAGAATCAAAAAATATTGTACTTAGATTTTCTATCTATGATTTCTTTTTACTCTTTTATTTATTAAACAAAAAATCTTGGTCAAGCTTGTTCAAGTCTTGGCAACACTCTACATTCCCGAAGATGATGGGTTTGTCATCCCTCCTTTTGGCTGGCACTATAAAGTAGGCACCTAGACTTGGGAGAATCCGGTTCACGGCATAGGTGATAGTTACTTATGTGTGTAGTTGTAACCCTAGACCGTATTATAAGAAATATATTATACTCAAATGTACAACATCAGAGTAGTTCAAAGATAACCCTTTATTGATAAAGAAAGGTATCTTATCTAAGGGGATTACATTATCTAGAGAAGGGATGTCAGCATGAGCTGTAACGTATTCTCCCAGTTTATCTCTTCTGAGATCTTCCTTTAGTGTGAGTGACGGCTTCGGAGGCCTCTTGTGAAGCTTGACAACCAGGGGTACGGAAGCAGTCACGGGAGCTGGGTCCACTTTTGGCAGTTGACTCGATCTCCGCAGACGGCGACCAGAGGTTCGGGTGCCTTCGCTCAAGGGTTCGTCCGGTATGGTTCCAGCCTCCGCTTCATCTTCAGCGTAATCATCACCTTCGTCTTAGTGGACTTGCTTGTACAGGATCGAGTAAGAGTAATATGCCTCGACCCCCTTGAATGGATCAACATCTGTAAATTTTGTCCTGACGGTGTCATGATCATCGATATACTTCAGGCATTGATGTAGAGTCGATGGCAGAATCATGCATTCGTGTATCCATGGATGTCCCAACAAGACGTTGTAGGATACGTCTATATCTATGATGTAGCAGGTGAATTCTGTTCACAAGTCGCCGATCTGACCGAGGCGAATCTTACCCAGTGGGTAGCTTCTTTCAGCATTGAAGCCACTGATGGTAGTATTGGTTGTTGCCAGCCGATGCATTGGGATTCCCAAGGTCTGAAGTAGACTTCGTAGGATGATGCTGAGAGATGAACTAGGGTCGATGTATATCTGATCCATCTTGATGACTGTGATATACCCTGTATAGTACAGAGGGCGGTTGTGCCTGTTATTCTTCAAAAATAACTCCTTTTGCAAGAACATAATGTTTGTTATTGCCTACATTATATTGTTGTAGTGGGGGCATGCAGCGGGATCCTCGGCCGACGGCTTCAACTGGGCCAGGTAGGTGTCGGTGTTCTGCAATGTCTCATTTAAAGCATCACGGGTGTCTTTGGAGCTCAAAAAGTAATAATTTAGCTGGTGTATTGGTGAGCTGTGCCAATATATTAAAGTTGTAGGGCTTCTCCAGCTCTTGAGCTGTATCCTTCCGTAAAGGTTTGTTAAAGCAAGTCTTCTTCTATTTTTGTTGGTCTGTTATAGGTGGCTAGGATGGACCCAGATCAGATGCAACAGGTGCAGTTGTTGGAGGAATAACGTCTTCAGGAGCATTATAGTCACGCTGGTAGGCGAGGCTTGACCTAGTTTTCCCTGCTATTGCTTCTTCGATGGAGGAAGAAACTATGTGGTAGGCTCTAGAATTTTTTCCTTTGGGCTTGATGGTGAAAGGCGTGGCTTGTTGTATCAAGTCTAGAGCAAGATCTGGGTGGACCCACATTATCTCGCCCTGTGGTGTGCTAAGTGGTACCAGCCCGACTGCTTGTTTGTAAGCTTGAACGAGATTAACAACCTCCATTATTGTCCTCGGGATTGGGACAACACCATCTTGAGCCTCCGTTACTAGCAAGTCACCAAACTGGAGAGACGCCATGTTGGCTGTGATCGTCTTGTCCTCAAAGTCCAAGGTAAGAGCTTTGGAATCGAGCAGACGTTGGATATATTTCTTTAACATGTAGCAATCCTATGTTGGGTGGTGGACGTACCGGTGGTAGTGGCACTACTTGGGGTCATCGACCATGTCTGCCACATCATGGCATTTGATGTCAGGAAGCTGGAGCTTGTTGCCCTTCAACAGCATATCAAAACTTATTGTGACATCATCGTCATTGAAAAAGTAAGACTCTTTCAGTTTTGGAGCTTCTATTGGCTTCTGATCCAGCGTGAAGGACCTTTTGGACAAGTTGACGGTAGTGGCCTACTTCTATTTACCGTCGCGGCCACTATTGTCGTTGTTATTGTTGTTGTTGTTGTTATTATAAGGATGCTTTCCATATCATCAGCGACGTAGATATGTATTCACACCAGCCGGGCGTCCTTCACATTCTTCTCTACGGTGATAACGCTTATGATGAACGCCGTCCAATCTTTGAACTGAGCGGTGGCCGTCCACAGCCTTATCGCTGGAAGTTATTTTTTTAGCATGTGTCCATCAGTATGCACTCAGAATTTTTGGGAGATTTTAGCACATCTTTTCTATATCATTCTATATATTCACGTACAGGCTCCTTCTATCGCTGAGTGATGTCCATGAGGGAGTACATCGTCATGTTCATTCCTCCGTTATAGAATCGAGCAAGGAAGAGAGTTTTAAGTTCCTCGAAGGACGAGATATAATTATCCTGGAGGCTGAAAACCAATCGAAGGCAACCCCGGCCAATGCTCCAACAAAAATCTTGGTAAGGATAGCGTCGTCATGAGGTAAATACCCTGTCATCATATCAAAGTAATTCATGTATTGACGGAGAGATGACTTCCCATCAAAGCTACAAATACTCCATAAATGAAGCAAAGAAGGCATTCTCTGTCGCCACCTTCTTCGAGAATTCGTTATATTCATGGGATATCTGCATTTTCATATTCGCCTGCTGGTACTGTCGCAACTCCGTTAGGCATTTCTTTACCTCTACCAGTTTATGGCCTAGAAAATTGGCCATCTGTTCAAAATCGGGATGCCCCTCAGAGAGTGGACCAGACCCTCAGTAAAGTGCCTTGTCCAGGCAAAAGATTTGTTACGCTCTAACATGCCCTCGATCCCTTGCTTCAATAACATGTGAAAGCTCCGAATGGAGAGCTTGAAATTTTCATCAATCTCTTCCAACGTAGTCAGAATCAGAGGCATCGAGATTGAAGAAGATGCCGCAGGTGCAGCAGGAGGCACAACGATGTTCGAAAACCTCGAAGGTAAAGCAGCATTAGAGGGTAAACCTCCAGTCCTGTCAGCGATCCAATCTTTTATGGACGCACGAAGTGCCTGGATACCCGGCAACTGAACCACGGACGCCAAAGTAGTACCAAGACTAAGGACAGAAGTAACGGGATAACTCGCCGCATCGGCTCCCACCAGTGTACCATCCCTAGAATGAGTCACAGCATCTTCAGAAGGTGACCCAGCAACCTCAAAGACCTCAACGCGGCGGCTTACTACCCCGCAGTCCAAAGAGGTTTCAGCCTCAGAACCCCCAACGACAATAGTTGGAAGAGCAGCTGGCACGACAGAAGGGACTATAACAACATGAACCTCCTCCGTCATAGCTTCAATAGGAGTCACAGCGGGATGTTCCTTACCTCCAAAAAAGCAAAAATGGGACTCAGACCTTCCCTTAACTAGCTTACTACCCTCTTCCTCCGTGATGCCTTCCTCTGCGGACACGTCCATGACCTTCAGGAGAGAGGTAGGGCCTACAAAACTAGAAGAACCATAACTTCGCCCAAAAAATGTGAAGCTGAAGCCAAAAAATCTCTTCCAAAGAAAAGTTATGAAATAACATATCCGGAGAAGACAATGGGACCTGGCGCTCGTCCAGTGTGGTCCGAACTTCCTTTGGATCATTCAAGTCATCCAACAATATGGGGGAGATGGCCGATTTCACCAGTGACTCCCCCAGGGCATAACCACCAGAGCCCTCGGGAACAGGCTCCGCGACCTCGAACCCAGGAGAAGCAATCTCTTCATCCCACTACGCATAAGAAACCTCGGTGGCCATAGACCGTTGTGGTCGGTCTCTCTCCTCCTGCGTATACAAGTTTTCAAACAGACCAGCAGAAAGATATTTATAGAGGGGATCGGGAAGAATTAAACTAAGAGGTCGTACGAATACCGCCTCAACATTTGGAATAAGCTCTGGGTCAGAAGCCACCAGAGCCAGGGGTCCTACCTCCTCTTCTTCTTCTGTTCCTTCTTAGTCGGCCCCAACTGGCACAGGGGCCTTGACAACAACCTCTTCCTGTAACATGGCCTCGCAGCCACTTATGGTTCCTGCCTTTTCTTTTTGGATGGAGGGCTCCGTATCGGGGAGTACTTGCGCTTCATTGGAGAGTTCACTAGAGGCGATGGTTTATAGGAAGCATCATCTTCCCCCGTCGTTGAGTCAGAATCGACAAGAACAGCCTTCCCCTTTCCTTTTCCCTGACCTCTCTTGGACTTCCTGCATCGGGACTCCAGCTTAGTACCCACAATGAAGCTAGTGTCCCGGTCAACACCAGGTGGAGGCGCATTCACGGTCACATAAAAGATATTCGCTGCATGGAGGATATGAGAAGGAACTTTAGCATCGGACAGGGTAAACCGGACCTGAGTATTGGTGGCAAAGAAATAATCCCAGGCTCATGCTCCATCAAGAATGATACCTTCAAAACCAAGGCATGGGCTTGAATTGCTCGACTTGAGCTGGCTATATCCAAACTGACGACCAAACCTACTCAACATGTAAGGTTCCAAGAAGATGAGGTTCCAATTCTGGTATACCAGGTGGGAAGGCCGGATGGAAAGTAACCAACAAAGAAGCTTCGAGGACAGAACCTGATGGTCGATGCCACCATCACACTGAACCCTATTCACTTCATCCTCTATGAACTTCGGGACTGAGACAAAGAAGGAATAGTCCGCTATACGAACGAGTGCATGCCAACAGGTTAGAACCTCAGTATGAACCCAGGGCATCCTACCATACTGGCGAATAAAAGTATCAGCCTTCGTCGACGTCCCCTCAACCCCAGGATGCATCAAAGATGGGTAGTGCATTAATAGCCAACCTATTAGATAATGGTAAGGCATCTCAACCCGGTTGAAATCCCCAGGGCAGCCATGAGGTATCACTTCTCTCATAAAAGTACGGAGCCAGCGATGGATGTTGTAGTCCATCTCTGGGAGTAAAGCTAGCTGATGGTTGAAGACTAACTTCACAGCGGGGAGGATGAAAATGCAGCTAACCCTCTCGATCGACTCAGAGCCCCCCGGGACTACACAAGTTCGCATTCATATCATCAAGAATCCAACCAGCAAAGCCTTATCAGACAGTAGCTTGGTATCTAGGTAAAAGTAGTTGAAAGTATTACCAGAGATACCAAACCCCTCACCAGATGCGGTCGTTCTCTTACTACTGCGTATTAGGTCATTGATACTACTTTGGGTTTGTGGGCTCCGAACGATGACTAAACCTGAAGCTTCAATATTGAAGAGGTAATGGATCCCCTCTGTGCTTCTATCCTTCTTCTTCAAAAGTGGTTGAAAAGTGCTATGATGGCACAACAACTCCTGGTACACTACGAGAAATCTCGGATGCGGTTTCTCCATCTCCTCAAATTTCTTATTATCAAGCGTGTACTCCTTATACGGCTCACTGCCCCAGGACAACCACAAAATATTGTACATCTCGTGGATGGCTAGTCCCATCTTCCCACCAGGAGTAAAGAAGGTCCCGGTGTAAAAATTGTACATCTCGGTCAAAGCCACGAACAACTTCAGATTTTTCTCCAAATCGTAATAGGAACCCCTTATGGCGTAATAGAGGTTGGCCTCCTTTAGGGGCTTCTCGTACTTTCCTAGCACCCACAGGGTCAAATTTACCCAAGACGACGAATGATGCACCCAGTTGAGCAAGCATATTTTTTTCTTTTGGATATGACCCCTTATCTGCGAGCTGGTTCAGAAAAGTGTCAGCTCTATAGATACGAACATTCGGCCCCATCTCACTCGTAAAAGCGCCAAGTTCCAACCCACGAAGAGAATAAGAAAATGACTCCTTAGTCACTGCTTCTCTCTTCAGTTTAGAGTTAAAACGAATATGGCCGACTTGGACTCCCTTTTGGTCTAGGGTCAGGGTGACCAACATCTTCATTGGGAGGGATACCATATTGAAGGCCGATAAAGGCAAGTGGTACTCTATCATAGGTATATGTATTTCATCCCTCCAGAGAAGAAGGTCCCACTTTCCTTTTTCTTTACTACCTTAGCATCCGTGATAGTGAGAGCATCCCCAAACAGAAAAATGTGCTTCAAGTGAGAAACGCCATTCGAACCCTTAATCGGCCCAGAGTTCAACTGGATAAGCAGAAAGAACGAAGACAGGTCCATTATTCACTTATTCTCGCCTCAGACTGACCCTTGTTTATCTAGGCCTGGATATTTTCCACTTTGTGGTCGAACCTTACGCTCAACATGGCCTGAGCACGACACACAAGCACCTCCCCTGACGGAGCCATGGGTAAATTCACTGCTAAAGTAGAGATAAGAAGACAATTAGATCCCTCAGGATGGCATGTGCATCATAAATAAACTTGATCTCATAAAGGGACGCATATGATATATACGACCTAGTCGAGAACAAGACCTTCATGCGGCTGAGTTACAACAGGACCTCTAGCGGTCGAGTTACAACAGGACCTCCATGCAGTCGAGTCACAACAAGACCTCCATTCGGTCGAGTCAAAATCAGCGCATGCGGTTAAAGTAAGACTCGCGCATAAAATCTGTAGCATGGTCATATAGGTGGGCCCGCACATGTCCTAATCATGCAGTAGACCGTACTCCAGACGTTTGTACTCCTTCCCTCTCCCAAATATTACCTGGGATGGGCGTCTAAACGTCCTTATGAAAAGCGGAAGAAGTCTCCTTGGTGCCAGGTGTGGAAGCCGGGCGCTTCCCCTTATCGATCTTCTTCGCGGGAGCAGAAGATGAAGCGTTGGGCGCCATGGCAGATGGTCGGAGAAGGTGATCGGAGCCAAAAAAGAGTCACAAATAAAGGGAGAGGAGAACTCAGCAAGGCAAAAAAGTTCTCCCCTCTCCCCTGAGACTCCTATTTATAGGCTGCCAAAGAGATAATAGCAGCCCCCCTCGGTTCCCGCGTCCAGCTGTCAGTCTCTACGTTGGACGGTTGGGTTCTTGAGACGGCCTTACCTTCATAACTGTCAAACTTGGAATCCGTGTGAGGAGATGGGTCAGAATCTGAAAGGAGATCCGCTCCAAAATCAAAATAAATCTGTCAATTAATGCAGAAGTGACAGCCTGGAGGCACTCAGCCATGCGATCTACGACCAAGCGGTTCCATTGTCCATGCGACACAATATCCATGCAACTAAAAATCCTTTTTTGTCCATGCTTCTTATTCAAAGTATTTTAATCTTGTCAGTTTAAAAAATTTGAAGGGGGTCCTATAGAAGTATGGAAAATATGTATCCATGCGTCCAACAGTCATGCTCCCCAAAGTAAAGCGCAAAAGAGATCAGACCGCAGAGTCACCCTGCGGCCCAGAAAGGTGACATCCGTGCATCACAATCAACCGAAGCAGCTTTTGTCGCAGATGGACCTGACACGTCATCCTAGCAACATGAATGTCTATGACACATAATTCTGACAAAAATAATTTTTTGAATGCCTCAAAAGATGTGAACACACTAAATGATAGAAGTCTCACGTCAGCACAGAACTTTACTCTCGATGGATATGCAGTGCCACGTGTACAACATAACTGGCCCCATGCATCCTATGTTCCATGCGTTTTCATGCGTCTCTGGCCCCATGCGTCCCAGACTCTATGCGTTTCATGCGTCTCTGGCCCCATGCGTCCCAGAATCCATTCGGATCCATGCGTCTCTAGTCCCATGCGTCCCAGACTCCATGCGGTTCCATGCATCTCTGGCCCCATGCGTCCCAGGTTCCATGCGGTTCCATACCTCTCTGGCCCCATGCATCCCAGGCTCTATGCGGCTCCATGCATCTCTGGTCATATGCGTCCCAGACCCTATGTAGCTCCATGCTTCTCTGGCCACATGTGTTTCAGACTCCAAGAAGACTAAATCTTGCTGTTACGATAAGAGTGATTCTCTCCAACCAAGTGCGGACTATGTGTGAAGCTGACCAAGTCACTCCCACAAAGGACGAGAACAACCTAGATATTCAGCAACAGAAGATCCCAACAAGTGCCCACGTGATAGCCTGGCCCGCTCATGGTTACAACTGCACCCTATTAAGGAGGCACACGTGGCACCCTCTAGCATCCATGTAGCCCAAAATATGCGTGCCCAAGGATGACTATATATACTCGGGTGGCATGCCCAAAGGGAGAGGATAGGGGAGTCACCCAACACAGAGAGAGAGAGAGAGAGCATACCGAGACGAGCAAAGAGAGAACATAAGCTTTTCCACCCTGCATCGGTTCGTCAACGGAGTAAAGGAGCCGCCATAATGCTTTTTGTCCATCGTCACACCCCGGATCAAAATATTGTACTTAGATAATTCTGTTTAGAATTCTTTGTACTCTTTTTTGTTCCTTAAATACAAATTTTACAAGAACTCATTTAATGACGAACAACGCTAAAATATGAGTTTCATTATTTACTCCAACAAGTCATTTATAAACATTTATGTTTTCAAATTTGATTATTTCAAAGCAATATTTTGCCTCTATTTTATTATAATATCTTGCAAGAGAGTCTAACATACATTGCAATTGTCTCAATCTAGTAACTGATTTCAAATTTTGTTTAAAATGCTGAATAGAAAAAATGACGTGATTTACGAAAAGTTGCAAGCATCTTTTGTGTTTATCTAATATAAAAGAAATTCTATACCATATTTTAAAAAAAAATTCAAAAAAAATTTAAAAATTGTTTTAAAACCATGTCCAAGAATTAGTCCTTTCAATTTCAACAACAACATAAGAAATTAGATATATTGATAGTTAGGATCATGTGCACAAGCAATAAATAAGATACCTTGATATCTAGATAAAAGAAAAGTAGCATCAGTATTAATTACATGTAAAATTTCTCTTAAAAATCCATCAATGCATGTCTTGAAACAAATAAAAATTCTTTGAAAGCTATTATTTTGTATTTTTGTAAAATATTTGTTACATGATTTTGTCTCGATAATTGTAAAAGCATACTTTTCAAGACTAATATACGGATCAATATAAATACCAATTATTTCAGATAGAGTAATTTCTTTAGCTTTCCAAGCTTTAGAATATTTAATACGTATTCGGTATTCTCTATATATATCATTTACAACATGCAATGGACGATACAACTGGATACCTCTAATTTTATCAACTATTCATGTTTTAATCCATGCATTAGTAACTAATTGATGACACCCTATTGTAAGTTCACCTAAACAAGAATGTTGATTCTCTAACGTAGCAATAACAAATGTTCTGCCTTCCCATTGGCTTTTGCGTATACTCTCCTATTACAACTTGATTTGTTAGATTTATATACAATCTCACGGGCATTATTTAGGTAGCAGAACAAGTAAATTATATGTAATTGCAATATCACTAATTCAAGTTCTAAATTTAGAACGATTTTTAAATTATTTTTCGACGAAGTATTCAGGAGTGCTAACATTATCATCAAATTTATCATCTAAATTTTTAATTAAATCATCATTATTTTCATCATCATTATCTCTTTCAAGCAATGTACATTCTTCTTTAGTAAATGGAATAACTTGGTGATAAAACTAGAACCAATATTAAAGTTCCATTATTAGAAGCACGTTTACTACTTATATTATTAATTCTTGGTGGTGGTTGAGTAACATTAATATTTATATATGGTGATTTTAATTAGACTTTCATACTTGTTAACCATCTCATAATAAACAAGTAGATCTAAACATGTTTCTTAATATAAATTCATAATCGGTAGAGAATTGTTCAATAATTAGATTGCGTACACTATCAAATATAATATTCCGATCAATTATAAGAACTCAGGTTAAACCTCAATCGTAAACTGGCTCATTTAGTATATATCCATGCGAGCATAGTATTGTTATACTTTGATCTATGGTTAACATAAACTGTAGACCTTTTAACCAATAATACTTCTGGACAAGTGCTTCTAAATAAAGTAGAGAGAGCTGAGCTTATGAAAGGAGTATATATATATATATATATATATATATATATATATATATAGAGAGAGAGAGAGAGAGAGAGAGAGAGAGAGAGAGAGCTCGTGATAAAGAATTTCTGATTATTGTGTGGAGAGAAAGAACAAAATTTATAGAGAAGAAAAATATTTGGTATGATATTTTGGAACAAACATTGTAATTTGTATAATATAGAGGAAAGATAAACTAATTGTTGTAGAAATAGCCATTGGAGAAAAATAGCCGTTGGGATAAAAACCCACTGGCCAACTAAACCAAACAAACTCCACAACTCACCAACTCAACAATTAAACCCCAACTCAATCCAAAATTTTCCAACTTTGGATTTTCCAACTAACAGACAAACCAAACCAAATAAACCTCTGAAAAATCCAACCAAACAATTCCCAACCAAATCACCAACCCAACTAAACCAAACCAAATAAATCCCTAACAAACCCAACCCAATCTCCAACCCATTTTGCATGATTTTCAAAAGACTTATTGACGAAATTTGTGTATGCACATATTCCGTCAAAACAGCCTGGCAGAATATATCTTGTTTTCCAATATTTTGATTTTTTTGTTTTAAATTCAGCATATATATATATTTTTAAATATTATCTTACAAACAAAATTTCTGTAATAAGTATTAACGTAACTTTTTAAAGAAAGAAGAGTAATGAAAAGTAATTCCGAAAATCGATTAATTTCCTCATACATGCTTCCCTCCCATTTCACAGATCCAACATCCAAAAGGGTCCTTGACATGAGCACCAAAGAGGGGGGGTAGCATGTGCTGTCCCTCAAGCCCTGCACCCATATGCCTTCCCCTCAATTGATTGGCCACCACAAGACAAAAGGGTCCTATTCATTTGGGCCACAAAAGAAATCATTCATTCATTCATCTTCCTCACAAATATATATTGTCCACACCTTCATATATATGCAGCTAGCTCACTCAAGTATATATATGATGAGTAGCCCAAAGTTGATGACCTACCTAAAGGTGTAGCCCTACTGTCACTGCCTACACTAAGATTGCCCTTTTCTGATAGTATCTTTCCTTTGATGTCTTTGTCATCCCCAACAAAGTACAATCCACGACAGGAAAGCGAGTTAATGGTCTATTCTCCCCCATGTACCCTTGTCTTTTACCTACTTTGTATTTTTTACGGACGCAATCTCGATCTTTGACTCACATGTAAGATATTACAAGTAAAATTTAGTAACTTGGTAAAAAATTAGGTAGCTATATAATCTTAGCTAGAGATCCAATTGTACATACTAGCACACTCTATATATACGGAAAATTTCACTGAGAGCATAAAATTTTAATATATTTATAAAAAAAGCAATAAAGTTTCAAAATTTACAATAAAAGCATTAAAACGCCCTTTGGAAGGGCATTTTACGCTTTTCCGTCGTTATATTTTAACTCCGTTAACGGAACAGAAAAAAAAAAAAATTATAAATAAAATAATACAAAACGCCCTTTCGAAGGGCGTTTTATATTGTTTATTAATTTTTTTTTCTCCCTCCTCTCTCTCTCCTCTCCTCTCTCTTCTTTTAATTTCTCTCCTCTCTCCAAGTCTCTCTCGACCGGCTTGCTGCAGGCTGAGGAGGGAGAGGGAGAGAGACAGCGGGAGAGGGAGAGGGAGAGGGAGAGAGGAGAGAGACAGAGGGAGAGGGAGAGAGGAGAGAGACAGCGGGCGAGGGAGAGAGAGCAGAGACAGCGGGAGCGGGAGAGCGGAGAGGGAGAGAGAGAGGAGAGACAGCGGGAGAGGGAGAGAGAGAAGGGAGAGAGACAGCGGGAGAGGAATAGAGAGAGAGAGGGGGGAGAGTGAAGAAAAAAAAAAATATTTAAATAAAAACGTCCATTAGAAGGGCGCTTTCTAAGGGCGTTTTTTATTTAAATATTATTTTTTTTTCGCAGAAAGACACGTGGCAGCAGTATAAAATAAAAAAAATAATAAAAAAATTACAAAACGCCCTTTCGAAGGGCGTTTTGCTTTAAAATTTTTTTTTTTTTTTTCACGAGAAAGACACGTGGCAGGAGGAATAAAATAATTAAAAAAATATAAAAAAATATTACAAAACGCCCTTTCGAAGGGCGTTTTGCTTTAAATAATATATATTTTTTTTTTCAGGGTTCTCTCTCCTCTTTCCGAAAAAAAATTAAAATATTAATAAAAAATTAATAAAAAATTTAAAAATTAATAAAAAATTAAAAAAAATATTAAAAAATTTAAAAAAATGTAAAACGCCCTTGTGAAGGGCGTTTTACATTTTTTTAATATTTTTTTTCCTGAAAAAAACTAAAAAATTAATAAAAAATTAATAAAAAAATTAAAAAATTAATAAAAAATTAAAATAAAATTTAAAAATTTTTAAAAAATGTAAAACGCCCTTGTGAAGGGCGTTTTATATTTTTTTAATATTTTTTTTTCACGAAAAAAAATTAAAAAATTAATAAAAAATTAATAAAAAAATAAAAAAATAATAAAAAAATAAAAAAAAATTAAAAAAATTTAAAAAAATTTAAAAAAATTTAAAAAAATTTAAAAAAAATGTAAAAGTGCGTTTTACATTTTTTTTTATATTTTTTTTTCGGGAAAAAAATTAAAAACTAATTAAAAATTTAAAAAAATAAAACAAATAAAAAAATAAAAAAATTTAAAAATAAATTAAAAATAAATTAAAAAATTAAAAAAATTTTAAAAAAAAGACTTTGACCTCTTGGGCACCGCTTGCTTCTTGATGGGCTTGTTCATGTCCGACGTCGAGAAGGAACCCCGGTGCAACATGACTCCTCCCAGGCCGTCTAGCACCACCGGATGTCGAGGAGATGTTGTTGTTGCCGGTGGCGGATTCACGAGTCGAGGATCTGCCCCCTTCCTCTCTTAAGCACCAGTTGCACACCCGATAGTGCTCCTCCTTCGGGTACGAATTGCTGCAATACCTGCTTTAAGAAAAAAATCAGAATATATATATATATATATATATATATATATATATATATATATATATATATATATATTTATTTATTTTCTCTTTCTCAGCAAAGTAAAAAATATATATATATATATATATATATATATATATATATATATATATATATATATATATAAATATAAATATAAATATATATTTTACTTTGCTGAGAAAGAGAAAATAAATAAATAAATAAATAAATAAATAAATAAATATATATATATATATATATATATATATATATATATATATATATATATATTACTTTTAGTAGGAGAGAGAGGAGAGGAGAGAGAGGGGAGCGGACGGACAGGAGAGAGGAGAGAAGAGAGAGGAGAGATGAGAGAGGGGAGAGAGAGAGGAGAGAAGAGAGAGGAGAGAGGAGAGAGAGGAGAGAAAATATTAAAATAAAATAAAAATATAAAACGCCCTTCGGAAGGGCGTTTTATATTTTTTTTTTATTTTTTTTTAATGTCTAATTACAACCGTTAACGGAAGCTAACGGAAAAGCGTAAAACGTCCTTCCGAAGGGCGTTTTAATGCTTTTGATGTAAATTTAGAAACTTTTATGCTTTTTTTATAAATATATTAAACTTTTATGCTCTCACTGAAATTTTCCGCTATATATATCAGGATAGGTTAACTGTCATACTTGAACTTGGGGTATGCCTGAACTTTCCTCATCTAAACCTACTATACCCTATATTATTTGCTTGAGCTTTTAGACAAGTCTATAACATAGAATGGAAGGATAATCATATGCAAGTAGCCCTAGCATAGTAAATTGTTGATAGTCTAAAAAGCTGGATATGCCCCTTCCCGAATTCAAACTTTTTACAATTCTGAACATTATAACTGATTATAAAATGCCATATATATATATATATATGACCGTCTGTTGTTCTTGGCAAAAACTTGTTGCAAGTTGCAACACACTGTCAATTACTTTGCAGGTTCTGTTCTTACAAGTAAGACTTCGTGGAGTTGGGAACTTTTGTTTGAGCCACAATTTCCAATAGTATGGACATAAAATAAGTTCCAATTAAAATTTGTAGCAGTGGCATGTCGATCAGCACAGGAAAAAGGAAGGGATTATGATGGATTATTTTTTTTTTGGATATAAAATGTTCCTCCGAACCATTCCTCCTTATGTGTCAACTGAAATGGCCGTTAGTTTGACAGCTGATATGACAACATTTCAAATTAACATTAAAATCGATATTAATATTAAGATTAAAATTAACATTAATATTAACATTAAAAAATTGAATAATTGATTTTTTGGGTTATAATTAGCCTTGTTACGTCAGCTGTCACATAAGAAAAGATGGTTTGGATGAACACTTTGACGGGATAAATAACATTACTCATATACATATATGTAAGTTCAGAAAATTAGGCCATCGAATCAAATGGTTAGGTTAGATTTATATTGTGCAACTTTATGTGAAATTTATCTTCAGTTGGCACGATAGTCCTATTCGATAATGCTGCAGTATGTTTGCAAATTAATACAGGTTCTAGCTAGACTACATACTTTAGTCAGAAAACCTAATTAATTGATTGGAAAATCTGATCAACATCAAAGAAATGAAAGGGAAGATTTCGTAGCCACTAAGGTCTCTAGTCTCTCTAGCTATATAAAAATCAACTAAATATAAGGCTTCGTGGAATGACCTTCTTCATTAGGTCAACAGCTAAGGCCAGATGCAGTGGAAATGGATTAGTGCTCTGCGCCTTAAATTATTAATTTCATCACCACGAAAGCTGTTTGGTTCTCAATAGCGTTAACGAAACTATGTTTCAGCATCATCCTTCTCAAAACACACTCAGACACGACCGAGTACACAAACTTTGACGCTTATACACTTCAAAAACACATTTCTTATGCATTTTTTTTTATATTGATATTTTGTACACTGGAAAAAAGCAATCTATTTCGGACGCATTATGAACAGCCTTTTATATGTACGGTATGATTTATATTATACCGTGTAAAATTAATCTCTGAAAATTAGTTTTTTTTTTTTGCTATAGATTTTGTGATAACTTTCCTACACTTTAGAACGAATGATAATTTTCCAATCATTTAGAATGCATGTCATGTTTTGCATATCAAATATGGAGGAAGTAACTATTAAAAAAAAAAGAAAAGATAAGGACACGTGACTTATTAGACATCTTAAGCTTATATGTAAATATACAATAATTTCCCTAGATTTTACCCTTTTTTTCTCATTTCCATTTTTGACATAAGGTTTTGTATCATACAAGGTATGTGTGCACTTTTTCCAATTCATGTTTTTTTCATTAGTTTGAAATATGAACTCTTTGCAGATTAGTTGGTAGCAAAGGTACAAACTCAATCTGAAGCATATAACAAGTTACGCGGGGCCAGCCATGACCCAGGACAACCGAACAACAGTCCACCGGTCCAAACTTTATATATATATATATATATATATATATATATATATATATATATATATATATGAAGAAGGTAATTGTATTGATAAGAAACCGATTACATCTCAGTCACCAAAATTAGTTGAGCTTATTTATCAATAGTTGTACATCAAACTCAATGTTATGAATGATGCCTACACTTGGGGTGACCAGCCCCTCAAACATTCTTATGTTAAATTCTTTCCACACATGCCATACAGCAGCCGTCAGCCTGATCCGAGCTTCTGAAAACCATAGCTTCCCCCTTATTCGGTTTGATTGTATTTGTCTCACTGCTTCAACCAGATCTCGAGCACTCTGATTACCCAAGTAAAGCTGATTCCATTGTGTCTTCCACACTTTCCAGACCTCCACGCACCTGAAAAATAAGTGATCCATCATCTCATTGTCTTAGCGGCATAGACTGCACTTCTGATCTCACGAAACGTACAAGCTTACCAAGAGTGAGCAGTCGTCGATTAACAAGTTTATATATACACATCTGCATCTTAGTGGCATCCCTCCTGGTCCATACGAACTCCGCTAGCTCCATTCGCGGATATTTGGTACGGATCTAGTTATAGATGTCTTTATGATTGAACCCCCCCGTCCTCGTATAGTCCCAAATCCACCGACCAGTAGCTAAGGAACGATCAATCTCAATCTTCTTGATAGTTTGTGAGAACCTACGGGTGAAGCCATGTATTTCTGGACGTCAATGGCCATCCGAAAGTGTGCAGGCGACTCGATCCCTGTCGTTTACTCTGGCCATAGCGTTTGTCTCACACACGTCCGCTAGACTGTGGTAGTCTAGTCCAACCACAACTTGGTGTCTTTTCCGTCCTTGAACACGCGCGAGATTTCTTGCTACACTCTTGGAAGATAGTGTATAATATTTTTAAATGTCACCGAATCATTATTATTCATCCTTCGTGTCCAGAAGCTCCCTCCTTTCAAGTACCTCTCTTTCATCCACGTAGACCATAGGGACTCCAAAGCAATGAGCCTCCACGTTAATTTCATGCCTGCAATATCCCTCAATACCCGCAGCGGTCACAATCCCACCCCTCCTTTCGATCATGGACAGCATAATGTATCCTAACTAATTGTGTGAACACCTCCTCGCCAAATGAACTTGGCGCATATTCTCGATTTTTGTGATAGTATTTGTTGATAACTTTATCGTTTGAAGCCATAATTGAGCAATAGCTGTGATAACTGTTCTTACCAATTCAATTCGTCTCCCAAAAGAAAGATTTTAGGCGTGCCAATCCTCCACCCGCCTCTGAGCATACTCCACCAGGCTGCAACAGTCAATGTCCTTGGTATAATTCGTAGAAAGCAGAATCCCAAGATATTTTATGGGCAACTCCCCTTTCTCCACACCTAGAATAAGTGCTCGTTCTTCTTCCTTATTGGGGCAGAGTCGATTAAAGTAAGCTTTGCCCTTTTCTTTAATCAGATGGAGTCCCGAATTCATGCCAAAAATCTCCATGATCTTCACCAACTCTGTAAGACCTACTACAGATGGATCCAGAAACACTAATAAATCGTCCGAATAAATGAGATAGGATATATGCGGTATTACCTTCTGGTACAATGGTGTGATTTTTTTATGAAACACCGCCGAGTCCATGCGACAGGTGAAGTACTCCATAACAATGGCAAACAGATATGGCGATAAAGGATCTCCCTGTCTAAGCCCTCTACTGCTTCTGAAGAAACCATAAGTTTGTCCTTTAATTAGAACAGTGAAAGTAGGGGTTGTAATGCATTTGTGGACCCTCTCTACCCACGTACTGTCAAACCCCATAGCAAGCATAGCATGGCATACAAAATATCTATTGATTGTGTCATAAGCCTTTCCCAGATCTAGCTTGATGCAGTCTTTATTTACACCAATTTTATGAAAGTCTCGAACCATCTCATGAGCGAGTAGATTATTGTCCGCGATGACTCAACCTTTAATGAACACAACTTCATTGGGGGATATCAATTCCTGCATTATGCTTTCCATCCTCCAATACTTTAAATGCTTAATTAGTTTGTACATATAATTACATCATGCAATGGGTCTGAAGTACGCAAGAGATATAGCCCCCTCCTTCTTCTGTATGAGGGTAAGAAGTAAATGATTAAGCTCGCGTAATAATCGACCGGACTAGAAGAAGTCATGGATCACATCCAAGACTTGCCCCTTGATTTCATCCCAATGGAGTTTATAGAATTGATTGCCAAAACCATCCTAGCCCCCGGGCTTTATTGGGGTCCGCGTTCTTGACCATACTCCCAACCTTCTCCATAGTAACCGGAGAAAATTGGTTACGATTTCCATGAGCAGTAACCAATAGCTTACACACCAAGTCAAGGAAGTCAGATAAATAATCATGTTGATTATATAGATTAGTGTAGTACATGATAGCTTTAGTCTGTAATTCACAATTTGAAACAAGCTCCTTACCATCAGGACCAAGGAGCTTAATGACGTTATTCTGGTGTTGCCTCGTGTGCATAATGTCAAAGAAGAACTTCGTGCATCTGTCTCATTCCAGAAGCCAGGTACATTTAGCCCTCTGTGCTATCACTATCTCCTCCTGCATGCGGAGTCGACCAACCAGCTGAGCGAGTTCCCCTTACCCTGAGACAAGAGTTGGATTGTTTAAGTCACCCTGCAACTTGCTTTATATCATTCGCAAGCGTTACTCTTCCTCCACCAATCTTTGAATTGGTATATCTCGGTTCCATTTCTTCAACCCAGCCTTAATTGCTTTAAGTTTGTTTATAAACTAGTTTTGAACATACCGTTAATTATCATCTGTAGTCCACGCCTAACGACTTTCCCGTGACCATCAACCAAACACCATTTATTGTTGTATCTAAATGGTCTTGGTTTCGGTTTGCACACTTCTGAAAGTCGAATGCACAGAGGTGAGTGGTCTGACATCCCTGCGGCAAGCCCTTCCACATTCGTGTTCGGGTAAATATGGAGCCATTTTTGATTCACTAGCGCTCTGTCAAGCTGACATGAAACCCTTTTGTGTATAGCTTTGTTATTCCATGACCAAATATGGCCAGTTCTATTAAGAGCCTTTAGTTCGGATTGTAATGGACACATTTGAAAATTCTGTAATATACTATCCGGAACTTGCTTGCCCACTAACTTCCCTTGACGGTACATCAACGCATTAAAATCCCCAATTAGCACCAAGCGGAGTTGGTGTAGAGACTCTGCCTGATTGCTAACATGTATAATGTCCTTCCATAATCCCTCCCTTTTCCTCCTGTCATTCTGACCGTACACTGCCACTGAAGAGCCTTTTAGGCCACCAGAATTGGAGAATAAGATCACGATCAACTGTTCTGACACAAGCACCACCCTACCACCCAACATCTCCCATCCCACTAGACCCAAATTTGCGCCATATCCCACAGATGAAGATTATGTGCTAGCTTCCAATGTGTAGGAGTCCTTCCCGTAAGCATCTTCTCAGACTTTATTTTAAATTCTACTATTGCACAAATATTAAATTGACCCTTCTTTACTACCTCACTAATTTCCTTCCATCGTCCCAACGAGCATGCCCCACGTATGTTCCATGAGATCATTGACATTGATTATCAAAAATGTCCCCTAATGTCTCTTGAGCATTGTCAATTGGGAGATTGACACGCTCATCTAACTTTTCCTCCAGCGTTGCAGCGTCTTCTTCCCGTCTTCTTGATCATATCGGGTGTAGCTCCTCCCATAGTGGATTATCCATACGAATGTCCTCCCCAGTATTCTGCTGCACCTAGATCTCCTTACTTGATTGACTAGAATCATCAATATTAGTTATAGCATGTCTCTTTCTACTTTCCATCCCCACGTTAGAAAATGGATTCATGGCCTTCTTCACTTGAGTAATGGGACCACTTTAACTCAAGCCCCTTGTGTCAATTCTGCTACTCAATAAATTTTTTACCGCCCTTGTCACAGGCGAAGGAACTCGATGGGATTGGAACACCACTACATCACCCCCATTGAGGGATGGAGGGAAGGAGTGAAGGAGTTAATTTTTGTTGAGGGGATGTAAGCATCCTCCGTTCTAATCTTGGTAATATTTCCAAGACCAAAGTCAATTTCAAACTCCATACCCACATTGCCAAAGATGGCCTCCCCATCATCTCCTTGTATTGGTGTGCTTAGATTCCCTCCCCCTACCCTGTCCCCTACCTGACCCGGGTCCTGCTCCTGGCCTTCCCGAGTTGTGGTATATTCCTTAGCCGAATGTTCAAAGCACCTACAGTGCTGACACGTCCCCTCATTGCACTTTATTTTCTAGTCGATTTGGTAATATGTAACCGTTGAGATTTTGGCAAACAGAATAGCATATCATATTTTATCCCTCACCGTGGTATTATCATCCGCCTTGATAGGCTTACCTATCATGCTTGCTAACTTAATCAACATAGGACACTCCAGCATCTTACGGGAAAGCCCGGGAAGCGAATCCAGACTGGTACCGAGTGAAGTACTTTCTTTTTACAGTGGGAGGTAGGAGACCATTCCTTCATGATTATCAAACGTCGAATGTCCAGGGGCCTCCCTAGAGTATTCTGTCCATATCTTCTTTCATTCCAAACCGTATGAGGTAGAAACCATTCTCCTTAGCAACAAACTCCATTGACCCTTTAGGTTGCCACACACTTTCCACCATAGGCTTTTATCTGACCATAGAACGGCCTATTACCTAGCACATAGAGTATTATCGACTGCTTCCAATACTCCGTCGGTTCCACCATGTCCTCTTCCGTGAAAACTGCTCTGTATCCATCCCCCACACGCTTTGGTTCGACATAATGCATCTGACTCGCTTGGTTACTTGGCCCTTATCGACATAGATCAGCATAGGATTTGCTACGGACAGTATCATCCACTAGTGGGCTCTTCCCTTTCTCTGTGACCGAGAACCGACGAGTCGCCCCACCTTTAGCATCATCCTTTCCCAGTTGGTGTTGCGTCACCCTGTATTGTATAGCCGAAAGTAACATCAGCGACCTATTCACACGAGGTCCTGATGTCTTGTTACTCTTATGTTGCTTCGACCCTGTCCTCGCAGGTGGTCCAGATACCATCGCCGCCTGCCGGTGGATGTTCCGCCTACCATCCCTACCCCCCAAGTTCGTCTCATAACCCCTAGCGTCCCTCCCTTCTCTTTCGTTCCGCAAGCGTCGCATCATCGTCCAGTCGCCCCCAAATGATACTTCTGTACGAAAAGCTTGGTTTCCTCCCTCTCCTCCTTCATCATGTTTTCCAGGATACCATGATTTTGCAAACCCTAATTTTGTGGATGCAGCCGACGCCGCCTGCATGCTCTCAAAATTATATATATATATATATATATATATATATATATATATATATATATATATATATATATATATATATATGAGTTATTTGTATTTATGCCCCCCCCCCAAATTTAAAATTAATTAGCACTACCCCCCCCCCATTTCTTAAAAACCAGACAATTTTGTTTTTTGTTTTTTTTGGGGGGGGGGGGAAGTGGTAACACTAATTACAAATATGCAAATATGAAGGAATGGGGTGTAACGCTAATTACAAATATGTAAATATGAAGGAATGCGGGGTACCACTAATTGAAATAAAAATGGGTGGGGGGGGGGGGGGGTAATAGCGTATGCATTATGGATTGGGGTGGGTGGGGTAAATACAAATAACTCTCTCTCTCTCTCTCTCTCTCTCTCTATATATATATATATATATATATATATATATATATATATATATATATATATATATATATATATATATATATATATATATATATATATATATAACCCTAATGGTTGCAGCGGAGGCATATGCAACCGTCGGGTAATTGGGAGGAGATTTTTAGGCGTGGGATCCTGGAGACGACAAACCAACATCAGGCGCAAGCTACCATTAGGTGGGTGGTCGGACGGGGGAGGATGGACCACGGCTACGAGGAATCGTCGTGGTCGGGTTCCAGCGATAGAATGACAGGGAGGAGGGGTACAACAGTCGGGTAAAAGCGGCCCCAGACAATCGGTTGGATGTATGAATTGGAGCGGTGAGGGAAATACTTAGATACTTCGACGGATGGTAACATCGGGGATTGGGAGGTCGGGATCTATGGGGACATCGACAAGTGGAAGGATGGTAGCAAGGGGACCCTTCCCCGAACGAAGAGGCGGATGACCAACGATGGCAAGGCGTGCAGGGAAGTAGGGCGAGCAGAAATGCACAAGGATGAACAAGCGGGAAGGGTGCTAGATAGGGATCCTCAGTAGTTGTTGGTTAAACGACGACCTACGTACGCAGAGAAGGGAAGGAGCATATGGGAAGAAAAATTGAAAGCAAATCCTAGTAGACTTATTTCGTTCATCGACGACAAACACGAATGGACATATGTGGTATGTGGAACCTAAGAAGGTGGAAACTGTCTTATGGGCATCCTTTCCATAGGAGGCACTAGCGGAGACACGGTAATATTGGCGGAAAATGATAGTGTTGTATGTGCTTGGGAATATACCGTTCTATGACCATATTTGAGCCTATGCTAATCGGGTTTGGCGGCTGAAAGGAAGCATGGAGTTCTTCTCCAAAAATAATGGGTTCTACTATGTCCGCTTTAGGATGAAGAAGGACATGGAGAGAATATTGCAGGGTGGGCCATGGACTTTTGACGGTCATTTGATTATTATGAAAGAGTCGACACCTGATTCCTAGTGCAAACGTGAAGTTCTGCATGTTGTGCCTATATGTATACATTTCATGGAGCTGCCTATAATATATTGGAGCATTCCATTGATGATGCGGCTAGCCAGTTTGATTGGATGATGTAAACCCCCTGACCAAATCAGAACTATGTGGCATTAAAATTAAGAAACTAGGGTTAAATTGATTATAATTAGATTTAATGTGCAGCAGTATTGTACCTTAATACACCTTACGGTTGCCTTGACATTGGAGCGCTATAACAATAGGTACCCCCAAACCATTTAAGTACTCATCTCTTAGACAAGTCAGACTACCACCCTGCACCTTGTGTAACTTTCAGATTCCCAATTTTGTGCTTCAATTTAGCTGCACAACAGTCATTGCAAACGTATAGGTATTAATTCACTAAACCCAACTTCTCCTAATGCCTGATGAAATTGTTTGTAACCTAAATTAATTAAGGACCAGATCATTCTAAAATAAGTCATAGCCAAGCCCTGTATACCTATCGTAAGGTCCAGACCCCACCCCAAAGAGGCCAGACAGGCCCAAACCTCAAAGTAGCCCAGAAACCCCATCACCTATATAAGTATACTTTCTTCCTTGTTGAAACCTAGGTCAAAACTAGTATTCACCACATCTATCCTTAAGCCGACCACCGAGTGCCCCCGCTGCCTCCTTGCCGGACTGGACTACCACCAGTGCAAGCCGCCACCACTATCCCCGTTCACCTACACCTCTCCCTGATACCGGACCACCCCAGACTGCCGCACCGCCGTCCATCCACTTCGTCAACCTCTTTCATCATCACCAACAACTTTCCAATAACCCGACTACCCCGGCCCAGCCTCCAACATCCCGACCAACGCTGTCAGGCGGAGCACCCTTCCTCACGACCTGACAGCCACCCCCGCACCGCTCTAGCAGACCACCGCCGCTGTCGAGATTCTGCAGCCGCTGCCGAGAGTCTGCACCACTGCCGCTGCTATCTGTCTGACGCCGAAGTTTCGCCGATCGACGGCCGGCGGACTCGTCGAAGGAGAAGACGCCCCCTCGTCCTATTGATCAGGTACTCGTCCTCCAGTAGTTCCCTTCTTGTGTCCAATCATATCTCCTCGTATCGTGTCCGTGCATGATAGTTGTGTCTAAGTGTTGAGAATCATAGTTGGAACACAACCCTTCTAACCCTAATTAAATAGATGATGGCTTAATGATTAACCAGATTAAGAACTTGTTAATAAATAGAAAATCCCTTAACCATGATACCTGTCGTCAAGGACCTTAGTTTATCTGAACGGCTGGACATAAACCACGTACAATGAACATAGAAACCAAAGACAGGTGTTCGCACAGAACAGAAATCATGATCAAACCGTAACTGGATAATTATTGCCTCGAGACGCCTGTTAATCGAAGACAGAAAACGTGTACACCCTAGCTACGTACACACGTGACGCTGCACTCAAGCAACAGGGAACTCACGACAGTATTCAATATAGCGTCTTAGTGTATGTAGTTATTGCGTAGTGTCTGATGCCTGTATTATTGTGATACATTGTTTGTCTAGGGTCTTTGGATCAGCCAGGAGATGCTACCGGAACAGGCTTTTGGCATTCATCTCTTGAAGACTCAGGCAAAATACCTTGTCATATTTACTGTCTAATTTAAATTATGCAAATGTTGTATTGTATGCTTGTTGTTTTGCTTTATACAACTGTGCGCGTCCGAGATTGTCTCGGGTGCATTTCGACGGACATGTCGAAGATTAGTATACATTGACTTAGTCATTAGCAGACTCACCTCATTGGATGATACCCTGTTATCTTCCAAGACCTGACACTTTTACACGTATTCATATTGACAAATCTTATGTTGGGATGCGAGTTCGCGTGATCGACTAGCTATCGCCACGTGTGACGTGCATCACGGTTAGCAAGCAATCTAGGACTATCTCAGTAATGAGACTTGGCATTTAGATAAGGGATATGCGCATCGAGTATTTGACGGGTATATCTACATTGGGAGGGGAGGGCGACTGGTAGGCATATGGGACACCCCACTCCTTTACACTAATACCGTACTCGACGGAGTGATACAGATGTATTTATATATTATTGATACCACGTTCTGCAGAGTGTTGGGCATTACTTGATGACATTGCAGATACCACACCCTATAAAATGTCGGACGTTACTGTATTCTTGCGCCCGTGTTATAGGGGGCATGTGTGGCATATACTAGTCGGTTGCCACGACTGGTGAATCACGTCAGCATATGTCTAGCCTACACCTTCTCATATACTCACAGTTGTCCTCACATTGCATTCCCTTATATGGCTAGTACACCCTTTATTACATTTATCTTATTCAGTATTTATATATGGCATATTTCTATGTATCTTGTTACATCCCTCTGAGGACCTGGTACCTTTCCAAATTTAGACGAGGCTTTCTACCCCACAGTATACGGCCCCGGACAGGAGACAAGATTTGCTACAGCTGAGGAGTTAGAGATGCAGCAGTCAGAGTTTTCGTGATCAGTTGGTAGGCCTTCAGCCTGGATTGGGTGCATTATTTTCTAGAGCCGATGCCCTAGTCATTATCTTTATCATTCATTTCAGTACTTTATTTCGTCATGGTAGTGGGTTTGTTCCCACCAGACATCTTGGTTTGTATTATGATATCTTGAGACTGGTATTTATTATCCAGCAGTTTATTTAGTACATCTTGCTCTTTATTTGTGGATGAGATTAGATTACCTGTTATGGACTGATATTGTACATGTTAGTATTTTAGGACAGCGTAGCACTCTTCGTGGATCCATTAAATTGGGATATCTTCGAAGACGTGTCAGCTGGCTATTGCCACGTGGCCTGGTCCCGTGTATTTTGGGATTGGGGCATGACAGATGACCTATTAAAGCTGATGACACTACTACGGCAAGAGCATTGATGGAATATGCGAGAGTGTTCGTTAAGATAGAGGCAGGTAAGGAACTTCCTATGTCTGTTGAACATGATATTCTGTCTGGTGAATTTTTGTTCAAAAGGTTGAATATGAGTGGGTGCCACCTACATGCCAATATTATAAATGTTTTGGGCACCCATATAGCGGTTGTAAGAACAAGGTGGTGTCTAATAGTAGAGGGGATGTCCCAACGGACACAACAGATATATAGGTCCTGGGTGACGAACCGTACACTATTTTTGGGAATGTACATCAACAACCTGCACAAAAAGAAGAGAATAGCAGGGAGATAAATTTGAGATTGACATTGGGCTTGCAAATACGAGAAAGATTGTGTTGTTCACAGCTGACAATAACTAGGGGAACATATAGGATAGTCGACCTGCAGTAGTTTCCAGGCGATGAGAGGTCGTTCAAGAGCCAGCGTGTCAGGAGGCAAGGCAGGGCCACGACATGGCAAGGGAAGAGGAGTTATTATTCAGAAGACAGTAGGTGGTGCCAAATACTTCGATGGCAGCAAGAACATATTTCATGGCCCGCACCCTTAATATCGGGTATGAGTGCGTGGTCAAGTCCAGCCTACACTATCGTCAACAGCAGTAGTCAGTTGTCTATACCTTATCAATCTCCAAGCGATATATATATCAATCCATAAGTCACAGCGCTAATAACGATAAATAATCCAAACACTCGCATCCACGATCCCCATGTTCTACTAGTATAATATTTGTACATGATACATCTCAATCTCATTCGAAGACAAATCCGGTAAATCATAAATAATGTACAGTCATCCAACTAAATATATCAAAGAATAGTACATCAATAAATCTCCAAGTAGCTCCACCGATCCGAGTGTCAACTCCCTGCTATCTATATCAACTGTCCAATCAGGATGGAGCAAAGTATATCTACACAATGTTAGAAGTAAAATATGAAATGGAATAAACAGGAAACGATAAAGTACAGTATGCACAAGTAAACATATAACGCATGATTTGAATACCTTTGTCGCGATGGATAACTAGAAGTGATTTGGCGCCCCGTACGTGACATGCGACCTCCACTCTTCCCGGTTTGAGAATAGGGTCATCCACACACGACTCTGGTATTTTTCTTCCGACACCAATAACGTGAACAATACGAGATACAATGAACACGGCACAAGGAACAATAAAATGACACAAAATACAATGAACACGACACGCAATCACCGTGTGTCCTACTGTGTCATGAAGCATGTAATAAAATGAATATATACTAGCAAGATGCATAATATGCAGGAACTTGCAATAAATAACAAATAACAAATTATGGGAATTTAAAGAGGAACTGACAATGGAAAATAATTACAATAGAAATATAGAAACTTGAAATTAAATACGAAATAGAAGAAAGCATCGTGTATAGTACTTCAAAGTTGTAGCTGCTCTAGTCCACAAAAATAAAATAATACTTTATCAATTTCATCATCTTGTAATTCAATTCTCCAATAAAATCCCTTGTCTAGAGAAGGTTCTGGAATCCCCTATAATTCTTTATCCTTAAATTCCAAAAGATACAGCACTAGACAAGAACACAATATTTTGCATATACATAAGTGTCCCACCAAGGTTCATATCAATCCAGTAATTGTCACGCTTCGGTCTCTGCGGGAGCGTTGGCATAGTGATCTCACGTCCAACGGGGATGATTAAACTTGCGAGAGACTGAAGCGTAACAATTGAAGGATCGTTTTGACTTGTGGTTAGACACGATAAGATGAGTTTCAGGATACAAATGAATCAAAGTATTTTGAGGAGGAGTTAGCCTAGAACGTAAAGTAAGATGTGCTTGATGGTTTCAATAACGGATATGTAGATCATGTTGGACGACTTAAAGTTATGATTGAGATCGAAGATTTAGAATGGGATCATGACTTGGTGGTCAAGACTTAGAAATAAATGGATAGTTGAATTCTATCAAATGTAATGGAGGAGATAGACTAAGCAAATCGAAAGGTTTGACCTACGACGTGGATATATCGTGGATTTGATTGAACGAACGTGTCTTAGGAATGGTTTTGCTAAACGGACCCGGATCCTGTATAAACGAACGTGTTGATGTGGATAAAATAACCTTGTGAGCCGACCTAGCATTTTGGCAGGCGACCCTATGCCAATTGAAAGAACTTGTGTGACCGACTTTAGAGTATTGCTTGATCAAGCTATAGAATTAGGGCAACAAGACTTAGAGTTAGGGGTCGATAAGTGTACACCGTATTTAATATGAAAGGAATAGATAATAAGACTTGGACGCTAGTCAGTTGATCGGATAGATCATACTTAACGGTAGTGCAATACTTGGTTTGAGTGGGATTGGAAATGATTTAGATTTTGATTGACCCCGTTGGAGGCATCATTGTGATTCGTAAGACGAGAACCCTTAAGATTTTTGCGAGTAGCTTGTCCGAACTCACTATCACAAAGTTTGGTTGAATGCATATGTTTGAGGGACACCTTGAATGTATGCACGAAGCAAGACTCAGTGATATGTTGAACTCAAGTGAAAAGACTTCACTATTGCTAAGTTTGTTGACATGTATATTTTTAAGAGACGCCTTGAATATGTGCATGATCCAAACTCGTGATATGTTGATCTCGAATGCTAGTTCAAGTGAATATGTTAGATTCACATAGACGAGAATAACGATTTGGATAAGTTTGCCTCAACCTTGGATCATCATTCAAGATGGATTATAACGTACCCTGCGTTAAGCGATATATTTTGCGCTAAGCCACATTAGAGACCGAGTCAGAGCTTGGATCGAAGGATAGAGTCATTCAATGAGACAGACCCATCACACACGCAACACGAATTGATATGCTTGAGTTAGATTCGATAGTGTGCGATAGAACGATTTACGCTCAGGAAGTCTCGAGGACGAAACTTATTCTGAGTTGTTTATAAACGACCCTCTCCACATCTATGCGAATAGCCAATTCAAACAACACAAGTACAACGACCTGACCCGTCTTGCTCAGCGAGAAGACTTGCTTGAGGAAAAGAATTTCAGACTTGGCCCTTCAGGAGTTCGGACATATACTTTCAAAGGCGCGCTTGGAGTATCGCTCGACCGAGACGAATCATCGCTAAGGTGGGTGGCTACGATGAACCTGTCTTTGCTTAGCCTGCACACTTAAAAATATTGTCGATACATCCTAGTCTCTAGATGAATCACCCCTTGCGTGCTAATAAAGAATACAACACACCTAGCTAAGAAAATAATCCTATCTTATGTCTCTTTGCATAGAACATGGAAGTAGATCAGTTGAACAGAGTAGTATGCTCGCTTCACGGATTCTTATAACCCCACTCTGTTAGCGTTACTTTTGTTCCTTATATGTTCCTTCAAGTATATTGCTTTATATGTCTTGAAATGCTCGTCACAAACATATTGCCTCGATATAGAAGCACAACACAAATCATGGTTCACTTACCTGCGGCAGAAAGACTATCAAAATAGTCGTTCCAAGCCAAATGATATAAACATGGAAAGTCTTCAGGACCGTTGGATCGCCAAGGAAACTTTCAAAACGGGAGCTGCAATAAGTAGTAAAACATCAGCATAAACTGTTCATTGAATTGAACACACCCAATCATGAGATCTCTGAACGAGTAAATGCATTCGCACTAAGTCAAGTAGTTATGTTCATTCAAGGTCCTAAAATATTGCATATAACAAAATATTAGTGTTGATCTTCAATGGTCATGGATTGCCTGTGCACAGGTTTATGGTTCCTGTGGACGGTACGCCGGGGCACCGGAGCCGATCCGATCCGGACAGGAGTCTCATAGTCAGCTAGAAACATTAGCATAGGTGAGATAGGGCCTTATAGAGGGGCTCGCTACCTGCGCTACAACGACTATCGTCCTCCCAGACTAAGTCCATGATGGCTCGTTAACTAATGTGAATGTGTTGTTAAAAAGTATCATTAAATATTTCATTAAAGTATCATCAAGTATCATTAAAAAGAATCATGTGGCAACACACGTATGATATTGAATGGAACTCACCCGGTCATGAGATATCTGAACGAGTAAATGCATTCGTCCTAAAATATTGCATATAACAAAATCTTAGTGTTGATCGTCAATGGTCATGGACTGTTAGTACACATGTTTTTGGTTCCTACGGATGGTACGTTGGGGCAACACGACCGATCCTATAAGGAAGGGAATGTCTTATAGTCAGCTAGAAACATCAGCATGGGGGAGACGAGGCCTTGTAGCGGGGCTCGCTACCTGCGTTGCAACGACCATCGTACGTACGTACTATAGTCCATGATGGCTCGTTAATGTGTTGTTAAAAAGTATCATTAAAGTTTTATTAAAGTATCATCAAGTATCATTAAAAATAATTACGTGGCAACCCACGTATGGCCTCGTAGGGACTTGAGGCAAGTAACGGATGCACGACGCACTCTGCGTGGAGATCACTAATTGAACCAAGAAATCTGAACCTCGGAAACACACTTGAATAATCTGAGAATTTTGAACGGTCTGAGTACAATGCATTTGAACAATCTGAGTCACAAAATAATTTGAGTATCACAAATTTGTATATGTCGTTCACCTGAGTCAGAAATACGGTAGTAATACTTGTGTTTTCTCATGTGATTCTTGGTTTCCTTATACATATTCATGCTTGGTTAACTTGGTTGTATCATTTGGACCGGAAAGAAAGAATGGTAATTTGATAAGTTTTGCCGTATTTCTCTTATATCGTACGGCACACAGCTACACGAGTAAGGCTTTACATCATTGACATAAAATTGATCCTAAGGTAAGATTATAAAGATAACTTAATAGATGGTGCATGGAACTAATATATCGTGTTTGGATTTGTCGAGCGGACGAGAAACCTCCCATCAGTGCATTCATGTTCTGATAACCCACCAGATTGCTTGCAGGGTGTGGGAGAACCTCGTTCAGTGCGGAGTATCTCCTCGTGCACGCTAAGGCGTGGAGTTCGCTCTGGAGCCTTGAAGTGTTGCTTCCGGAGCTGAGGCACATATACAAGACATAATGTTGGAACATCGCCTCTGTATCATCCCAAGTTATAAGCCGCTTGGAACGCCTTTATTGATTGAGAGAGAGAGAGAGAGAGAGAGAGAGAGAGAGAGAGAGAGAGAGCTTGAGCGACTTGTAATCCTGGCCTAGCGCCGCTTGTAACCTTATTCATTATCAATAAAGATCTTGTTTATGTATCATTACTCGTATTTTTTCTACGCTTTCTCTATATCGACTTGGCGAACTAATTATCGTAACGACTGTTTACTCGTGTCGTTCTAATTTTTGTTGCATTAGAGACTATCTTTGCGACTTTGTTGCTTAGCCATTTCTTCACCAGTTCGGATCATGGCCTTGTACGGGCGCAACTTGTGCTTACACAACATCACGTCCTGATGGGAATGATCGTCCTGCGGAAGACCTGGCACAGTAATTCACGCCTAGCAAGGACGACGAATCCTACGGGAGATTGGGGCATAAGATATTGGTATTAGAGCACGGCTTTACGTCCTTGAACTTCTTATCGATTATCTCAGTCTCGAAAGCCCGTTCGTGGATTATGTTACATACGCTCTCTCTCAATGTTCCAATGAGATGTTCCATACAATAAGTCTAAATATTTTTGAAAGTACATATGAATGATATGATTGCTTGTACAAAATTGTGAAGCAAAGGCCTTTTTGCCAAACTGTGTCAGACTTTGTGGGAATAGACTCGTGTTAGAATCTGCAAGTTATATGTGAACCTGAATACCTATACGTGAACACCAAGCGGGTTAGTGTGCGAGATAGAATATCATTCGGACGGTTAGCTATGCACACAACCTTACGGCTAAGTTGTGGTGAGTATAGTACACCTAGACCTTTTGGTGCGAGCAGGTTACGAGCGAGATTTGGGTATTGTTCGGATAAGGGTAAAGTCAGACTAGAATGGAAATCGATAGAGACGTTATCGGAGTACTGTTAAGGCGAATAATGAGAATTATGTTCGGATTTTAAGATAAAGTTTGGACATTTATTCGTAGCGATAAGTTATGACTCGAAACATAGTTTGTATGGAGGACTATCGATAGAGGTATATACAATACTAAGATTATCATGGCAGCAAATAGGGATCCTGGTGGAGTTCTAAGGAACGAATTGGGTATACGAATGGACGATGCGAATGCGATTCAGGAGTTAATAGCATGACTCAATTCATGAGTGGAGTATGTAATAGTAAAAGAAGAAAGAATTGAATAAGCGAATTGCGGATAGAATGAGTTTAAAAGATTCATAGAGTATAGCTCAAACCCTGAGTGGTGAATTGGTCGTCTTAGAAATTTTTGAACGAATCATGGATTTTGGGATAGCAAACGAGCCTAGCAGCAAGTGATGTGATTGTGCAAAGCCTTATTATATGTCTAGCAAGTAAGCAAATTCGAAGGAATCGTACAAAATTTAATTCGAACTATTTAGAATGAGTTAAGCAATGGACAAGGCTTATATTGGATAGGAATTCAGAGTATTGGAATTAATATCTGGGTCAAAGAAAACTTAATAAATCGTACGAGCGATTTCAAATAGAATCAAACGAATTAAAACTCGAGTTGAGATAGAATAATCGAGGATGGATAGGAGTTAGCGCGATGGAAGAAAGCGCGCATGAAAAATCAAGATCGAGTAGGATATCGCTCGATAGAATTTAGTTTGAGTATGGATGTAATGATTTTAATTTGGAAAGACTTGATACGATATCAATAAGTTGGAAGATAGCATGGATTGATTCAAATGAGAAAATTTTGGTTCAATGATTGAGGTAGGCGATAACGGTTTTAATCTTGACTTGGACGAACGATCTAAAATCTAGTTCGAAAGGTAATGCTCTACATCGGGCCTAAATGAGAACGATTATCCCGCGGGAGCGCTAGCGTGGTGATTTCACGTTCGACAGGGATGATCGAACTCGCGGAAACATGTTCGAAGATTATGCAAACAAACTCGATGAAATGGAACAGAACAAAGTTGGATAGACTTTGGCTTGAGGATTTGAACTTAGTTGTTTGAGAAATGCTAAAAGTAAACTACGGATTGATCGAATGGTAACATTGAAGTTAGACGATTTGGCTAGACGAATTATGATCATGGCATGAACGGTTATTAAATGAACATGACTTAAAAGATTAGTATACAACTTGGATGAAACAAAAGTATAATGATAAGGTGTTTGTTCGTTCGATGATAACCATAATATTTGACCTTCTTGTCTTCTACGAGTGCAACTCCTTACTCGCACATACGTCACGCCCGGATTAAGACGATTATCCCTCGGGAGTGTTGGCGTGGGGATCTCACCTTCCAACGGGGATAATTAAACTTGCGGGAGACCGAAGCGTTAGAATTGACAGATCATTTTGACTTATGGTTCAACACAATAAGACGAGTTTCAAGATACAAATGAATCAGAGTATTTTAAGGAGGAGTTAGTCTATAACGTGAAGTAAGATATGCTTAATGGTTTCATGAAAGGATATATAGATCGTGTTGGACGACATAAAGTTATGATTGAGATCAAAAAATTTAGAATGGGATCGTGACTTGGTGGTCTAGACTTAGAAATGAATGGATAGTTAACTTCTACCAAATGTAATGGAAGAGATAGACTATGCAAATAGATGGGTTTGTCCTGCGACTTTATATCATAGATTTGATTGACCGAACGTGTCTTAGAAATAGTTTTGCTAAACAGACCCGGATCCTATGAAAACAAATGTATTAATATGGATAAAATGATCTGTGCTCGATATTTAAAAAACTGAGTGAAATTAGCATAGGTAGAATGCCTCGTACGAAAGAACAATGGTTTGACCTTAGGAATTGAGGCGAGTATCATGCAACAAAATTTATCTATGACCTTGTGAGACGACCTAGCGGTTAGGCAGACGACCCTATGTCGAGTGAAAGAACTTGTGTGACCGACTTTAGAGTATTGCTTGAGCAAGCAATAGAAATGGGGCAGCAAGACTTAGAGTTAGGCTTCGATCGATAAGTGTACACTGCGTTTAACATGAATGGAATAGATAATAAGACTTGGATGCTAGTCAATTGATCGGATAGATCGTGCTTAATGGTAGTGCAATACTTGATTTGAGTGGGATTGGAAATAATATGGATTTTGATTGACCCCGTTTGAGGTATCATTGTGATTCGTAAGACGAGAACCCTTGAAATTTTTACGAGTAGCTTTTCTTAATTCACTATCACAAAGTTTGGTTGAATTCATATGTTTGAGGGATGCCTTGAACGTGTGCACGATCCAAGACTCAGTATATGTTGAACTCGAGAGCAAAGACTTCACAATTGCTAAGTTGGTTGACATGCAAATGTTTGAGGGATGCCTTGAATATGTGCACGATCCAAAATTGTGATATGTTGATCTCGAATGCTAGTGCAAGTGAATATGTTAGATTCACATGGACGAGTATAATGATTTAGATAAGTTTGCCTCACCCTTAGATAGTCTTTCAAGAGGGAGTATAACAAACCCCACGTTAAGCGATATATTTCGCGCTAAGGCACATTAGAGACCGAGTCAGAGCTTGGATCGAATGATAGAGTAATTCAATGAGATAGACCTAGCACACATGCAACACGAATTGATATGCTTGAGTTAGATTCGATAGTGTACGATAGAACGATTTACGCTCAGGAAGTCTTGAGGATGAGACTTATTCTGAGTGGTGTATAATGTAATGACCCGCTCCGCATCAATATGGATAGTCGATTCAAACAGCATAAGTTATCACGCCCCAGTCCCAAAATATGTAGGACTAAGAATACGTAACATGCCCAGCCGTATGTATATGAACTCCAATATATGGAAACCATATACACACGTACATTGTGCATGAATATTCAAATCCACAAGTGGTAATATACTGTTACAACAAGTCACACGGAATCTATATCTCATCCACAGCACAATAATCAGTAGGAATAAAGAGCTGAATAATACTGGATATCCAAGATGAGTATCAAGTCTGATAGTCAGGTGGAAACAAATCCACTACAAAAGGACTATACTGAAGTAGCAACAAAATCTCTAAATAGTGGACTCTGAGGGTAAGATCTCCTCAGTCAGGTAAGTAAAGTCAGGTCCAGGTCCGTACTCCTGTGGATACTCCTGCTCGTCCATATCTAGAAAGGGACCAGGTCCGCGGAGGGACGTAACAAAATACATATAAATATGCCAATAAAGTACTGAAATATGAACATCCAATGGGTCGTCTAACCGTCTAAGTGAAATACAACTTGAGGACAACTTTGAGTGTATGGAAAGTGTAGGCTAGACATATGCTGACGTAATTCACCAATCGTGATAACTAGCTAGTATATGCCACATATGCTCCCCAGTACAGGGGTGCATGTATATGATAACGTCCTACCATTCTGAAGAACGGAGAATCTGCATAGTATATAACGTCCATACCACTCCGTCGAGTGTGAAATCAATGTAAAGGAAGTGGGGTATCCCATACGCCTACTATTAGTCCTCCTTACCCAATGCTCTAATCATGCCACATCCATGCCATGGTCTGGTTGATAGCCTATCCATAGTACCCTAGCCCAATCCTACAACCAAACAAGGACAAGGATTGGACCACTGTACTACAATAGGCTATGTCCATGGACCTTTAATAACTGCCAAGTCTTCTAGCAAACAAAGTTTCTATCAGCAGTCATCCCTAACGCACGACCCATATGTACAGGAGGCCAACCCAGTACGTAGTCCAGAATCTATATGAGACTCACAACTCGTGTAACAACTATGTCACGACCAATGAAACTACTGATGCTACATGATACTGGGGTAGTCTCATAAAGTGGGTCCAAAATCTACATAAATAAACATCTATATAAGCAGAATTAAACATGCATGCATTAGCTGGAATGTAAATAATAGTACAATGGCAAGGTATACTTGCCGAGCAAAAGTTATGTAGAGTGCAAGCGTCCAATACTGTCTTTTAGTGGAAGAAGAATTGTGGTTAGAGTTTGGGAGAGTAGTGATATATATATATAGAGAGAGAGATTAAAGGCGGTGGGGGATAACTTAGTGTTTAAGAAACTACTATCGCTGTTGTTTCTTCCTTTCATTGGCTTAGGTTTCGGCTGAGGGTTGTATAGTAATAACATAGAGATAAGAGGCGGTGGAATGAGGCGGTGGTGTTTGTTTTACGCGTGGTGTAGGAACTTAAGCGGTGGAGTTCTACTTTACGCACGGAGTTGTTTTACGCGTGGGGTTTAAACTTTACGCGCGGAGAAGGAAAGAAGGAGAAGTTAGTTTGCTACTGCTGCTGTTGATTCCTTACTTTACGCAGGTTTGGGTGCAAGCGGGTAGTGGGTTTAGGAGTTGCGGTTTGGGTTTTGGGTATAGTATCCAATAGGAAATTCTTCCTAATTTAAGTACATATATATATACATATATACATAGAAAAATTCTAAAAATTATATTGGTGCCTACGGTTAAGCTAGCAACTGTCCAAAGGATCTCTTACATGGAATAAATTAGGAAAATTTTTTAATGGCTCCATAAGTCCCCTAGATGCCCAAATATCTCAAATAAAATTAAATAAAATCTATTCCCTCTATTTAACTCATATAAATAAATTAAATAATTAATAATAGAGAAATATATTTTTCAGAATTAGGGTTCTTACATTCTACCCAACTTATAAAAATTGTCCTCGAAATTAAAATAGGGTAGGGTCTCTCTATCTAATCTCCCTTGATCACGATCTAAAAGAATTCACCTCAAGTTTAATAATGCAATTTTTACCCAACTTAGATTTTACCCGTCTATCACATAAGGCTATATATTTAAGAAACTATTCCTCGAATCATTTAATCATGTTATTCAATCTTTCGAAGTTTACACAAAATATATCACCTATGATATAGGAAGTAATCATCAAATAATATAATTAGACCGATGGGGTATATCTAGTACTATCTGTATATCAAACTTATACCAAGCACGAGATTTCGTCTTTCTGAAGTAAGGGAAGACGGAGAATAATAATTAAAGAATTCCAGGTGAAGGTGATAGAATACAAGTACGAGGTTCAAGGAGTTTTTAAAGACTTTAATTGGAAATCGCCAAGGCGGTTGTGGGTTGAAATCATATTTTGGAAATTCCTATTCATATGCTCGTATCAGTATAGTTATGTAACCGATGCGATATGCCAGACATGTCTAGGGACAAATATATTCGTCTACTAGTCAACTATGTATCTCAATCCACGTAGAGTAGTATTGCAAAAGGTGAACCAAGCGTACTATGTCTAGCTAGACCATAATACACTGATTCTGATTAGACAATTTGTATTAGTGTGGTTGATCAGACCCCAATAACACATATGTCATGAACAAGCTTGATAAAAGATTAAGCTTGCAAAACTAGGCTGTAACAGCAACATAAGTCAAGGTAGTTCAAAAAAATAGAAATGCACTAGATTATGATGAGAGATGTTACAAAATAGTTCAAGTTTATAAAGAAGATAAGACTTATCCAGTCTTTACAGTTGTCATACCAACTCCTGTAACAACATGCCCAGGAAATAAAACTCTGTCCAAGAAGAACTCACATTTACTGAGCTGGTTTTGGTGCTGGAAGTGTTAGCCTCAGTGCTGGCGGTGGAAGTGTCAATGTTTGTTGCATAGGACAGTCTTTCATCATATGTTGTCTGGAACCACATCTCATACATTGTCCTAAGCGAGTTCGACAGTCCCTCCTAATATGTCCGTGTTTCCCACAATGATGGCAGTGGGGCTTCTCTGGGATCTGGTATGGTCCTGCTCGGTGCAGGTACTGCTGTTGATGAGCTAAAGGATGTCTGGTAGGTCCTCCTTGTTGTGTCCTCAGCTGACCTTCGTTTCCTTTGATGATGGTTTCTTGTAATCTGGCTTCTGTCAGTAATTCGGCGTAAGAGATTCGGGACTGGGAGCTAGTGTAGTGTTGTAGCTCCTGAGTTAGTCCACGATGAAACCTCTTAGCCTTAGCCAAGTCATCTGGTATCAAGGCAGCGCCATATTTACTAAGGCGACTAAACTCAGCATTATACTCGTCTATTGTTCGGTTCCCCTGCTCCAGGTGGAGAAACTGATCGTATAATGCATCTCGAACGGTGTTCGGGAAGTACTTCCTTTCAAAGCACTCCAGGAACTGCTCCCATGTCTGGTATATACCCAGCTGGCACTCCATGGATTCCCACCAGTGATGAGCATTACCATCTAGAAGCGTCCTTACACCCGTCATCCACAGCTCTGTAGGCAGTTGTGATGCTTCTAATAATTTTTGAGTGTGAGGGATCCAGTTGGTAGTTTCCTCTGGACTCTCAATGCCTTTGTACGGCCTTGGACCCATTTGGATAAATTCCTTTACTGAACCAACTTTAGCTCGAGGTACTGGAGCTTTTGCTTGAGCTGGTACAATAGTCTTTGCAGCCATCCTTTTAAGTGCTGCTAGGAACTCCTGTCTTTGTTCTGCCACTTGCTGTCTCTGTTCCTGTATCATCATCTGGAAGAATTGGAACAGTTGTGTCTGGTCATCCTGTGATGTCGAAGAGGCTGGAAGATTCCCATTAGGTGGAACGAGAAGATCAGATAGAACCGGATTATGGATCGGTCCATTTGGTCCTGGAAGTCTAGGAATTATTGAGGTCTCTCCTTGAGTCTGACCATTGACTCCAGGAGTTGTGTTATCATCGGAAATAGTACATCCCTTCTGCATATCCATTTCTTTGCAGGTGATGTACACAACAATTTAGAAGAAGTACAGGAATCAAAAAGGATGCAAGCATTAAATAGGATGTAGAGACTGAAATACGCTGGGGAATTCTCCACGTATTTTCAGTCAAAAATCCCCAACATTCATAAAGTCCCTCCCTGCGTAAAACATGGCTCAAGGTAGTTGGCGTAAAAATAGGTTGCTAAGCTTCCTGCGTAAAGCAGAACTTCAGGATAATTTGGCGTAAAGTAAGACTTCAGAGCTATCTGGCGTAAAGGTAGGGATTCAAGATGTCTGGGTAAAAGTCTGCGTAAAAGTTTTTGTACGTAAAGTTTGCTGCATAAAAGATATGCTGCGTAAAGTCTTGCGCGTAAAAATTTTGCGTGTAAAATCTGCCCGCGTAAAGCCTTGCTACACTTCCTTCGTAAAGTACTTTGCAGCGTAAAGTCGTACGAAAACTCTTTGTATTCCTCAGATGAATTTGTCAGACAAATCAGTGAACCTGACGTCTGACAAAAAGTACTGTACGAAGATTAAGAGGATGGCTGCGATGATAATTTTTGCACAGAGATCCAGGTTGTCGTTTAGTGACCTATTGGATACAAGTCGTTTTTACGCTTCCAAGGGGAAAAAGTAGAGGCTTCTGAATACGCTATCTATAGAGATGAGTTTTTATGCTCAAGATGAGATAAAATCAGACGCCACGTCAAAAGCTATTTTTTGCACAGGGTTCAAGGCATATTTCTGTATTTAATGTACGAGATTGGTCATGGCTGGGAAAGCTAAGATTGTGACAAATACGCTCACATCACCATCCTTACATTTTATGCCTAATCGGTCTACACTATGCTGGTTATCTATTATCAAGTTTACGCTGGGTAGTTTCCTACATGGCTTGCATGACGTGTCATACATAGATTTTAGAAGACTAAGGAAACGTGGTTAGCAGTTGTCATAATCGTGGCGTAAAGTAGACAATCTTTTTCATAGTTTGGCCTTTTACGCTAACAAGTTAGTCATTTGGTTAGTTTTCAAAAATAGAGGTCCCTGGTCACAGCGTAAAGAGTTTTTGGCTTAAAACTTTGTTTTATCCAAACATAGGATGGTTTTAGTTAAGTGTGGATGAGATCCTTATACTCTATTCCTATACGTAGGCTTGTTCGGTACAGTTACGTAACCGAGATAATATATTCTCGATCTGCACGGGCCACCACTAAAAATATGTCACGCCCTAGTTCCAAAATATGTAGGACTAGGAATACGTAACATGCCCAGCCGTATGTATATGAACTCCAATATATAAAAACCATATACACACGTACGTTGTGCATGAATATTCCAATTCATAAGTGGTAATATACTGTCACAACAAGTCACACAGAATATATATCTCATCTACAGCACAATAATCAGTAGGAATAAAGAGTTGAATAATACTGGATATCCAAGATGAGTATCAAGTCTGATAGTCAGGTGGAAACATATCCACTACAAAACGACTATACTGAAGTAGCAACAAGATCTCTAAATAGTGGAAACAAGTCACAGCTACTCTGAGGGTAAGACCTCCTCAATCAGGTAAGTAAAGTCAGGTCCAGGTCCGTACTCCTGTGGATACTCCTGCTCGTCCATATCTGGAAAGGGACCAGGTCCTCAGAGGGACATAACAAGATACATATAAATATGCCAATAAAGTACTAAAATATGAACATCCAATGGGTCGTTTAACCGTCTAAGTGAAATACAACTTGAGGACAACTTTGAGCATATGGAAAGTATAGGCTAGACATATGTTGACGTAATCACCAATCATGACAATTGGCTAGTATATGCCACATATATCCCTAGTACAGGGGCGCATGTATATGATAACATCCTACCATTCTGAAGAACGGAGAATCTGCATAGTATATAACGTCCATACCACTCCGTCGAGTGTGGAATCAATGTAAAGGAAGTAGGGTATCCCATACGCCTACTAGTAGTCCTCCCCATCCAATGCTCTAATCATGCCACATCCATGACATGGTCTGGTTCATAGCCTATCCTTAGTACCCTAGCCCAATCCTACAACCAAACAAGGAAAAATATTGGACCACCGTACTACAATAGGCTATGTCCATGGACCTCTAATAACTGTCAAGTCTTCTAGCACACAAAGTTTCTATCAGCAGTCATCCCTAACGCACGGCCCATACGTATAGGAGGCCAATCCAGTACGTAGTTCGGAATCTATATGAGACTCACAACTCGTGTAATAACTGTATCACGGTCAATGAACCTACTGATGCTACATGATACTGGGGTAGTCTCATAAAGTGGGTCCAAAATCTACATAAATAAATATCTATATAAGCAGAATTAAACATGCATGCATTAGCTGGAATGTAAATAATAGTACAATGGCAAGGTATACTTGTCGAGCAAAAGTTTTGTAGAGTGCAAGCGTCCAATATTGTGTTTTAGTGGAAGAAGAATTGTAGTTAGAGTTTGGGAGAGTAGTGATATATATATAGAGAGAGAGAGATTAAAGGCGGTGAGGGATAACTTAGTATTTAAGAAACTACTACCGCTGATGTTTCTTCCTTTCATTGGTTTAGGTTTCGACTGAGGGTTGTTTAGTAATAACATAGAGATAAGAGGCGGTGGAATGAGGTGGTGGTGTTTGTTTTACGCGCGGTGTAGGAACTTAAGCGGTGGTGTTCTACTTTACGTGCGGAGTTGTTTTACGCGTGGGGTTTAAACTTTACGCACGGAGAAGGAAAGAAGGAGAAGTTAGTTTGCTACTGCTGCTGTTGATTCCTTACTTTACGCGGGTTTGGGTGCAAGCAGGTAGTGGATTTAGGAGTTGCGATTTGGGTTTTGGGTATAGTATCCAATAGAAAATTCTTTCTAATTTAAGTATATATATATATACACATATATACATAAAAAAATTCTAAAAATTATATTGGTTCCAACGGTTAAGCTAGCAATTGTCCAAAGGGGCTCTTACATGAAATAAATTAGGAAAAATTTATAATGGCTCCATAAGTCCCCTAGATGCACAAATACCTCAAATAAAATTAAATAAAATCTATTCCCTCTATTTAACTCATATAAATAAATTAAATAATTAATAATAGAGAAATACCATTTTCAGAATTAGAGTTCTTACATTAGTGCAACGACCCGACCCGCCTTACTCAGCAAGAAGACTTGCTTGAGGCAAAAGATTTCAGACTTGGACCTTCAGGAGTTCAGAATTAAACTTTGAAAGGCGAGATCGGAGTATCGCTCAACCGAGGCGAATCATTGCTAAGGTGGATGGCTACAATGATCATATCTTTGCTTAGTCTGCACATTTAAAAATATGGTTGATACATGCTAATCGCTAGACGAATCATCAGTTGCATGCTAATAAAGAATACAACACACCTAGCTAAGGGAACAATCCTATCTTATGTCTCTTTGCAAAGAACATGGAAGTAGATCGGTTGAACGGAGTAGTATACTCGCTTCACGAATTCTTATAACCCCACCCTCGTAGCATTACTTTTGTTCCTTATACTTTTCCTCAAGTATATTGCTTCATATGTCTTAAAATACTCATCGCATACATATTTCCTCGATATAGAAGCACAACACTGATCATGGTTCACTTACCTGCGGCAAAAAGACTATCAAAATAGTCGTTCTAAGCCAAATGATAGAAACATAGAAAGTCTTCGATGTCACACCCTGATCTCCCGCAGTTAATCGGTCGTCCCTGCTAGGTGCGAATCATCGCGCCAGCGCTCCAGGGGACGATCTTTCCCAACTGGGCATGATGCTGCACGAGGGTAAGCCACGCCAGTGTAAGGCCATGATCCGAACAAGCCGTAAAATATCTAAGCCACAGAGTCACACAGATAGTCTGAGTGCAACAAAATATATAAACGTACAGGCGATTGGTAACAAGTTCACAGAGTCGTCAATAGAGGAAGCATTGAATAACACAAGTATAGAATTAAAACAAGCTCTTTATTGATATTGAACAAGTATTATAAGTTGCTTGGCGACCTAACGGTCCCGTATACTTTCAGGTTTATACTTGCACGGAACGACTATTAGATAGTTTTCCGGTAAGATCTAGATGAATGCATGACATGGATAGTATTACATGGTCATGGCATGGATTATGTAACAAGCATTAAAATGAGGCAATGAGTACAAATTAACATATAGCTGGAAAGCATGCATTTCTATGGAACATAATTATTGTATGTTGGCACGGGTCTAAGGGTAAAGAGAGAAGTAAAATCATACAGGGACATACTGAGCGACATAATCTAGGGACGTGTAGAAAAAACAAGTGAACTTGCACTACGGAGAGTATATAACGATCTACTCGAGGCATAGCGGGGTCTACTTGCACGAAGCAAAGTTAGCATGCGAGGGTCCATTTATAAGACAAATTTTATTTCCATGTTCTAACACAAGCAATACAAGTTAGAATTATTCCCATAGCTAGGTGCGTTGTATTCTTTATTAGCAAGTACGGGGTGATTCACCTAGCGACTAGCATGTATCGTCCATATTTTATGTGTGATGGCTAAGCAAAGACAAGTTCATCGTAGCTACCCACCTTAGCGATGATTCACCTCGGTCTAGCAATCCTTCGAGAGAGCCACTGAAAGTCTAAGTCTGAACTCCTGAAGGGCCAAGTCTGGAAATCCTTTGCCTCAAATGAGTCTTCTCGCTGAGCAAAGCGGGTCGGGTCGTAGCACTTACGCCATTTGAATGATGTCCATTTGAACGGAATGGGTCATTATATTTGGGACCATTGGGTGGCCAAGGCAACTCCAAAAATGGGAGCTGCAATAAGTAGTAAAACATCAAAATAAACTATGCATTGAATGGAACAAACTCGATCATGAGATCTCTGAATGAGTAAATGCATTCGCACTATATCAAGTAGTTATGTTTATTCAAGGTCCTAAAATGTTGCATATAACTAAATCTTAATATTGATCGTCAATGGTCGTGGACTGCCTGTGCATAGGTTTATAGTTCATACGAACGGTACGCCAGGGCACCGGGGCCGATCCGATCCGGACAAGAATTTCTCATAGTTAGCTAGCAACATCAGCATGGGGGAGACGGGGCCTTGTAGCAGGGCTCTCTACCTGTGCTGTAACGACCGTCGTCCGCCCGGACTATAGTCCATGATGGCTAGTTAAGTAATGTGAATGTGTTGTTAAAGAGTATCATTAAATTTTTAATAAAGTACCATCAAGTATCATTAAAAAGAATAATGTGGCAACCCACGTATGGCCTCGTATGGACTTAAGGTAAGTAACGGATGCACGACGCACTCTGCGTGCAAATCTTTAGTTGAACCAAGAAATCTGAACCTCTGAAACATACTTGAATAATCTGAGAATTATGAACGGTCTGAGTATAATGCATTTGAACAACCCGATTCATAAAATACTATGAGTATTACAAATTCGTATATGTCGTTCACTTGAGTCAGAAACACGCTAGTAATACTTGTGTTTGCTCATGTGGTTATTGGTTTCCTTATACATATTCGTGCTTGGTTAACTTGGTTGTATCATTTAGACAGGGAAGAAATAATGGTAAGTTGGTAAATTTTGTCGTATTTCTCTTATATCGTACTACCACACAAGTTGGGCTTTACATCATTGTCATAAAACTGATCCTAAGACAAGATTAGAAAGATAACTTAATAGATGGTGCACATAACTAATATATCGTGTTTGGATTTGTCGAGCGGGCGAGAATCCTCCCCACAGTGCATTCATGTACTGATAACCCACCAAATTGCTTGTAGGGTGTGGGAGAACCTCGTTCGGTGTGGATTATCTTCTTGTGTGCGCTAAGGCATGAAGTTCGCTCTAGAGCCTTGGATTGTTGCGTCCGGAGCTGAAGCACATATACAAGACATAATGTTAGAACATCGTCTATGTATCATTCCTAGTTGTAAGAAGCTTGATACGTCTTTATTGATTGAGAGAGAGGGAGAGAGAGGAACAATATGGTATATGAGGGCACGAGTAGTGAACAACGTTCAGCCTATACCGCAGCATCGATGGTAGAATGTTGTCTCGGTCAACCATACTATCTAAACATCTTATACAATATATACATGGTACCTGTCAATGTCATTTCAACTCCAAACTGAGAAACAATATGGTATATGATAATGGTATAAATACTCAATCATAATATCAAACTAAGGAAGATAAATCATGATACGGACTAAGGAAGATGAAATAGGAATCACCATAATATCACAAGTCCCAAACCATAAGTCTGGACATAGTCACTCCCAAAATAATATATATACAAGTCATGAGCCTAGAATGAGACTAATACAATATCCAAAATATGTAACTAAGCCTCCTGAAGAACTGGCACTAAGACCTCCTGCTATAGAGGAGAATCCTCTAATGGCCCACCGTCCTGCGGCCCGTAATAAGTGGGACACTGTTCAACAAGCCAATCATTTAAAAAATATATCCAGTCAGGATTGAATTAAAGTATATACCTCTGAAAGTAATTCCAAATATATAATAGAGCATATATAACAATAATAGAAAAGAATACAAGAAAACTAGCAATAGAAAATAATAATAAACTAGAGTAAACATGTGAAGTACTGGAATGAAGAACAAGCAATATGAATAACTATAAGTGATGGAAATAGATAAAATAATTAACATGCCATTGAGTACGAGTTCGTTGTGTGATCGGTTTGGGTTGAACATGAATACAATATGGTAACTCGATTACACGTGTGATATGTAATCGACATGTACACGAATACACTCGGGCTTAATAATATAATCAAATCCTACCCCCAGTCCCCAACCAATACTCATAGATCTAATCATGACACATTATGAACACGAATATAAGTACACTGAACACAAGCAGTGTGTGAACATGAAGTACACGATAATCAATACCCGATACACACGATAAAATACATGTGAAGGAGTACCCGCTGAACACGGTAAAGGGTTAACATCTCCTGACATGATTCATTTAGTACCAGTCTGTGTAACCATTGTGTTGGAATCAAGTATACAGTTCTAGAATATGCGATATATACACTATCATAAAATAAAAACTAACAGAGAGATGTACTCGCTTGTGGTCCTGAGCAAAGGTGTCTTTCAATGCCCAAGCTGGTGTCACACAGTCCTATTTAGGAAATATTAAGTTAATATGGTAAAATGGATGAATAATGCTAAAATGATCTAAACATGCTTTTCTAAGTCCATTTCTACCTCACTAAGTTCATACTATGGTTACAACTAATTAATACTAAACTATATTGGGTTATACATGGTTCTAAGTCATTACCTTAAGGGTGTTTAGTTATACTAGCTACTAATACTATAACCTCAAGTATAGCACTTAGTCTAATAGGTAAAACATTGGTATAATAATCCCAGGTTAACTCATTAACATACACTATCTGCTATAAACATATTCTATCTAACTTCTACCTAAGAACTGAACATTACTAAGATATATTAATATGTAACTAACTAATACTAACGTGACTTAACACTATACTTACCGTTGTACACTAATAATATCTAATTACTTACATTACTAATTGTTAACTAGTGATATACTTATAACTAACTCATTAACTAATATATGCCTTAACTAATGATCTCTGCACTAACTTCACATATATAACATGTTAGCAGTATACATCTCCTACTAATATTCCTAACTGATGCATTAAAACTACACTGCCAAAACCTCTACACACAGCAATAACACTTACCTGACTGCTTAGTCACAACATAATTACACCTAACAGGTCATACTCCTATTTGTTGCTTCTACCAAGCTAGACACTTTACTGCAAATATAGTGACCTCTACCTGCAGTTGCTTAATTAACCTGTTACCTGTATCAGGTATCTCTATTTCTGTACTCAACTACACACAGAAAGTATCCTACAGAATATTGACTTACCAACCCACATTGGTGCCTACCTATCTCTTAGCTGCACACACTCCCCATAGATTTCCTCTTTATAATCCACTGTCCATCTACTTGAGTTAATTTTAACAATGCACTGCACCTTGGCCAACTGGTAACACACTGCCACCTGTATTCATTTTTACTTGCTGCTAATGTTGTTGCTATCAGAACTGAACTCATCTTACTTGCCCTACTGATACACTATAAATACCCAGTAACAACAACCTTCTAAATATCCTACTACAAACACTTTCGGTACTCGGGTAAGGCTCTGACTGATACTTGCACATATATTGGCACACAAGCATCTGTTCACCTCCAGATACCCTTCTCAATTTGTCTGCTGTTGTTCCCTCAGTAATTGCCTGGAGGCATTAACATGTTATATTTTTTATCTTCACTACAACTAGTGTGTGCAATCACTCAAACCACCACTCCCCCATCATAATGTAGTGCAAAGACTTCACATTGATAATCCCAGTATCAGTGCCCAATATTTCCCCTTCCCTAATACTACCTGTAAGGCACACCATACCACACCACACCACACATAGACCTCACATAACACCACTGTTACTCCCTCGCTCACAGTGTGCACTGCATACACACACTCACCACATGAATTCCGAAATCACTAATACTAACACCTACACTCATAATCACCATATAAACACAGTCATGCTGAGTTATAACCAAATATATGATCTAATATATATATATATATATATATATATATATATATATATATATATTAGAAATCTGAATATAAGGATATTTACTCAATTGAAGAGTCAAACTCCCAATTACTCCTAATTATCAATCAATCACACACACACACACACACACACACACACACACACACATATATATATATATATATATATATATATATATATATATATATATAACTAATGCAATTTGCTACTAAGAGAATTTAGAAGTAATTACATAAACCACACTGAATAGAGCCCCGTATCACATCGTATCGTGATACGGCCTACTCGTGTCCAATTGTGGACATGTAGCTATTATCCTAACCCCGATCTAAGTGCAATACGATTAAATTAGGCTTATGACACATACTTGATGTGTCAACCTCATAATTCCCCCAAAATACACACAAAAATATATATATAAGCCACAATACTCAACCACTTAGCCTAGAACTTGTTCCTATAAATATCCCTACGTCATGGGATGGTTCCTATTTGTCAAATATATGATTTAGAACCTATAATGGAGGTTAATTTAGAATTTTACCAATTAAAAGATGGATTCCAATGAAAGAGCTCAAGGACACGATCGGGACACGATCCTTTTGCCACAAGCTTCCTCTCATATTGCTCCTTGCAACTCCAATCTCTAATGCACCTTGAGGAATAAAAATGAGAGAGAATGCAAATGAATTGAGTGAGAAATTAATGGAGAGAAATGAAGTAAAATTGGGGATCTAGAATTTGAGATCCAATGAATACAAATGAAGGAGGAGAGAGAAGGAGAATAGCCTATATAGTGGCCGGGCCCCTTCACCCTTCTCTAAGTCTCACTAAATGTCCAAGATGCCCCTCTCAATCTAATTATGAATATAATTAAGGAAGGGCTATTTTGGAAAGCTTCTAACTAATTCTAACTAATCCAGTCCTCCTAATTAATTAGTGGGAATGAGTCTAATGGGCTTGGTCCAAGTTGGGCTCAATAATGTCATAAAAAAACTAAATGGGCTCACAAGTATCAAGTCTAACTATTGGCTAGCCTCCTAACTATAAATAAATAATACAAGTCAAAAATAATTATATAGCATACTAATAAATAATTAATTAATACAAGTATCAATTAAATATCTATAGCACACTAAATTTAATATTTTTTCCTGAAATTAAATACCCATGCCAAATTACCAACTACCCCCAGTTCAAAAAGTGAGGGTAGCACTAAATATTTTTGAAAGTAAATATGAATGATATGATTGCTTGTAAGAAATTGTGATGCGAAGGCCTTTGTGCCAACCTGTGTCAGACTTCGTGGTAATAGACTCGTGTTAGAATTTGTAAGATATATATGAACTCGAATACCTATACGTGAACACCAAGCGGGTTAGTATACGAGATAGAATATCGTTCTGACGGTTATCTATGCACACAACCTTACGGCTAAGTTGTGTTGAGTATAGTGCACCTAGACCTTTTGGTGCGAGCAGGTTGCGAGCGAGATTTGGGTATTGTTCGGATGAGGGTAAAGTCGGACTTAGAATGAAAATTGATAGAGACGTTATCGAAGTACCACTAAGGCGAATAATGGGAATCATGTTTGGATTTGGAGATATAGTTTGGACGATTATTCGTAGCAATAAGTTACGACTCGAAACATAGTTTGTATGGAGGACTATCGATAGAGGTACATACGAGACTAAGATTATCAAGGCAGTGAATAGGGATCGTGCTTAAGTTCTAAAGAACGAATTGGGTATACGAATGGACGATGCGAACGCGATTTAGGAGTTAATATGATGACTCAATTTCGGAGTGGTGTATGAGATAGTAAAAGAAGAAAGAATCGAATAAGTGAATTGAGAATAGAATAAGTTTAAAAGATTCATAGAGTATAGCTCGAACCCTGAGTGGTTTATTGGTCATCTTAGAAATGTTTGAACGAATCATAGAATTTGGGATAGCAAACGAGCCTAGCAGCAAGTGACGTGATTGTACAAAGGCTTATTATATGTCTAGTAAGTAAGCGAATTTGAAGGAATCGTACGAGATTTAATTCGAATGAGTTAGAATGAGTTAAACAATAGAAAAGGCTTATATTGGATAGGAATTCAGAGTATTAGAATTAATATCTGGGTCAAAGAAAACTTAGTAAATTGTACGAGCGATTTCAAATAGAATCAAACGAATTAAAATTTGAGTTGAGATGGAATAATCGAGGATGCGATAGGAGTTAGCGCGATGGAAGAAAGCGCGCATGGAAAATCAAGATCGGGTAGGATATCGCTCGATAGAATTTAGTTTGAGTACAGATGTTATAATTTTAATTTGGAAAGACTTGATACGATATCGATAAGTTGGATGATATAATGGATTGATTCAAATGAGAAAATTTTGGTTCAATGATTGAGGTAGGTGATAACGGATTTAATCTTGATGTGGACGAATGATCTAAAATCTAGTTCAAAAGGTAACACTCAACATCGGGACTAAATGAGAACAATTATCCTGTGGGAGCACTAGCGTGGTAATTTTACGTCCGACGGGGAAGATCGAACTCGCGGAAACATGTTTGAAGATTATGCAAACGAACTCGATAAAATGGAACGTAACAAAGTTGGATAGACTTTAGCTTGAGGATTTGAACTTAGTTGTTTGAGGAATGCTAAAATAAACTACGGATTGATCGAATGGTAACATTAAAGGTGGACGATTTGGCTAGACGAATTATGATCATGGCATGAACGATTATTAAATAAATATGACTTGAGACATAAGTATACAACTTGGATGAAACAAAAGTATAACGATAATGTATATGTTCGTTTGATGATAACCATAACGTTTGACCTTCTTCTCTTGTGCGAGTGCAACTCCTTACTCGCAAATGTGTCACGCCCGAATTAGGACGATTATCCTGCGGGAGCATTGGTGTGGTGATCTCAAGTCCAACGGGAATGATTGAACTTGCGGGAGACCAAAGCATGACAATTGAATGATCATTTTAACTTGTGATTCGACACGATAAGACGAGTTTCAGGATACAAATAAATCAAAGTATTTTGAGAAGGAGTTAGTCCAGAATGTGAAGTAAGATATGCTTGATGGTTTCAAGAACGGATATGTAGATCGTGTTGGACGACTTAAAGTTATGATTGAGATCAAAGATTTAGAATGGGATTATGACTTGGTGGTCTAGACTTAGAAATGAATGGATAGTTGAACTCTATCTAACGTAATGGAGGATATAGATAATACAAATCGATGGGTTTGACCTGTGACGTGGATATATCATAGATTTGATTGAACGAACGTGTCTTAAAAATGGTTTTGCTAAACGGACCCAGATCCTGCACAAACTAACGTGTTGATGTGGATAAAATAATTTGTACTCAATGTTTAGAAATCTGAGTGAAACGAGCTTGGGTAGAATGTCCCGTACGAAAGAACAATGGTTTGACCTTAGGAATTGGGGCGAGTATCATGCAACAAATTTGTACGATGAGAACCATGAACTGGAAATGTACCTATGACCATGTGATCCGACCTAGTGGTTAGGCAGACGACCCTATGCCGAGTGAAAGAACTTGTGTAACTGACTTTAGAGTATTGCTTGAGCAAGCCATAGAAATGGGGTAGCAAGACTTAGAGTTAGGCTTGGGTCGATAAGTGTATACTGTGTTTAACATGAACGAAATAGATAATAAGACTTAGATGCTAGTCAATTGATCGAATAGATCGTGCTTAACAGTAGTGCAATACTTGATTTGAGTGGGATTGGAAATAATTTAAATTTTGATTGACCCCATTGGAGGTATCATTATGATTCGCAAGACGAGAACCCTTAATATTTTTGCAAGTAGCTTATCCGAATTTACTATCACAAAGTTTAGTTGAATGCATATATTTGAGGGATGCCTTGAACGTGTGTACGATCCAAGACTTAGTGATATGTTGAACTCGAGTGCAAAGACTTTACGATTGCTAAGTTGGTTGACATGCATATGTTTGAAGGTCGCCTTGAATATGTGCATGATCCAGACTAGCGATATGTTGATCTTAAATGCTAGTGCAAGTGAATATGTTAGATTCACATGGACGAGTATAACGATTTAGATAAGTTTGCCTCAGCCTTAGATTGTCATTCAAGATGGATTATAACATACCCCGCGTTAAGTGATATATTTCGCGCTAAGGAGCATTAAAGATCGAGTCAGATCTTGGATCGAATGATAGAGTCATTCAATGAGACAGACCCAACACAAACGCAACACAGATTGATATGCTTGAGTTAGATTCGATAGTGTGCGATAAAATAATTTGCGCTCAGGAAGTCTCGAGGATGAGACTTATTCTGAGTGGTATATAATATAACAACCCGCTCCACATCAATACGGATAGTTAATTCAAATGGTACAAGTGCAATGACCTGACCCGCCTTGCTCAGCGAGAAGACTTGCTTGTGGATGAGACTTATTCAGGAAGTCTCGAGGATGAGACTTATTCGGAGTATCGCTCGACCGAGACGAATCATCGCTAAGGTGGGTGCCTACGATGAACTTGTCTTTTCTTAGCCTGCACACTTAAAAATATGGTTGATACATACTAGTCGCTAGATGAATCACCCCTTGCAAGTTAATAAAGGATACAACACACCTAGCTAAGAGAATAATCCTATCTTATGTCTCTTTGCATAGAACATGAAAGTAGATCAGTTTAACGGAGTAGTATGCTCCCTTCACGGATTCTTATAACCCCACCCTCATAGTGTTTCTTTTGTTCCTTATATGTTCCTTCAAGTATATTGCTTCATATGTCTTGAAATGCTCGTCACATACATATTGCCTCAATATATAAGCATAACCCATATCATGGTTCACTTACCTGCGGCAAAAAGACTATCAAAATATCGTTCCAAGCCAAATGATAGAAACATGGAAAGTCTTTGGGACCGTTGGGTCGCCAAGGCAACTACCAAAACGGAAGCTGCAATAAGTAGTAAAACATCACCATAAATTGTGCATTGAATGGAACTCACCCGGTCATGAGATATCTGAACGAGTAAATGCATTCGTCCTAAAATATTACATATAACAAAATCTTAGTGTTGATCATCAATGGTAATGGACTGTTAGTGCACATGTTTATGGTTTCTACGGATGGTACGTCGGGGCACCACGACCGATCCTATCAGGAAGGGAATGTCTTATAATCAGCTAAAAATATCAGCATGGGGGAGACGGGGCCTTGTAGCGGGGCTCGCTACCTGCATTACAACGACCATCGTACGCACGGACTATAGTCCATGATGGCTCGTTAATGTGTTGTTAAAAAGTATCATTAAAGTTTTATTAAAGTATCATCAAGTATTATTAAAAATAATTACGTGGCAACCCACGTATGGCCTCGTATGGACTTGAGGCAAGTAACGGATGCATGGCACACTCTGCGTACAGATCATTAATTGAACCAAGAAATCTGAACCTCTAAAATACACTTGAATAATCTGAGAATTCTGAACGGTCAGAGTACAATGCATTTGAACAACATGAGTCACAAAATAATATGAGTATCACAAATTTGTATATGTCGTTCACCTGAGTCATAAATACGCTAGTAATACTTGTGTTTGCTCATATGATTCTTGGTTTCCTTATAAATATTCGTGCTTGGTTAACTTAGTTGTATCATTTGGACAGGGAAGAAAGAATGGTAAGTTGGTAAGTTTTGCCGTATTTTCTTATATCGCACGGCGCACTGCCACACGAGTTAGGCTTTACATCATTGCCATAAAAATGATCCTAAGGCAAGATTAGAAAGATAACTTAATAGACGGTGCACAGACTAATATATCGTATTTGGATTTGTCGAGCGGGCGAGAAGCCTCTCCACCAGTGCATTCATGTACTGATAACCTACTAGATTGCTTGGAGGGTACGGGAGAACCTCGTTCAGAGTAGAGTATCTCTTCGTGCCCGCTAAGGCATGGAGTTCGCTCTGGAGCCTTGGAGTGTTACGTCCGGAGATGAAGCACATATACAAGACATAATGTTAGAACATTGCCTATGTATCATCCCAAGTTGTAAGCCACTTCGCATGCCTTTATTGATTGAGAAAGAGAGAGAGAAAGCTTGAGCAACTTGTAATCCCGGCCTAGCAGCGCTTGTAACCTTATTCATTATCAATAAAGAGCTTGTTTATGTATCATAATCGTTTTTATTTTCCTTAACCAAAATTGATCAAAATACCTCAAAAGTCGAATCAAGAATCGTTGATTAATCAAATTTGATTAAAATAAAATTGATCCAAAAGAAATGGCGATCAAGAACAGATTTCTCATCGAACTTGAATCAATCAAATGATTGATTAATCCTCAATCTCGAACCAAAAAAATTAGATCGGTCGAATCAAATTGATCTAGTTCAAATACCGAATTATTCGAGAAGAATTAGAGAAGAAGGCTCACCGAAATCTATCTATCGTGCCTCTCCATGAACTGCCATGTCATCATCAGAAAAGCCGATGCGCCGTCGTAGTTCATCGATTGAGAAGTGCATCACTGCTGGAGCTTTCGACGGTCGTCACTGGAGTCGTCGAAGTCACTGCTGGATTCACCAGAGTCTGCCGCGAGATGAACGCCACCACCAAGTCGCAGCTAATGACGACATCGAGGCTGCTGGTGCACTGTAGAGGAAGCTTACACGCCAACTGTCGCTCATCGTGGCTACGTACTGCAAGAGGTTGCCACCGCCTCTGCCATGGCCACGACTGTCATGGCCTCCGCTCGTGTGTTCTCTACTCTCGCATACAGAAAGAAGAATGGAGTAAAAAATTGGAGAATAGAAGATAGAGGGAGGTCTTCTCTCAGCTTTGAGTTGGGAGAAGGGGCTTGGCTCGTGGGTTTTGATGGGATGGTTTGATAAAATAATTTGAGAGATTAATGAAATAATTAGTAGGATTTTTTGAGAGGTATTTATAGGTTTCTAGGACAATTTTCTAGGCTTTGGAATATTCTGAGAATATTCAAAGAATATCCTAGATTCCCTTTTCTATTGGTCACATGCTAATTAAAAATTCTCTAGAATTATCTAAAAATATCTAAGGAGTTTAATTACCTAGTTACCCTTCCATGTTGACATTCCATCCTTCTAACTTAAAACTTGTTTTTAAGAAATTCCTTTTAGAAAATAATTTCAACCTATAAAATATTTGGAACAAAAATTAATAGAAAAAGATTGATTTTAACATTTTTTTTAGAAATACGTTCGAACTAGAAATTTCTATATAAGAAAATATTTTAAAAAAAAATCTAGAAAGAGTTACTGCTGAAAACGTCAAGCAATAGCTTATCAGGAGGATACGACATGTATGACATTCTGTATTAATAATCCAAACTGGTTGACACAACTTAATTCATACCATAATGAATACAATAAAAATGATGATATAGAACTAGAAGTACAAGGAGCATCTGTCAACGCCCCAGAGGACAAGGATGCCGAGGTTGCTGGGGACATGACATCTGTTTAATGTCTATGTTAGACTAGAACGTTAGCGATGTCTGTTCGATAGGGAGATGGAAGAAGCTTTATGTAGCGGTCAAGGAAACAAAGTTTACTATTGTGGCTTTGTTGGAGATTAACAGCGAATTTGATAGGGTTCTTGCTTGAATGACGCTTTGTCACTGGCAATAGATTCAAAATCTATATTTATGTGATATGGCAAGGGTATGGATTCGGTGGGATAATCAATAATGTATGAGTCAGGTGATTCATATTTTTGATCAATTGATCGCGGTTAAATTCATAAATAAAGGGGGGCTTCAATTTATTTTTGGCGCGGTGTATGGACAGAACAACAGATGTAGGAGGAAGGGCTTGTGGAAGGAGCTCATACATGTCAATATGGTGGTTGAAATACCATATTGTCTTCCTCTGGTGGTAATGGGGGATTTCAATACCATTCTGTAAACTCACGAGAAGGAGGAAGGGAGGATGGTGTCACGCCCCAGTCCCAAAATGCCAAGGGACTGGATGCGCGACAATGGCCAGCAGCACGCACCGATGGATAACCCAATTTAATGGATCCATCAGGGCATGCTTAAGCTGTAGTCTAACAGGAATTAGAACAATTGTTACAAGTTCCAGGTTATTCTAATCTCATCCACAACAGATAATCACAGATTAAATGCCAGAAATAATGCAAATGTAACTAACTATCAAATCTCAATAAAAGTATCTCGGTGAACAAACCGAGAACAAGTCTGATACATCAAATGCAAATAGACAGGAAATAAAGGAACTGGAAATAGAAACAGAAATAACTGACTATATACAGCCACTGCTCAGGAGAAGTCCTCTGGTGCGAGCTCGTCCTCAGGTCCGGGTACAGCTCCTGGAAGTGCTCCTGTACGGTGTATCTCTGGATGGATCTCTTCGGCTATACCTGGGGACATAGTCCATTCCAGGTCCTCAGGGGACATAATAAGGTACAGATAATACAAGCCAAAATAAATGCAGTGCAACAATAAATAAGCAATAGGGTAAACTATGTAACCAGCTAAGTGATATGCAAGATAAGAGCAGCACTAGAACTCAGGCTGAAACTACTACAAGCTCTGTGTCGGGGAGCCGGTAGCAGTGATATCATGTAGTTGTCTAGCTCAATGGGAGACTACGACGCCGACATAATATAAAATTAACCTGTAGCCTGTGTAACTCTCCCCACCCAATGTAATCACGCATATCATGACCATAACGTCTCATGTCCATGTCAAGCGGGATCATAGATAGTGCAACAAGTCATACAGTATCTTTAAATATAATATCTCTGTCAAGTCCTATATCCTATACAGAATCACTATGAATGTCTCAGGAAGACTCTGTCTAATGAATAGTGTCAAGTGTCCTGGGTTCTGTTGTACTTGATAGGACAAGTACCAAGAGTAAGGGTATCGAATGTCCATCTCTAATGACGTACCCAATACCGCGTACGGGATTGGCACCCGACTATGATCGGACACTAAGTACGTCACACGTTTCCTAGGTTAAGCAGTTAAAACAAGTTTATATGAATTTACACAAGAACTCCAGCAAAATATTATCACAGAAACTACTGAGAATTGACAAGCTTTACTTACCCACTGATGCTAAATTAAGCCAAGGAAATAAATAGCAGACTGCAGGGTTTGGCAAGGTACACTTACCTGTGGTTTCGGTTCCAATTGCGGCTCTGACTTCAGCTGGATTTGCAGGCGGTATTCCGGTTGCTGAAATAAACATCACCATCAGATCCAAAAAATATCAATCATCTAGAAACGCCTGTCCTTGAGTCCAATTTGGAGACAAGGGCAGAAACGGCAATTTCGGGTCAAAACGGGATCCACAAGTGGGCCCGCTTTGCACCGAAAAACGTGTTAGGGTCAAAGGTCTCCAAATTTACCAAACTTAGTGTCAACAGGTCAAGAACGATGATACGAACCCAACGAAACTTCCAGAATTGGATTCCGATGTGCCGATCACAAAATCGCCCGTCGAGCGGGGCCTGTGGGGCCCACGACACGCAATTTCGTCAACGTTCACAGAATCGAACCAAACTTGGGTCACAGGACCAGCGTATCGCTACGAGTCCGATGGCGCAAGTTTTGTTTCAATCCAACGTGTGTACACAAAGTTACGATGAAATGCAGAAAAATCGGATACGGGGCGATGTCCGCGGATACGCGTTGATTTCGGTGTGCACGCACATCCGAATCAACTTCTGCAAAATTTCAGACGTCCGTATCAACGACGCGCACGTATCTGTGAAGACCGCTTGCGACCAAGTCGTCCCGTTTGGCGGGGCGTACCCAGTTCCGGGGTGAATCGGGTCATTGTTTTTCCTGTTTTTGGATCACGGTGCGCGATCACCACAGGACGCGATGCCCCGAGAGGTTTATCCGGACACCGAGAGGGTCATACAGGCTTCGTAACGCAATTTACGAAATCAAAAACAGAGCTACGAGCAAGAAGTTACAAGTACCTGAACAGGGTCAAAAAATAGGGTTCTTGTCGTGTCCGACACGTGTCCGACACGTGTCGGATTCGGGGATTAAATTAGGGTTAGGGTTTGGGCTGAACTCCGGCGGCGGGGACGGCGGCTCTGTGGCCGGGCTGAGGCGGAGGGGACCTGGGCTGCTGCCGTCGGGGCACGGCGAGGCGGCTGGGGACGCGGCGGAGCTGTACGGCGGAGCCGGAGCTGCTACTGTCTTCGGCCGGCTGCTGCTGTCTCGACGACGAGGAAGAAGAGGAGGGAGGAGGACGGGGGAGAGGGCCGGGCGGCGTCGACGGCGGGCTGGGCTGGCGGCGTCGGTGAGGGATGCGGTGGAGCGTGGTGGTGGAGGGGAGACCGGAGAGGGAACGGGGGGGGGATTATATAGGCCGGGGAAGGCTGGGGGTGGCCGAGAGAGGCGGAGGGACGGATGGACGTGGGGTGAGGTGGCCGGCCGTAGCGTGCGGCGGCCGGGTGGGGCGGCGTGGGAAGCGGGCTGAGGGGAGAAGGGGACCGGGTCGTGGAGGTGCGGGTCGGGTTCGGGCAGCTAGCAGACCCGACCCGACCCGACCCGGTAGGGTGAGCGGGCTGGCCCGTGGGCCAGGCTGGGCTGGGTGAAATGGGCCGGGCTGGGCGTAATATTAATAATAATAATAATAATAATAATAATAATAATAATAACCAATAATTTAATAAATAAATAGATAAATAATTAAATAAATAGATTTTAGGTGATTTAAAATATGTCCAGGGCCCAATAAATTTCAGAAAAATTACCCTAAGTCCAGTTTTTCATTTTACACCAAAAAATATTATTTCTATAATATTTTAATATTGTTTATTATCATTTAAAAATCATTTAATATTAAAACCCCTGATTTAAATTAAAGAAAAAATCCCAGAAAATTCCAGAAAATTATGAAAAATCCAGATTAAAGATTTTGAAAAATCAGGGGGTTTACAGATGGTGCCAGATGACATTCTTTGGGAGTTCCAACAGAATTTATTGGGGTCGGCATGCAACCTCTTGAGCGCGTAGGACATCTCTGGATGTGGAATAACAAATCAAATCAAAATAGGGTCGTGTGTCAGCTCAACAGGGCGTTAGGTAATCGGGCTTGGTTCCATGCATTCACGGATACGGTAGCGCAAGGGCTTGCGGCTGGGACAAGTGATCACTCTCCGATATGTATTCACATATTGAAAATATACGCAGTAAGGCACGACCATTCCCCAATAATAATAAATGGCCGACTATGGATGGAAATAATGAAGTGGTGTTGGCGGGTTTGAAGACTGATATTGAGGGGAATCGGCATTTTCAGTTATGTCAATGGCTGAAGCTTGTAAAGACGGGATTAAAGCTATGGAATAGGGCATCCCAAACGACTGCTCCAAACGGAAGAGGAGAAACTGATGGATGTACATGAGCATTCACTCTAATTACACATATTATGTGCAGGTGTAAGCAGGATATTATACAGGGACTGAACTCGATGAAATAGGCCGCCTTTATTAAGGGAAGATCGATTGTAGACAATAGTCTTCTGTCGAACGAGCTGATACGAGGCTTCAACAAAGTGGAAGAAAAAAAGCTTATGTGAAGTTAGACCTTCGGAAGGCGTATGATATAGTCAACAGAGAGTTCATATGCTCTATTATGCTAGCTATAGGCTTTAACCAGACATGGGTGGATATGGTGAGGGAACGCATTTTGATGCCTATATTCTCTATACTGATTTAAGGATAGTCGTACGACTTTATTAGAGCAATCAGGGATTGGGACCGGGTGACCCTCTCACCCCATATCTTTTTACATTGGTGATGGAGTACTTTACGTGCCTGATGGATTTGGCCATACACAGAAGGCAGATTATTCCGTTATATAGATCAGTACAACCTCATGTTTCAAATTTGATTTATACGGACGACTTGTTAGTTTTCATATGCCTGACCAAGGCATGTATTGAGAGGTTGGCAAGGATTATGGAGGCATTTGCGGCATACACAGGTCTACATCAGAACAAAGACAAAAACAAGGCATATTTCAATGTTCACAGTGCTGACAAAGTAGGTCGAGTAGCAATGATGGGAGTGGAGGTTAGAGAGTTGCCCGTAAAATACCTGGGTATTCCTTTATCGGTCAAATACGCTAGGGATGCAGAGTGAAGCAGTTTGGTTGAGTATACGCAATGGCGTATTGAGGGATTGCAAGCCCAAAAATTTTCTTTTGGAGGGCGTATTGAGCTGGTCAGATCGGTCATTACTGCTATATCTATACACTGGTACAAGAAAATATTGATTCCCATGGCTAATATTATTAAAATAGAAAAGCTATGTGCGAGATTTATCTGGCATGGCGGTGTGCATGCTATTAGTTGGGATGTTTTATGCTGGCCCAAATGTGAAGGAGGAGTGGCGTTATACCCGTTAAGGGTCCTACATGATATAGAAGGTATAAAACTCGTTTGGAAGTTTATTTTGTAGGATTCGCTCTGGGCTCAGTGGATGCAAGGAAGATACACAAGGGGGGAGTGTTTTTGGATGCATCGGACAAATAATAATTATTCAGTCACCGTGAAGACCATGTCAGAAAACAGAGGCCGGGTGAAGCTATATATCTCTAGAATTATGAAGGATGGAACAACTACTAACAAGTGGCTCGACTCGTGGATTCAATATCAAAGTATTCTCTATATTTGTGGCTGGGTTGCCCATCGAAATATTCCAAGGAAGTAGGAGGTCGCATGTATCCTACATCACGGTCTATGGCGACCAGAATTGAATGCTCGACCCGGATGTTCACAGATACTATCAAACAAGTGGGCGTAGATGAGATGCTACCAGCGGATAGCTAGGTATGTGATGCGTCTAACAAGAAATTTGCCTTCAACCATGTTTACGATGCTAATCATGAACACCATCCGGATATGGAGAGGGCGGAGTTCATTTGGGTACGGAGAGTTGCGAGTAAAATGCAGCTCTACATGTACCGAGCGATAAAGGGTCGAATGTTGACCTTGGAATGGCTAGAATGTTCGGGAATTCAGATTGGAGGGGTAGGATGCATTTTGTGTTGAAGCCACAATAAAAATATGGGTCATTTATTTTTCTAATATGAGTATTCTTGGCAAATTTGGCATAGTCAGTTTCTCAAGCTGCAGATAGCACAGAGGGCACTGAGGGATATGAAACAATAGAGATGTTAGCGCAGGCTGGTTCTAAAGACATGAAGTGGATCAAAGAGACATGAGTCAGACTTGCGTCGGCAGAGTGGCAGATATGGAGGGAACAAAACATGCATATATTCGAGGGTCTTGCTACATCGTGTTGGGATTATTCATAATATGGAGTTTGTTGTATCTTATATAATAGTAGGAAAGGATGTCCCCAAATTTAATGGGGGCTGGTTGTAATTATTTTTTTGGATAAATAAAATTACTATATTTCCACTATATATATATATATATATATATATATATATATATATATATATATATATATATATATATATATATATATATATATTAGAAACTATAATTTTTTAATAAGAACTCTTTATATCTCAGCCATTAAACATTAGTTCCCCTCGGTAACCCCATATAAAATACACCATGCTCAATGTTATAAATAACCCTAATCATAGATGTCTGAAGACCATCAAAAATATGATGAATCCTCTCGCTCTCCAAACATGCCAAACCACAGTCGCCAATCTCATACGTGCTTCCCGGAACCACGATCCTCATGTTCTCTTCCTAGCTATAATTTCTCTAACCAATATGTCAATGTCAGCACTGGTTAGCAATCATAATTGTATCCTTAACCCTTGCGATTGCTAGATAGACCATATTGAGGAGCACAAAAAAATTGATGCTTCATCGTCCAATTTTCTTGTCCACACATCTGACATCGCTGACATCAAATAAGGATTTCAAATCTGGATAATTGGTCTACTGTTAGTAACCTTCCCATCAAAATTTGATATAGACAAAGTTGCATATTGCTAGCGCAACCTTTGACCCATACAGTATCAACATATTCCTATTTGTCGTGGACCATCCAGACTTGGTTGTATGCAATCTTGCACACAAACTTGCCACTAGGGTTCCCATCTCATTCCTAAGCATCTATTTATATAGCTTGGTCTATCTTCACTAGCCGAATAGACGCTTCATATCCCTTTTTGTAGCCATGAGTCACCAATCACCATTCCCCATCTTGCAATAAGTTTGCCACCTTCTCTATTCTGAATGACCCATGAACCGCATGCCCCTACCAGCTATAGCAACCCAGTGTGCTGGATCCACGAATCCAGCCATAAGTTGGTATCCTCCCAGTCATGTAGTACCCTGGACACCACTCATTGCATTGTTGTTCGGTGCTTCAAAATGTGTTTAAAGGTGACCGATTCATTATTATTAGAAATATAAGCCCAGAAATAAGAGTCCTTTAAGTACCTGTTCCTCATCCAAACCGCCCACATGGAATCTTCTTGTAGGAAGCGCCAAACTATTCGCATCCCCTTCACCTTCCTCATCGTCCTCAGGGGCCAATGAGCTACCCCTTCTCCCTCATCCCGATGTCGGCAGAGAGTACTCCAGGCAATGGCCTGAACCTCACCCCTCCATATGAACTCTATACATAATTTTTCCAACCTTCCAACAGTAGCCATAGGTAACATGATCGATTGAAGCCAGAAGTTGGTGACAACAATAACAACTGATCGTACTAATTCAATCCTTCCCCCGAATGACAAGTTCAGCGCCTCCATTCTTTCATTCTCCCTTTGCGCAAACTCTATAATACTATAGCAATATGTCTCCTTTGCATAGTTCATAGAAAGGAGGATACCAAGATATTTAACTGGTAACTCTCCTCATGCGATACCAAGCACCTCAGCTGTCATGCCCCGATCTTCCGCAGATAATCGGCCGTCCCCGCTGGGCACAAATTACCATGCCAACGCTCCCGTGGGATGATCGCTACCCATCTGGGCATGATGCCACACGAGCGTGAGCCATGCACGTGCAAGGCCATGATCCGAATAGGCGGTAAGAGGTCTAAGCCACAAAGTCGTATAGATTGTCCGTGTATAGCAGAATAAGAAACGCACAGGCGATTGGTAACAAGTTCACAGAGTCTTCAATAGTGGAAGCATTGAATAACACAAGTATAGAAGTAAAATAAGCTCTTTATTGATAATGAACAAGTATTACAAATGGCGCTTGGCCAAAATTATAAGTCACTCAAGCCTCTCTCTCTGAAATAATAAAAGCGTAACAAGTGGCTACATTTATCGAATGATACATAGGTGATGTTTCAACATTATATCTTGTATATGTGCTTCAGTTCCGGATACGACACCCCAAGGCTCCAGAGTGAACTCTGTGCCTTAGCATGTACGAAGGGGGCATCCGCACCGAAGGAGGTTCTCCCGCACCCTGCAAGCAATCTGGTGGGTTATTAGTATATGAATGCACTGGTGGGGAGGCTTCTCGTCCACTCGACAAATTCAACATGTTATATAGGTTTCTTGCACCATCTATTAAGTTATCTTTCTAGTCTTACCTTAGGATCAGTTTTATGGCAATAATGAATAGTCTAACCCGTGTGGCAGTGCGCCGTACGATATAAAGGAACACGGCAAGACTTACCAACTTACCATTCGTCCTTCCCTGTCCAAGGCAAACCAAGTTAAATCAAGCACAAGCATTTATAATAAAATACAGGGCAATTGAATATGCAAACATAAGTGTCGTGAATGAGGTCATGTTTCAGTTGCATGAACTATAAAGATTATCAGGTATTTACAGAAGATGTTCAAGTGTTCAAATATGTACGAGTGTGTTATAATCATATCCGTTCAAGTATTTCAGTTTATTGGAGGTGATGCAATAACTCGTACGCAGATTGTCGCTAAGCGAGGATGACTTATCTATATGAACAGGATTCGCTGGCATAGCCATAAAGGACACGATTTAATCATGGGATAAAAATGGTGTGCAACGCGGTGGAGAGCCCCGCTACATACCATTTCTTCCTCCAACATACGATTATTATTTAGTCTAAGAGCGATAATGGCATGAAGGAAGGTTCACAAAGGGCCACATGCCATCCTTGTCCGACAAACAGACTAACAGACGTTCCGTCCGGACTAGATCGGCCCCGGTGCCCCGACGACCGTCCGCAGGAACACATTCAATACCTTGTGCACAAGTTGTCCGCGACATGAAAGTCTTGGGTCATTCCATTTTCATAACTAGACATGATAATCCATTAATCTTGTCTTGAACGAGCATTGCTCCACGAACTATGATTCTTGATTTACTTGACATAATTCTCGTTCAGTATTCAACTTGACTTGATGCATTCCCCTGGTTCGGAGATGCCTTAGCGACCTAACGGTCCCGTATACTTTCAGGTTCAAACTTGCACGGAACGACTATTAGATAGTCTTTCGGTGAATTTGATGAATGCAAGGCAAGATAGTATTTACTTGATTATGTCATAAATTATGTGACAAGCATTGAATTGAGGCAACGAGTACAAGTTAGCATCTAAGCAGGCAAGCATGCATTTATATAAAAATATAAGCATTTACGTTTGGCACTGGTCTAAGGGTAAAGCGAGGAGTGAAACCGTAAAGGAACATACCGAGCGACATGATCTTGGGACGTCCAATGTAAACAAGTGAACAGTGCACTACGAAGGGTATACATATATCGTTCTACTCGAGGCACAGCGAGGTCTAGTTGCATAAGACAAAGGTAACATGCAAGGGTCCATTTATAAGCAAAGTTTTATTTTCATGTTCTAACACATGCAATATAAGTTAGGATTATTCCCTAAACTAGGTGCGTTGTATTCTTTATTAGCATGTAGGGGTGATTCACCTAGCGACTAGCATGTATCGTCCATATTTTAAGTGTGCTGACTAAGCAAAGATAAGTTCTTCGTAGCCACCCACTTTAGCGATGTTTTACCTCGGGTCGAGCGATACTTCGAGCGAGCCTCTTAAAGCCTAAGCCGGAACTCCTGAAGGGCCAAGTCTGAAATCATTTTGCCTCAAACGAGTATTCTTGCTGAGCAAAGCGGGTCGGTTCATTATACTTTTGTCGTTTGAATTGGTTGTCTGCTTGAACGGAATAGGTTTTTACATTATACACCACTCAGAAAAAGTCTCGCCCTCGAGACTTCTTGAGTGTAAACCAGTCTACCTCACTATCGAATATATCCCATGCATTACAATCGGTACCACTAGATCCGTTTGAACACAATTCCCTACTCCTTTCTTATATCGTGTTGCGTGTATGTTGGGTCGGTTTTATTGAATGACTCTATCATTCAATCCATGGTTTGAACCGATCTCTATTGCGCCTTAGCGCGGAACATATATCGCATAATACGAGGTACGTTATAATCCATCATGAATAATAATCTAAGGCTGAGGCAAACTTATACAAGTCGTTATACTTGTCTATACGAGTCTAACATTTTTACTTGTACTAGCATTCGAGATCAGCATATCGCAAGTCTAGATCGTGCACATATTCAAAGCGTCCTTCAAACATATGTATGTCAACCAACTTAGCGATAGGAAAGTCTCAGCACTCGAGTTTAACATATTACTGGGTCTTGGATCGTGCACACGTTCAAGGCATCCCTCAAAAATATGTATTCAACCAAACTTAGAGATAGTGAAATCAGACAAGTTACTTGCAAAAATCTCAAGGGTTCTCTTTTTACAAATCACAAGTATAGTTCTGACAAGGTCAATAAAATTCTAAGTTATTTCTATTCCAACTCGAATCAAGTATTTGCACTACCATTAAGCACGATCTATTCAGTATACCGGTTAGCGTCCATCTATTCGGGTCAAACATAGCACACACTTACCATTCATAGTCTAACACTAAGTCTTGCTGGCTTTGTTCAAGCAATATGCTAAAGTTGATCACACACAAGTTCTTTTTCACTCGGCACATGGTCGTCTGTCTAATTACTAGATCAGCTTACAAGGTCATAGGTACAAGTTCAAGCACATGATTCATTGTACAATTTTGTCGCACGATACTCGCCCTAATTCCTAAGGTCAAACTATTGTTCGTTTGCACAGGGTATTCTACCCAAGCACCTTTTACTCAGATTTTTAAACATCGAGCACCGATCATCCTACTCTCAATAACACGTTAGTTTGTACAGGGTTTGGGTTCGTTCAGCCAAATCCATGATATATCCAAGATGTAGGACAAGCCTAAAGATTTGCATAGTCTATTTTCTTAGGCACGTTTGATATAATCCATATATCCATTCCAATTCTAGACCACCAAGCCAAGATTCAATTCTAAACCTTTGATTATAACTCCAAGTCGTCCAACAAGATTTATGTATCCGTTCACGAAACCATCAAGCGTGATTTACTTCAGGTTCTAAGATAACTTATCCTCGAAACACTTTTGATTCACTTGTATTCCTAAATTCGTCTTATCGTATCGAACCACAAGTCAAGATGATCAATCAGTTGTCACGCTCTGATCTTCCGCAAGTTCGATCACCCTCGTTGGAAGTAAGATCACTATATCAATGCTTCTGCTGGATAATCATCCAAATCCAAGTGTGACGCATGCATGAGCATAGAGTTACGCTCGTACATGGCAAGAACTTAAACGTTATGGTTATCTTTGAAATGATCAAGACACCTTATCATTTACTTCCCTCCATCCAAGTTATATATATTTATCCACTAAATCATGTTCGTTCATGCAGTGATTATAATTCGTCTAGCAAAATCATCCAACTTTAATGTTATCGTTTGATAAATCCATAGTATACTTCTGGCATTCCTCAAATAACTAAGTTTAAAATTTTAAGCCAAAGTCTATCCACTTTTAATACGTTCCATTCATCAAGTTCGTTTGGAATAATCACCGAACATGTTTCCGTGAGTTCGATCATCACCGCTGTACGTGAAATTACTATGCCGGCGCTCCCGCAGGATAATCGTTCTCGCTGGAACTGATTTTGAACTACATTCAGATCGTTCTTCCAAACTCCAAGTTAAATTCGTAATCACTTATCTTTTTCATCGAACCATAATATTCATTCCCAGACTAACTTCTATTCGAGCATATTGTATTCAAGTTCAATCCATTTGTTTCAATCCAAAAATTTTCGTACGATACTCCAAGTTTTCAACAAGTTTTCTTAACCAAGATATCGATTTCTATTTCCATGAATCTCTATTCGATATAAGGATTATCACTTGTTCAAAACATTCTTCCAATCGTTCAATCCGACTATCGTACGAGACCTATGAATCCGTTTGGACATTTCTAAATGATCCATACACCACTCGAAATTGAGTCACCCAATTAATTCCACAATCGATGTTTGCATCAATCGCTAGCATATTCACCAAGTTTTCCTTAGAATTCCTGCACGATACTTAGGTATCGCCTGATAAATCTTAATCTCGTATATATATCCTTTTGATAGTCATCCAAGCAAACTATATCTGATTTGTATCCGCCGATACGAAATACCATTCGAGCTATTTCTCAAAATCCAAGCATGATTCTGAATATTCGCATAAGCGATAAACTGATAAGTTTCTATCGGTTGCCATTCTAAGTCTGACTTGTCTCTTATCTAAATGATATCCCAATATGGTTACAAACTAGCTTGCACCAAAGGGTCTTGGCGTGCAATACTCAACACAACTTAGCCGATAGGCTCTGTGTATAGCTAATCGTTTGAACGATATTCTATTTCGTACACTAACCAGCTTGGAAATTATGTATAGGTATTCGGGTTCGTACACAACTTGTAAATCCTAGCACGATTCTATTCCCACAAACCCTAACACAGGTCGGCACAAAGGCCTTCGCATTATAATTTTGTACAAGCAATCATATCTTTCACATGTACTTTCAAAATTATTTAGAATTATTGTTTGGAATATTTTGATGGAACATTGAGAGAGAGCGTATGCACATAACCCACAAACGAGTTTTCAAAAATAAGAAAATTGAAACAAAGTCCAAAGGTGTATAGCCATGCTATGATACCAATATGTCATGCCCCGATCTCCCGTAGGCAATCGGCCGTCCCCGCTGGACGCGAATCACCGCGCCAACGCTCCCGTCGGATGATCGCTTGACCCATTTGGGCGTGATACCGCACGAGCGTGATCCGCGCCCGTGCAAGACCATGATACGAACATGCGGTAAGAGGTCTAAGCCACAGAGTCGTATAGATTGTCCGAGTGCAGCAGAGTAAGAAATGCACAGGCAATTGGTAACAAGTTCACAGAGTCGTCAATAGCGGAAGCATTGAATAACACAAGTATAGAAGTAAAATAATCTCTTTATTGATATTGAACAAGTGTTACAGATGATGTTTGGCCGAGATTATAAGTCGCGTAAGCCTCTCTCTTTCTCTCTGAAACAGTAAAAGCGTGCCAAGTGGCTACATTTATGGAATAATACGTAGGTGATGTTCCAACATTATGTCTTATATATGTACTTCAGTTTTGGATGCGACGCCCCTAGGCTCTAGAGTAAACTATGCGCCTTAGCACACATGAAGGGGACATCCGCACCTAACGAGGTTCTTCCGCACCCTGCATGCAATCTGGTTGGTTATCAGTACATGAATGCACTGGTGGGGAGGCTTCTCGCCCTCTCAACAAATCCAACATGTTATATCGGTTCCATGCACCATCTATTGAGTTATCTTTTTAGTCTTGCCTTAGGATCAGTTTTATGGCAATGATGAATAGCCTAACCCGTGTGGCAGTACGTCGTGTGATATAAAGGAACACTGCGAGACTTACCAACTTACCATCCGTCCTTCCCTGTCCAAGGCAAACCAAGTTAAATCAAGCACAATCATTTATAATGAAATCTAGGGCAATTGAATATGCAAACACAAGTGTCATGAACAAGGTCCTATTTCAGTTGCATAAACTATACAGATTATCAGGTATTTGCAGAAGATGTTCAAGTTTTCAAATATGTACCAGTGTGCTATAATCATATCCGTTCAAGTATTTCAGTTTATTAGATGCGATGCAATGACTCGCACGCGGATTACCGCTAAGCGAGGATGACTTATCTATATGAACAGGAGTCGTTGGCATAGCCATAAAGGACATGATTTAATCAAGAGACAAAAATGGTGTACAACATAATTACGAGCCCCGCTATATACCATTTCTTCCTCCAACATACGATTATTATTTAGTCTAAGCAAGAATGGCGTAAAGAAAGATTCACAAGATGCCACATGCCATCCTTGCCCGACAAACAGACTAACAGACTTTCCGTCAGGATCGGATCGGCCCCGGTGCCCCGGCGACCGTCCGCAGGAACACATCAATACCTTTTGCACAAGTTGTCCGCGACATGCAAGTCTTGGGTCATTCTATTTTCACAACTTGACATGCTAATCCATTAATCTTGTTCTGAACGAGCATTGCTCCATGAGCTGTGATTCTTGATTTACTTGACATGATTCTCGTTCAGTGTTCAACTTGACTTGATCCATTCTCCTAGTTCGAAGATGCCTTGGCGACCTAACGGTCCCGTATACTTTCAGGTTAAAACTTGCACGAAATGAATATTAGATAGTCTTTCGGTGAATTTGATGAATACAAATCAATATAGTGTTTACTTGATTGTGTCTTGAATTTTGTGACAAGCATTGAATCGAGATAATGAGTACAAGTTAGCATCTAAGCAGGCAAGCATGCATTTATATGAAAATATAAGCATTTACGTTTGGCACGGGTCTAAGGGTAAAACGAGGAGTAAAACCGTAAAGGAACATACCAAGCAACATGATCTAGGGACGTGCAGTATGAACAAGTAGACAGTGCACTACGAAGGGTATACGCATATCATTCTACTCGAGGCATAGCGGGGTCTTGTTGCACAAGGCAAAGGTAACATGCAAGGGTCCATTTATAACAAAAGTTTTATTTCCATGTTCTAACACAAGAAATACAAGTTGGGATTATTCCCTTAGCTAGGTGCGTTGTATTCTTTATTAGTATGCAGGGGGTGATTCACCTAGCGACAAGCATGTATCGTCCATATTTTAAGTGTACTAGCTAAGTAAAGACAAGTTTATCGTAGACACCCATCTTAGCGATGTTTTGCCTCGGTCGAACGATACTCTGAGCGAGCCTGTGAAAGCCTAAGCCAGAACTCCTGAAGGGCCAAGTCTGGAATTTTTTTTATCTCAAACGAGTATTCTCGCTGAGCAAAGTAGGTCGGGTCATTGCACTTGTGCCGTTTGAATCGGCTGTCCGCTTGAACGGAATGGGTCATTACATCAACCCTCTCTTTCTTGCTAGGAAACCACTTGGAGAAGTAAACTTTGCTCATGTCCCTATTGAGACAGAGTCCTGACAGCTTCCCAAACTCATTCATAACATCTGACATGACTGCAAGACCAGAGAACAACGGTACCAAAAATACCAACAAATCATCAACATAGATAAGATGTGTAATATGTGGTTGTACCTTTCAAAATTATGGTGCAATTACCCCTGACACACAGCAATATCCATCAAGCAAGTGAAGTACTCCATAACTATAGTAAATAGATATAGGGAGAGAGGATCCCTCTGTCGTAACCCCCTATTACTCTTTAAAAATCCATGTGGCTGTCATTTGATGAGAACCAAGAAGGTTGGCGTCGTGATACACTTCCGTACACACATAACCCATAATCTGTCAAATCCCATAGGCACCATAATGTGACATAAGAAATATCGGTTCACCATATCATACACCTTACGTAGGTCAAGTTAATGCAAGCTTTCTATCCTCCCAGTTTATTGAATTCATGCACTATCTCATGCCTAAGGAGACTATTCTCTGCAATGGCCTTCCCTCTAATAAATGCAGCTTAGTTCTGCGATACCAAATCTTGCATTATCTTCTTCACACGACAGCACATAAGGTGTGAAATTAACTTATACAGATAATTACAACAAGCAATTGGCCTATAGTCTGCAAGAGTCGTGGCCCCCTCCTTCTTCGGAACAAGCGTGAGTAAGGTAAGGTTCAGCTCTCGAAGAAGTTTGTCGTGCGTGAACTTTTTTTGAATTATCTCTAAAACCTGCCCTTTCAGCTCATCCTAGTAAAGTTTATAGAATTTACTCCCAAACTCATCTGGGCAAGGAGCTTTGTCAAGATCTTCTATCTTTACAATTTTCTCCACCTCCTCCAACGATACTGGGTCTAGTAAGGCTTGGTTACCAATCTCCATTACAAGATTCTTACATACAAGGTCAGTAAATACAAATAAGTAATCATCTTCGCTATATAGAGTTGAATAGTACCTGACCGACTCTGATTGGATGTCCCCTGAGGCCAAGACTTCTGCACCATCTATACCAATCAGCTTACAAATGGTGTTACAATTCTGATGAGCCGGAACCACGTCATAAAAAAAATTTATACACCTGTCGCCTTCCTTGAGCCAGGAGAACTTCGTCCTTTGAGCCAGCTGAATCTCCGCAACAGTACGAAGGACCCCCCCCCCCAACCTTCTCGAATCAGCACCCAGTCCCTAGCAGCTAGTTTTTGGTTCACCACATCCGACTGCAAATTGGTCTGGATCTCTTTGAGCTCCGCCTCCTTTATCTCAATATCCACGGCTGGTTTTCCAATACTCCAAGATTTCAGCCACCACTTTCACTACTTGAGGTGTTGGACCACTCGAAATTGTGGTTACCCCACTACCAGAAAAAGTCAAATTAGCGACGCCAAAAAATGTCGCTAAATGACCAAAAAACGTCGCTAATTACGTTTAGCGACGTAATTAGCAACGTTTTACAGAAGTCGGTAATAATCACGTCGTTGAAAGGAAAAATGTCACTAAACGTCACTATACCGAAATTTTTTAGCGACTTAGACGTGTCGCTAAATTATTGACGTTTAGCGACTCAGAGTCACTAATTAGCGACGTAATAAAATATCGCTAAACGTCACTAATTAGCGACTTATATAGCGACGTAACAGCGACGTCTTTAATGACCTGGCAGTACTGCCATGTCAGCAATTTGCGATGTACAACAACGTATTTAGCAACGTTTAGCGACGTTATTAGCGACGGCTATTAACGTTGCTAATTAGCGACGTATTTAGCGACGTGTATAAACGTCGCTAAACGTCGCTAAATACGTCGCTAATTTTACAAAAAAGAAAAAAACTGAATTGTTCCAAACTATTATTCCTATAATTTATAAATTTCTAATTAGAAATAGACCCGGAGCAACCGTCCGTTGAATTCTCTGGGTTCGCCGACCCCTTCGGTGGAACACTCGACACCGGTATATTAACATAATTTAATATGAATAAAAATATCACAGTCATATAATTAATACACACAAATATTATAGACAGACAATAAAAGTATCACAGTCCTACAATTAATACACACAAATATCACAGTCACACAATACACAAAAAATAAAAGTATCACAGTCACACAAAATACATAATATATAAGTATCACAGTCACAAAATAGGCATAAACAGCGTCACAAAATACATAATATATAAGTATCACAGTATCACAGTCACACAAAATGCATAATATATAAGTATGTGAAACATCACAGTATCAATCTCGAGGATATCCAATACGCTGGGGCAGATACCAGTCCCTCAAATACTGCGCATAAACAGCGTTTATGTTATCAATTTCCGCTATGGGTGCTGGGTGACTGGAACTCCCCGTCTGAGATACAGCTGCTATAGGTGCTGGGTGACTGGAACTCCCCGTCTGAGATACAGCAGGTGGTATCTCTTCTTCCTTAATAGTAGAAGACATCACTTCCTCCTTAACAGTAGGAGGCATCACTTCCTTCTTAACAATAGGAGGTGTCGCTCTCTTGGGTGCCATCTGGTAAGATAGATGAAAACAAAGAATATAATTAGACGACTCACAAAGAATTAGCTGTTTATTGCAGTATAATAATAACTTATATCAATTACTAACCAATCTTAGCTATTTACTTAGTGTCCTAACCCATACTAACTCTTGCACTACCCAACTGATAACACTACTCCACATTGCTATTCTAACTGATATCTCCCCAATATCTTACTATCTAACCTATCTTAACCAATTACCATTCTACATAGAGTCAATCAAAATATTAAACAATCTCTACAGGGAAGGTGAGATCAGATTTGATGCAAGAAATTAATTAAAAACATGCTAAGATTAAAGAACAACAGGGCCTTAATAGTGAAGCTTCAGATTTGACGCATAAAATTAAGTAGGCTAGTAAAGTGGGACTTTGATCTTATTGACACTTATATTGATAGCTGATTAGGTTGATTCTATGGAATTCATATTTTTGCAGTTGTTTCTATTGTTATATGTACACTGACAACTTATCCTTCAGGTAGAGACAATTGGAGCTATTTCAAAAAGGGAAAAGACAACATTCATCCTTGAACAAGACCTAATACAAATATATATATGTCAACATATAAAGAATTCAGAATAAAGAAGAAATCTCTAGGATACTACAACTATGCGCCAGTGATACCTTCAAATTATATCTTGAAGGATAACTCATACGGAGATCAATGAAAGAATTTAGATGAATCTTTTTTTTTGAAAGATGGAAGAATTATGTACTTAATCAACTATGTTGCCCCAAGCTTCTTCATTTTTTAGTTTCGTGTTACTTGGGATTAAAATATTCCTTTATAAGACTTGGATAAATATGTTATTGTTTTTTAGTTCAGCTTCCATTTAACTTTACCATCAAAGGGAATAGCTCTAGAAACAATAGCTTGCGTAGTTGTATAGATTGGGTTCTTTTACTTAACCCAAATATGCTTTAGATATTTCTTCTAGCATGACTTCTTCTATTGTGACTCTACCATTTTCCTCAGTATATGTTGAATAAGTCTACGAAATTATCTGTACATACATGAAATACATATTAAGAAATGATTTTCTACCTTATTTGTGTGTAATTTTAAAAGAAAGTCATTGCTACCAGAAAACTTATATGTAGGGGAGTATTTGTTTGCCTTCAGAATGTTGATGGTCCTGTTCGTCGAGAATTCTCTTTTATTGACTCGTTGTACCTTTGGGAGGTAAGTCTTTGTTTGGTAGAAGGAATTTTATTTTCCTTACTCTAGTTTCACCTTTACAAGGGAAATCACCTTTTAAAAAGTACAAACAAAATAGTCTCTTTCTTCTCATATTCCAAACCACTCAACCTTTGACCATTCCCAACACTACTAGAAAAAGCGGGATTAGCGACGTATTTTAGCGACTCCTGGTATAAACGTCGCTAAATCAGCGACTCCATTAAAAACGTCGCTAAACGTCGCCAAATGGCGACGTTTAGCGACGTTCAGCGACTTTTATTCAGATTTTAAAAGATGAGTCGCTATAAGTTCAATTAAGGTCGCTAAACGTCACTAATATATCTGATTTAGCGACGTTTAGCGGCGTAATTAGCGACGTATATATCAAAAATATTTAGCAACGTGTTGAGCGACGTCTTTGACGTTGCTAAATTTTAATTTAGTGACATTTTAATTGTACGTCGCTAAACGTCGCTAATTTTTGGTTAATTATGGCTCAGATTCTTTTTCCCCATCTGTCAAAATTTTGAACGTTTTCGATTTCCTCCGCCCCCCCTCCCTCTCCGGCGACCGGCTCTCCACGGCTGCGGCTACTCCGGCACCCCCCTCCTCCTCCTCGAGCTCTAGGTAATCTCTCTCTCTCTCTCTCTCTCTCATGTGACACTTACACAACTGATGACTGGATAGACACGACACATGCACACAGACACGACACACGCAGACAGACACTGACAGACACACATGACACACACACACACAGATGCAGATATACACACACACACACACACACTCATACAGACACTGACATGGGACTGATTTACACAGGGAGTCGGGTTCTTTACTGTGTCTTCACTGTATGTGCACTGTGTTGGCACTGATACCTCAGTGTATCAGTCAGTAGAGAGCTTGGGTTTCTTTGTATGGGTAGTTCAGTAAAAGAGGAGTGAGGGTTAAGGTTTTTCTAAGTATTTAGCTAAGTTTTCAATCATGAGATATTTGGTAGTGTTGAATGTGGGTAGTGTTGTTTTATATGAAGGTAGGGCTATGTTGAGCTTAGTATATCAGTGAGATTAGTGTATCAGTGAGTTTAGTTTAGTGTATCAGTGAGTTTAGTGTATCAATGAGTGAGTGAGTGAGTAAGTTCAGTGACTTTATATTTTTGTGTGAGGGAGGGAAAGCTCGGGCCGTAAAACTGTGCATCAGTATGCCAGTGTATCAGGGGGGAATCGGTTTCACTGGTGTGCACAGTGTGCCTCGACCACACTGTGTATCAGTGTACTAGTGGTCGAGCCTTGTAGTGGCCAGTGAGAAGGAGGTCTGCAACAGTGAGCAGTCAACTGAAGAGGAAAACCATCAGCACTGTGTCATTTCAGCAACCATGTATCAGTAAGTATCAACAAGTCCCACTGTATCAGTATCCGTTTTCAGTTGCATTTAGTGAGCTATGTATACTAGTGTTAGTTAGCTTAGTGTCAAGGTATTGGTTAGTTGGTTTAAGATGGGTTAGCATGAGTTATTGGGTAGAAGTTAAGGGTATCAGTTTAGTATTAAATTAATACATAGTTAGTGTAGTTAAATAGTTACTTATTAATATACTTGATTTTGTTAATAGTTAGCTAAGTAACTATATGTCCTAGTAAGCATTGTATACAGTAAAGAACCCAAGCTTTTACCAATAGTATAAAATATTAAAAAACTAAGAGACTTGGCCTCTTTTTAGTTGTTTTGAATATTGCTTATTTTAGACTTTGATAAATGAAAGTATGTATTATATCAGTTATGATTTTTATAGTACGGTTAAGTTATGAAGTTAGGTGATAAACCACTGTATGTAATAATTTATATGATACATAATGTCATTTTTGCAGAAGTATCTAGAAATGGATATGAATTACTATCTGCGTCATCGTTCGTGGATGTACAACCGTCATCCTGATGACATGTGCGGTGTGCGGGATGAATTCATTGAGGGTGTACAGCAGTTCCTGCAGTTCGCCAAGGCTTTCCCTCAGTACATAGACGGTACCAAAATTAAGTGTCCGTGTGTGAAATATCGCAACAGGAAATATCATCCAGAAGTGGAAGTTACATATCATTTATACTCGAAGGGCTTTACACCGAATTACTATCAGTGGACCGTGCACGAAGAACTTGTATCTCTAGCATCAGAGTCGGAGCCCTATGTGGAGCCGTATATGGATGTCCAAGACCACGATGCTTACGACGACGGGTTGGTGAACATGGTTTATGATGCGGCGGGGCCTAGATTCAATCCGGACAATTATGATGCGGCAGGACCTAGTTTCAATTCAGACAATTATGATGCAGCTGAGAAGGCACCGAATGCCGATGCTGTAAAGTTTATGGAGTTGCTGGAGAATGCAAGGACTCCACTATATCCTGGTTATGAGGATCATTCACCGTTGGAGGTGGTTACAAGATTATTGAGCATCAAGTCCAATTTTAACATGTCGCAAGAATGCTATAATCAACTGCTCGATTTGATTATAGAGATCTTGCCCGAGGGTGCAAAGTTGCCTAAAGACTTCTATCGATCTAAGAGGATGGTGAGATCGCTTTGGATGGGATACGAGAAAATCGATGCATGTCGCAACGGGTGCATGTTGTACTACAAAGACGACAAGGATGAAGATGCGTGCAGATTCTGTGGTGCTGATCGCTACAAGGCCACTGTTAGAGGAAAGTCTGTCGGTGCAAGGAAGCCTACCGATTCGATGCACTACTTGCCTTTGACGCCGTGGTTGCAGCGGTTGTTTATGGTTAAGGAGACTGTAGAAAACATGAGTTGGCACAGGCGAAAATAGATCGAAGGAGTATTGGATCATCCATCCGATGGAGAAGCATGGAAGCACTTTGATCGAGAGTATCCATATTTTGCCGAGGAAGCGCGTAATGTCAGATTGGGGCTCTCTTCTGACGGTTTTACCACATTCGGACTTTCGGGCTTCCAGTATTCGTGTTGGCCTGTGATCGTCACTCCGTACAATCTACCGCCTTGGATGTGCATGAAGACTCCGTATATGTTCCTAACTGTTATTATCCCAGGTCCGAACAATTCGAAGAGGAACATCAATGTGTATTTACAGCCTTTGATAGATGAGTTGAATCAGCTGTGGGAAGTAGGTGCCAACACGTACGATGTTTCTAGAAAGCAGAATTTTCAGATGAGGGCAGCACTTATGTGGACCATCAACGACTTTTCGGCCTATGGAATGTTATCGGGATGGAGCACCCATGGTCGTCTCTCATGTCCGTATTGCATGGACCGTTCTCAGGCTTTCACGGAGGCAAACCGTGCTTCTTCGATTGTCATCGACAATTTTTGCCGAAGGATCATCCGTACCGGAGGAACCGGAATGCTTTTCGTGCGGGAGTTGTGGAGAAGGCCAATCCACCGCCAAGGTGGCCCGGATGCACGATATGGGAAGAGGTAAAAGATTTACCAAGTGCTATCGAAGAGCCTGCTAAGGGGTACAAGTGTGACGGATTTGGTCGCACCCATAACTGGACGAAGAGGAGTATATTCTGGGATCTGCCATATTGGAGCACCAATCTGATCAGACATAACCTTGATGTCATGCATATCGAGAAGAATGTGTTTGATAACATAATTAATACTGTAATGGAGGTAAAGGGGAAGACGAAAGATAATCCGAAGGCCAGGTTAGACTTAGAAGAAAATGTTGACGTCCTGCATTGCATTTGATAGAGGAGGGGAATGGAAAGTTAAAGCAACCTAAGTTAGTTTTCTCACTGGATAAAGAGGATGAAGGTAGACTTTGTAGGTGGATTCAGGGTCTAAAGTTTCCAGACGGGTACGTATTGAACTTGAGAAGATGCGTCGACCTCAAGGGGAACAAACTGGTGGGTATGAAGAGCCACGAATGTCACGTATTCATGGAGAGGTTAATTTTGATTGCATTTCGGGAATTCTTACCGCAGGTCGTTTGGGACCCATTCACAAAGCTGAGCATATTCTTCAGAGATCTTTGTTGTACTAAGTTGCTCGTCGATCGTCTAGAAAAGCAAGAGAGGGACATTGCGGTAACACTATATAAGCTCAAGAAGGTGTTTTCTCCTGGATTCTTCGACTCTTTGGAGCATTTGCCAATTCATCTTTCCAATGAGGCACGTATTGGTGGTCCTGTCAGTTATCGGTGGATGTACCCCTTCGAGCGGCATCTGAATCACCTAAAAAGAAAGGTGAAAAATAAGGCACGGGTTGAAGGCTCTATTTGTGAAGCTTATGTTCTCGAGGAGATTACAAACTTTTGCTCGACGTATTTCAAACCACATGTTGCTACTAATAGGACGAAAGCTCCCAGAAACGACGATGCATATCAGGAATCTAATTATGCAATACTCAAAGTATTCAATGCATCCGGAAAGCCTTCGGGAAAAATAAAGAAGAGATATTTGAATGACGATGAGCTAAGGGCTGCTCAATTGTATATATTACTCAATTGCGACAAGGATGAAGTGGAGAAGCTAGAGGGGTAAGTAATTAATACATCAACGTTTACATCATCTCAATGTAATAGTATAAGATACTATTATGCTACTAATCAGCAATTGCTTCATTGTTTTTCAGCACATATAATGATGAGTTGAGGTCGGTTAGAACCTACATAACAGATGAAGAAGTAGAACAAGATATGAGATGCCATTTTCCTTCTTGGTTGAGCGCATATGTAAGATGCTTGGTAATTACTTTTTATTTTTGCACTTGCAAAACAAATAACTTACTATCGCTACTTTGGTATTTAGGTCGATCGTCTAATATCACTCGAGACTGAATCTATTAGAACTCTAGCCAAGGGACCAATTACTGCCGTAAAAATATGGCCAAGTTTCTGTGTGAATGGGTTCAGGTTCAAGTCAATAAATGCTCCTATCAGAGACAGCTTTCTGGATCTTGATTCCACGAAAAATAGTGGTTTGTGTATCAAATCTTCAAACTACAAAGACGTCAATCCGGGCAATAATTTTTTTGGCATCTTACGAGAGATTGTGGAGTTGACATATAATTATGGCACAGAACCTGCTAATATCGTGCTATTCAGGTATGAATGGTTCGATCCGATTCAAGATCAAGATTGGAAAATTGACAAGCATGGCCTTGTGGATATAAACTACAAGCGTAGATATCAAGGCTACAAACCATTTGTCCTATCAAGTCAGGCTTAGCTCGTGTACTTCACAACTTATCCTAGACGGGGGACAGCGAGGTCGGATTGGTGGGCAGTGTGTAAGACTAAAGCTAGAAATACCTTTGACATTGACGAAATAGCTTATCAGGAGGACGATCTACCTCTTGTAACAAATATTGTAGATGTGGACTCAACGGAAGTTACTCATTACACGAGTAATAATGTAGAAGATGTAGAATTATCCGAAGAGGACGACGAAGTAGATAAAAGTGAAGACGAGGAAGAGGAAGAGCAGGACGACGAAGGCAAACAAGATGAATTTTCTGAAGATGATTGAAAATAAAAAATATTGCATATAGAATGTAACTATATTTTGACTGTAGAATATAGATCAAGGTTGGAAAATTGACGAAGTAGATGTACCCATTAACAAATATATGTATTATATTTTGACTGTAGAATGCTTTGAGATATGTATCATATTTCGACTGTAGAATGTAGTATATATTTGTGTTTCTCTATATTCATCATATGTTGTTATCAGATATGATAGGACGACGTGGAGGATGCGGCAGGTCCCGAGGTAGACAGAGTGCCACTCCGGTACTGCCTACTGTTGGTTTCGGATCATCGTCGCCCAGTACTCCAGTATATCGATCACACACATCTCCGACTGTTGGGACGAGTAGTCCCTGGTGTGATAGTACACCCTTGTCCAGCGTTCCTTCCGCTGACGGAACCATGGGAACAGATGAGCATGTCGAGGAGGTCGTGCCGACGTTGTCCCAGCATCAGCAAGATCCTCCATGCGCACCTCCGGAGGAGACGAGGACAGAGATTTGGACCGACGGTATAAAGTAAGTCAATTAGATGGTTTAGTATATATTTGTGTTTCTCTTTATTCATCGTATATTGACTTTTTCAGTAATCTAAATTATTATCTCTGTATAGATATCGTCCATCGTCGGTTCAGAGACGCTTGGGCCAATTTCTGAGGAACAACTACGGTGGCCCTTGGATCAACTACTCTGAGGCTCCGGAGGAGAGGAAGGCGTTCTGGTTTGCGCACTTTCAGGTAAAAGTATATTAAATAAATCCTCTAATTTATGCATATTATATAACTTATTCGTGATGCTAACTTAATGAATTATTTATTGTAGCAAATGTATTTTTATCCTCCGCACCGGGCCGAGTTGATCGAGCGGCTCTTTCCTACCATTGCCGCCAAGCTTATCCGAGTTGCTCTGGATGACCAGAAGGCTCGTGATCGTGCTGGAAAACCGATCCAAGGTTGGATCACGCCTGAGCAGTGGACTGCGATGAGGGCTAGATTCGACGATCCGAGCTACAAGGAAAGGTCTAAGAAGGCCAAGGCAGCTAGGCAAAATGCTGCCAAGTGGTGTGGTTGCTCGATTCCGATGACGGAACATTTCCGTCGTTTGGTATATATTTTCTTTTAAAATATATTATTTTAATATAAGTACCATAAAATGGTACTTGGAAAAAATATTTAAGTTTAGTAATAAATAATATATTTTTAACAGGTACAGAGGGGGAAGGATGCAAACATGGTGACCGTCTTCTTGGCCACCCATCGCAAGGACGGAAATCTCATTGATGAGAGGGCCTCACAGACCTATGTAAGTATTACTTTACTTTGTGTTAATTTTAATATAACTTAGGCAATTATCGAGTTTTCAAACCTTTTATAGGCCGAGTATCTTAGGCTGCGTGAGCGGGCGACTGCTAGTGCACCTACACCTGGAGAGGCTGGTACTTCGTCGCAGCCCGCTTCCATCTCCGTCGGCGGACGACCTGTGGGTAACCGCAGCTGGTGGTCTCCAGAGGGGTACGTACTACGGTACGGGCTCCTATGGCGCCCTGGTTGCGACGTAGTCATCTAGGGCCTCCCCGACAGCTGCGTATTCCACACACCCCTCGCAGTCGCAGCCCTCGCAGTCGTCGGCCAGAGTCCAGGAGGCCGTTGACCGTCAGATTCCGTCTCTCCGTGACGAGTTGCTGCAAAGTATGGAGGAGCAGTCCCGGTCCCAGCCGCAGGCGGACGATCCGATGCTCATCGCACGATTGGATATGCTCGACCGCAGCATGACGGAGCTACAGGATTTAACAAATGATATTAGAGCCTCCAATGACCGCAACATCATGGAGCTGCAGGCGTCACAGCTATCGATGGGCGAGAAGCTGACGAGGATGCAGGATTCAATGGGTCATAGCAGTACGAGGCTGTTATCTACCCTGGATTCTTACAACCAGCGACTCACAGACTTGGAGCGGGCACGGCCTCCACCGACGTCACTTCCTTCTCTATCGACATCGGTATCGATTCCACGGGACGAGTATGAGGAGTTCTTATCCTTCAAGTGCGCCGGTGGTCAGCCTCCTGCAGATCCGCAGTAGTATAGTTATTTTTATTATTATTTAGGATGCGATTGTATATGAATTATTGATACTTCAACAATAGGCATGATGTATGATGCTTCTTATGGTCTTTAATTTTTTAGTTAATTTAATTGGATTATATAGTTATCTTGCATATCCATATTTGTCCTATACTATAATAATTTTTTTATATGGCCCGATATTTCGCACGGGACTTTGCGCATACTTCGTTGCACGTATTGTGGGCCCACTGTCCCCCTCAACTCCTACCATTAATAAATGAAAGGAATAATACGCCTCCATGGCTTGATCCATTGATCTTCCGCCACCTAGTCAGGAACTTATACCTCTCTTCGGTAAACACAATGGTCACTCGAGTTCGATTTCTATATTATGAATTATTGATACTTCAACAATAGTCCTTGGTATTGGATACTTATCTCGTATTTGTACTGTTCACCTTATATATTGTTAAACTTTGGCTACATCTACAATTCCAGCATTGAATACTTAATTCCAGCATTGAATACTTACTTGATATGTCCCCACAAGGCACAATACAATGTCTAATATATATAGTTCCCAAAATATTAATATATCGACCTGACTGATGTTGAACATTATAACGAAACATTGGAAAATACATATTAATTATATGCATTTTGGGATAGAAAGAACTTAATCTTATATATGTTATAATAGGCATGATGTAATAAATAGCAAGTGGAGAGAAAACAAATAATTGCATATAATCTTCAAACCAGGGTTTTAAAAAGCTAACCGAAGATTGATCTGGACAAGACACTGGATCGGACCAAATTGGTTCAACTAGTAGATTAATTTAAGTAGCAGTCATCTAGGGCCTCCCCGCAGCTGCTAGTACACTAATTTTTTTTATTTTTTTTAAAATTAGCGACGATTTTAGCGACGTTTAGCGACGTTAAGTTACGTCGCTAAATAAGTCGCTAATTAGCGATGCTGTAACAAGTCGCTAAATACGTCGCTAAAAACGTCGCTATACGTCGCCAATTGCTGACATGGCAGAATAGCCAGGTCTTTAAAGACGTCGGTGTAACGTCGCTATATAAGTCGCTAATCAGCGACGTTTAGCGACTTTAAAAATGTCACTATTTAGTGACTCGGCGTCGGTAAACGTCGCTAAATTTTGCGACACACTAAAGTCGCTAAAAACGTCGGTATAGCGACGTTTAGCGACGTATTTTTTTTTACGACTTGGGTTTTTCCGACAACTTTATAACGTCGCTAATTACGTCGCTAAACCTATATTAGCGATAATTTTTGGTTATTTAGCAACGTTTTTAGACGTCGCTAATTTGACTTTTTCTGGTAGTGCAACTAATTGGCAAGCTCAGGGTTGAGTTCTTTTTTCTGTCGTGTTTCTCTTGTTATTTTTTTAAAGGTTGTATCTGTCCTTGTCAATTATAATCATTGACAACTGAAATTGGTTGGGTACTTGGTATACTTTTTAAAACTTGATCAAAAATCCTAAACCTAACCCTAACCCTAACCCTAACCCTAACCCCAGGTCAAAAAACCTAACCCTAAACCTAACCCTAACCCCTAATCAAAAACCCTAGAGAGAGAGAGAGAGTGTCGTGTGTGTCTGTGTGTGTGTGTGTGTCGTGTGTATGTGTCGTGTGTGTCTGTGTGTGTGTGTGTGTGTCGTGTGTGTGTGTGTGTGTGTGTGTGTGTGTCTACGTGTGTGTGTGTGTGTCGTGTGTGTCTGTCAGTGTCTGTGTGTGTGTGTCGTGTCTGTCAAGTGTGTGTTGTGTCAGTGTCACATGTGAGGGAGAGAGAGAGAGAGAGAGAGAGAGAGAGAGAGAGAGAGAGTTAGGGTTTACCTAGAGCTCGAGGAGGAGGAGGGGGATGCCGGAGTAGCCGCAGCCGTGGAGAGCAAGTCGCCGGAGAGGGGGGGTGGGGAAAATCGAAAGATTTTGTAAACTTTCAAAATTTTCGCAGATGGGAGAAAAGAAAACTGAGCCATAATTAACGAAAATTTAGCGACGTCAAATACGTCGCTAAATACGTCGCTAAATATTTTTAATATATATGTCGCTAATTACGACGCTAAACGTCGCTAAAGTAGACATTTTAGCGACCTTAATTAAACTTATAGCGACTAATCTTTTAAAATCTTAATAAAAGTCGCTAAACGTCGCTAAATGTCGCCATTTAGCGACGTCTAGCGACGTTTTTGTTGGAGTCGCTAATTTAGCGACGTTTTTATATGGAGTCGCTAAAATGCGTCGCTAATACCGCTTTTTCTAGTAGTGCCCATTCACCCCCAAATGAAGAACGCTACTAACCGCCTCCTTATAGACCTCAAGAAGATGCCAAGCATTGTTGTATCTGAACAAAATCGATCGCCTAGCTTCCATCTGAGAGAGACACCTGAATCGGGGAGTGATCTGTTTTCCCAGCTGCCAGTCCCTCCGCTACCACATTAGGGAATTTTTCAGACCAGTACCTATTACCTAAAGCACGATCCAATTGGAACGCCAATTGTTTTTAAAATGCTTTATTATTCCAGGTCCAAATATGGCCAGCTCTATCCAGCCCTTGTAACCCGACTGTAGTAAACAAAATTGAAAGTCATGAAGGATGGCATCAGGTACCCTCTTGTCTCCAGTTTTTTTCATGCCCATATAGCAAGGAATAATATTAAAATCTCCTATAATCAACAATGGCAATTTCTACGTCAACTCAGCCATAATGCTAACTCGTATTAGATCATGCCACAGACTCTCCCTGTGATTCCTATCATTTTGTCCATAAACCGCACAAAAAATAAAACAAAGGCCACCCTTATTCGTGAATAAAATCACAATCACTTGTTCAGATACTAACAATACCTGACCATCCTAGTTTCCTCCATCCCATCTCACCCAAATCCTCGCCATACGACATAGATGAAGATTGTTCACCTGAGTCCAATGCCTCAGCGTCCTTCGAACCAACATATGTTCAGACTTAATTTTTGTCTCCAACAATGCATTTATCGAACACTGCCCCCTCCTAAACACATCCTTAATCTTCTTCCAATGCCCAATCGAGCATGCTCTTCGTACATTCCATGAGATCATAAACCTGGATTAATAATAGTTTCCCCATGAACATCATTGGGCATAGTTTTTGGGTACGTACCAAGTTAATTTTTCTATATATCCACCCCCTCTGCATCATCCATAATCATGTTTGCCTCCTTCTGCATCAGAGTCGTCAATGCTGGATTATCATGTACCAGAGCCCCTCCCTCACTCTCCACTTGCACATTATGTGATCTATGTACATCCTCCTAAGTATTGCTCGTATGCCTCTTTCGACTATTAGCCCCAACAAAATTTTCTTTAGATCAATCCTTATTCCCTTTGCCACTAGTAGACATCTTCCTGTGAGTCATCATTCCGGCTGGAGCTTCATATCTTGCTTGGAACAATACAGTGCCATCTCAGGGTTGGTCGGCCTGAGTTGTTGTAAGGCTGATACCCTCCATGCCTTCCTTCCCTAAATTCGCTCGGGTAAATATTGGCGTCTATTGGGTTCTAGTGCCATGGTTCTGGTGAATCAAAGTTTGCAGGGTAAATGCAGACTTCTCCCCCTTAATTATTGCTGCCCACACAACGACTTTCCTCCTGCAGTCCAGGCAGCACAATAACTATCTCCAGGCTACGTCGATCATCTAGCCCCACATCCTCATGTTGAGTACAGATCTCCATCCCATGTGGCGGTGATGCCAATACCATTGTATTATTATTCTCTTCCTCATTTCAGTGTGACTCCCCCGGCTGCGTTTGTGTGATCCCCTACCACTTCTACTGCCATTTTGTATTGTTGGCTCAGGTATACGGAACATGAGCACTTCACGGAACAGTACCAGTACCTGAGGGCGAGGTGATCGCTGAGGACTTCTCCTGAACATCTGCTTCTCCATGCTCAGTTTTTATAGCAAATTAAACTCTTTATTTCCTATTTATGAGAACATTTGTAACAGACAATATCGGGTTGTTCCCCGATTTTTAATTACTTGTGACTGGATGTTGTTTATTTCTTTTGCTGATATTGCTATCTTTATTCTGTGGATGAGATTAGTAAACCCTGACTATTGTAATACAGCTTAAGTATGCCCCGATGGATCCATTAAATTGGATTTGTCCATCGGTGCATGCTGCTGGCCATTGCCACGTGTCCAGTCCCCGATATTTTGGGACTGGGGCGTGACATGGTTTTTGTGGTGGCCCATGCAGGTCCACGACTAAATTGTTCGGTTTCAACTTAGGGACCGAACAAGCCTGCACTAAGAATAGAATAAATTTTAGGATCTCATCCACTTGCTTGAATCGTTCTTGATATCTGTATCGTATTCGAATTAATTTTTGACTTGCATCTTGCCTTGAATCCTGTGCGCTTCTTATATTATATTTTTGATGCAGAGTGATGGATCCAAGAAGCAGAGACGAGAATCCCTTGAGTACACCACACGATGCTGTGGTCACTTATGATGAAGTAGTGACACCCGAAGACCGAGGATAATCTTCTCAAAGCGATCAAGCAGCCCAGCATAATTCAAGGTTCCGGCGTGATGACATCCCACCTCCGCCGCAGTTCGTTCCACCAATGCCTGTATTCCCTCAAGGACATCCTATTGACGGGCAACATATGTTCCAAATGATCTACGCAATGATGCAAGCCCAGCAATAAGTCCAAAATGAGGCCCATCGTCGTGAGGCTGAGTACTTGAGGAATAGCATAGTAAATGCATTGGAGCAGGCCAACCTACCAGCTCGACATCCAACGATAGGCTCCATCACAGACTTTCGCCAGCTGAAGCCCCGTACCTTCTCAGGCAAGGAAGATCCCATAGAAGTTCATGAGTGGCTCACCAACATACAACATCAATTAGAAGCAGTAGAGCTTCCAAGGGAACGGTGGATGACTGCCGTCAGAATGCAATTGACGGGCAATGCACATCACTGGTGGCTATCTGAAGAGAGACGGCTCGGACCAGACCGAGTCACTTGGGAAGAGTTCTCCAGACTCTTTTAGGAGATGTACATTCCAGCTATCGCTCGATCAGAACTGTGGGACAAGTTCAATCGCCTCATTCAGGATACTATGACGGTGGAAGAGTACAACGCTGAGTTCATTCGTCTAAGTCGCTTCGCCCCTACCTTGATCCCAACAGAAGAAGAAAAGTCTGAGAAGTTCTTTGATGGGCTAAAATTTGAGCTACAAAGAATGATCGGATCTGTCGTACCTACTTCGTATACAGATGTCCTTGCTGCAGCTCAACGTATGGAGCGTGTCATCAGACGAGAATCCAACCTGAAGAGGCCTTCCACATCAGCACCAGCCAGAGCAACGAATGGAGAAGCTGCCAAGAAACCTCATCTGCATCAAGCACCACAGGGAACTGCATCCAAATCCCTCACTCTTCCTACTTGTTACTACTGCGGCAAGATAGGCCATGTTGAGAAGGAGTGTAGACGAAAATTCGGACTGTGCTTAGGGTGCGGATCCAGACAGCATGCAGTGAGGGATTGTCCTGAGCGTAGAGAAGGAGCACCAAGGGCAAACCAACAAGCTCTACCAGCACCAGGAGGACATCAACCAAGGCCACCCTTGGCACTTCAAGCAGCACCCTACCAGCAAGCCCAGCAATAACAGAGGGCACCACCTCAAGGACGCGGACAAGCTTTTGCTATGACTTTGGAGGACGCTCAGACTCTTGGAGTAGCTAATGCGCGTAAGTTTTTGTAGTTCCGTTTCTAGCATTCCTGTAGTTCGTGCCTGCTGGTTCGTGAACCTAGACTTAACCTTACAGTTTTAAACTTGCTAATCTAGTGATAACCTAGAATTGTTAATCTATTATGTTTTTAAAGAATAACTTAGAATGTTTTATAAATGTTAAACTGATATGTTTTAAAGGATAACCTGGTTTTCTAAAAAACTGTAATTTTCTAGATTTCCTACATTTGGGAAATTGTATAACTTCTATTGCTTAGGAAAATGATTTTCCCTATGTGTTTAAACCCTCAACCTTGATTTTCTGATTCGAATAAATTTTGCAACCGTGTCATCTCCGTTGACCAGTTATTCTATGATTGCGAGGACGCAATCCTCTTAAGGGGGGTAGATTGTAAACCCCCTGATTTTCAAGAATTTTTAAATTTGAATTTTTTACAATTTTCTGGAATTTTCTGAGAATTTTCTGTAATTAAATTCAGGTGTTTTAATTATTAAATAATTTTTAAATGATAATAAATAATATTAAAATATTATAAAAATAATATTTTATGGTGTAAAATAAAAAACTAGATATAGGGTAATTTTCCTGGAATTTATTGGACCCCGAACCTATTTTTATAAGCCTTAAAAACCCTATCTTTAAATAAACCAAATAAACCGGGTTGAACCGGGTTCGAACCGGGCTGAACCGGCCTGAACCCGGTCCAACCGAACCGGACCGGACCGCTCAGCTAGCGGGTCGGGCCGGGTCTGCCCAAACCCGCACCTGCTCCGACCCGACCCGACCCGACCCGCACGACCGATCCCTCTCCCCCGACCCCTCGCTTCCCCTGCCTCCGACCGGCCAACTCGCCGCCGGCTCCTCCTCTTCTCCAGCCCTCCGCCTCCCATAACGCTTGCCAGCCCCTCCTCTTCCTCTTCCCTACGCCGGCCGCCTCTCCCCCTCCCTCGGCTTCCTATAAAACCCCTATCCCCTCCTTCTCCGGCCACTCCCCTCGCCGCCTGTGACCCAGCTCCGCCCTGGACCTCCCGAGCCCCCGCCGGCTACCTCCTCCACCTCCTCCTCGCAGAACCCGCACTTCCTCCACCACCCTCTCCCGGCCCAGCCACCCTTGCCGGCGCCGTCCCCGTATCACCCGCAGCAGCTCCGAGTGTCCCCGCCTCGTCGCAGCCTCGCCGTGCAGTGCCGCTCCGCCGACGAGCCGACGACACAACCCCGAGCCTCCCGGCCTCCCCGTCGTGCAGCGCAGATCCGCCGACGAGCCAGCTCCGGCCGCCGCAGAGCCTCTGACTCAGAAACCCTAACCCTAGCTTCTGTGGAACAGTACCCTGACACGTGTCGGACACGAAGAATTCGACTTCCCGGAGCCCTGTTCAGGTACCAATATCTCCCTCCTCGCTGCCCTATTTTTAATTCCGTCAGTTGCATCGCGTAGCCTGTATGACCCCTTCGGTGCCCGTGCAACCCGCTCGGTGCATCGCGTCCTGTGGTGATCGTGAACCGCGATCCAAAAACAGGAAAACCAACGCCCTATTTTACCCCAGAACCGAGTACGCCCTGCCAAACGGGACGACTTGGTCGCGTGCGGTCTTCACCGATACGTGCGCGTCATTGATACGGATGTGTGGGATTTCGCAGAAGTTGATTTGGATTTGCATGCACACCGAAATCAATGCGTATCCGCGGACACCGTCCCGTATCCGTCCTTTCTGGATATCGCTGTAATTTAGTGTACACACGTCGGATCGAGACGAAACTTGCGCCATCGGACTCATAGTAATACGCTGGTCCTGTGAGCCAAGTTTGGTTCGATTCTGAGAACGTTGACAAAATCGTGTGTCGTGGGCCCCACAAGCTCTACTTGACAGACGATTTTGTGATCGGCTCATCGGAATCCAATTCTGAAAGTTCTGTTGGGTTCGTGTCATCGTTCCTGACTTGTTGACACTAAGTTGGATGAATTTGGAGAACGTTGACCCTGACTCACTTTTTGGTGTAAGGTGGCCCACAGGTGGACCCCGCCTTGACCTGAAAATATCATTTTTGCTTCTCTGTCCAAATTGGACTCAAGGACAGGCGTTTCTAGCTGATTAATATTTTTTGGATCTGATGATGATGTCTATTTCAGCAACCGGAGTACTGCCTGCAAATCCAGCTGCTGCCAGAGTTACAATTGGAGCCGAAATACCAGGCAAGTGTACTTTGCCAAATCCTGCAGCTTTTGCTACTTATTTTCTTGACATATATACTTGTTGTACATGCTTAAACCTAGGACCGTGTGACTTACTTAGCGTCCGATTATAGTCGGGTGCCAACACTGTACGCAGGGTTGTGTAATGTCACTTAGACATGGATATCGTGACATTTACATTCTCGTACTTGCCATATCAAGTACATTATACCCAGGACACCTGACACGAATCATGAGACAGAATCTTCCTGATTATTCAAGGTGATTCTGTATAGGATACAGGTTTCATGACATAGATATTATTTTCTTAGATCTTATTATGACTGGTTGCATTAGTTTTGATCCTGCGTGTCATAGACATGAGACGTGAGATTACATTGGGTGGAGAGAGATTTACCATACAAAAGGCTGAATATATATATATAATACTTAATGGATGTGCCTTAGTCTCTGGCAACAGAACTATGGTACCGTACTGGCCCTTCGAGAAAATACTGCTATGGTTTCTTCAACACTGATCCTGTAGTAGTCTCAGCCCGAGTATGACTAAAACTCTCACTTGCATATCACTTAACTGGTTTATTTATTTACCCTATTTATTTCATTTATTTCCTGTACTACATTATTATGGCTTGAGCTTTCTTGTACCTTGCTATGTCCCCTGAGGACCTGGATCCGGATTATGTCTCCAGGATTAGCAGACGAGGTTTATCCAGAGGTATACGGAACAGGAGCACTTCACGGAACAGTACCAGTACCTGAGGGCGAGGTGATCGCTGAGGACTTCTCCTGAACATCTGCTTCTCCATGCTCAGTTTTTATAGCAAATTAAACTCTTTATTTCCTATTTATGAGAACATTTGTAACAGACTTAATATCGGGTTGTTCCCCAATTTTTAATTACTTGTGACTGGATGTTGTTTATTTCTTTTGCTAATATTGCTATCTTTATTCTGTGGATGAGATTAGTAAACCCTGACTATTGTAATACAGCTTAAGTATGCCCCGATGGATCCATTAAATTGGGTTTGTCCATCGGTGCATGCTGCTGGCCATTGCCACATGTCCAGTCCCCGATATTTTGTGACTGGGGCATGACACATTCCCCTTGGGTTGAGAGTTTCCACCTACCTCCCTCCTCAGGCTAGGACCGGCGGCTGCCTTATTCGCTGAAACAGACCTATGAGTCGATTGAATTTGAACACCCACGGGATTTTGCTACCCTCCTCCTGGCTTCCTAGTTGGTTGTCTCTGACTGGTACAATCTCCTTGGCATGCCCTCTTGCCAGTTGTCGATACCCGCCTCCATTGGTCGATGCCTGTTCCTCTGTTTCCCGTACCCCACTTCCACCGCTCCATAATCAACCATCCACTCACTATATCTCGCTTCCTTTGGCTGCCCACGATCGATGCTTTCCCTCAATCCACCTTTGGCGTCGAACCTGGATCCCAGGTGCTCCCAGATCCTAGCTTGAGATATCTACCACCATCGCTAAGAGGGGGAACCCTAATTCTCATGCCATTATATACATATATATATATGAAAAAGGTAATAGTATATATTGTAAATAAATGGATGATAGGACTCAAATGCCTATCACCCGAAATATCTCATTCATCCACTCTATCTTAGACCAACTCCCTAAACACAACAAACAAGTCTTACCCTTAATACAACCAATTCCCTTTCCTAGAATGGGAACTCACCCAAACTATTGTTTAATCACTTTGCTTCTTCCTTCGAGCTCTCACTTTCGCATGGGGTACTTTCATGCTGAAGCAGCTAAACCTATTTCTCATTAACCTTACAGAGATGATCTGACCCCAAAGCTATATTATCATCAGTAGTAGCATATCCAGACGTCTCCCCCATCTGCACATCTAGAACTCTCTTCTTGACACCAATTTTTGGTAGTCATTTCTATATAACCCTCAGAAGGGACCCGAGCACCATTTGGTATTACTTCAGTCACTAGCATCATCGCGGCTGACTGATCAGCAACCTCAATCACAGTTGACCTGGAGTCCTTTGATGTTATAGAAGGTATCCCCAACGCTATATCATTATCTATAGATGTCATCCTCTTCCATCATCATCCAAAGAAGACAACCCAACATCGGGAATGGGAACGAACCTTTCCTGACTATCTACACGACCCGAGGGAGCCATAAAGCGCTAGACATAGATAATCGTATTAGGCTCCCAAGCAGGATGGGAACAAGAATCAATCTTTGTCGTCGAACAAGAGGCTATCTTTTAGAAGCAATGTCCACATAGCACTCTAGAAGTAATTTTATCAATTCTTCTCTAATAGTTTCACCTGAACAATGATCAACCTCATGTCAGATGCATCTAGACACTGAATATTTTGGCAGGATCCATTCATAAAAGACTAGAAGAACTATCAAGGCCTCACTTATAAAAGGCAAACTGGAACTTCCTTAGGCCAAGGATGCACCATCGAGGGAGCATCCATCTTGATAGGAATGCCTACGACACTTGCCAACTTGCTCCAAGCGGACCAATCCACATGAAGAGTGGCAATTTCGGGAATTGATTCCAAACAGGAGGAGCCGCCAGTAGGTCTCTATCTATAAAAATATAGGGATTCCATCTCTTGATCATAACAAGCCATCCTTCAAACATCCATGGACCATATTTGAGGATAGCGTCCAGATCCTCTTATTCCATGAAACAAATAAAGAAAATTTTGTTTTTATGGGAGAATAATTCCATATTACTTTGCGACCTCCATAACCGACAAACGAAGGAATTAAGGGAATGATAAGCCGCTCGTGGAACAACCACGTACAGAATGAGAGTCACGTACTACTTTTCACCTCCACAACCACATCATCTTCTGAGATGATCGTAGAGTGTAACCCCTCACACACGATTGACTTATCAAATTCTAAATATAGAGAATAAGATGCTTCAAGGGACTAGCACAGGGACGCCCAACTTATTGGGGGAAGAATTGTTCAAACTAGGAGCCCCAATACTAAAAGAACCTTTCTTCTTCTACGGTTTCAGAGCTAGATGACTCTCCCTCACGAAAAGGACGTGGAGATCCTAATAACTCAATAACTGCACCTGATCTTCTATAACAATACGTTCCGTTCAAGCGGACAACCGAATCAAACGGCGTTAGTGCAATGACCCAACCTGCTTTGCTCAGCGAGAAGACTCGTTTGAGGCAAAGGATTTCAGACTTGGCCCTTTAGGAGTTCAGACTTAGACTTTCAAAGGCGCGCTCGGAGTATCGCTCGACCGAAGTGAATCATCGCTAAGGTGGGTGGCTATGATGAACTTGTCTTTGCTTAGCTAGCATACTTAAAATATGGATGATACATGCTAGTCGCTAGATGAATCACCCCTTGCATGCTAATAAAGAATACAACGCACCTAGCTAAAGGAATAATCCTATTTTGTATTGCTTGTGTTAGAACATGAAAATGAAACTTGGCTTATAAGGACCCTTGCTGCTACCTTAGCTTCATGCAAATAGACCCCACTATGCCTCAAATAGATCATTTTGTACTCTTCGTAGTGCACTGCTTCTCTTGTTTACACTGCTCACCTTATGAATTATGTCGCTTGATATATTCCTTTACGGTTTTACTCCTCGCACTATCCCTTAGACCTGTTTTAACATAAATGCTTATATTTTATATAAATGCATGCTTGTATGCTTACATTATAACTTGTACTCATTTCCTCATTTTAATTCTTGTCACATAATTCATGCAATGACCTTCGGTAACACTATCTTGTCTTACATTCATCTAAGTTCTCAGAAAGACTATCGAATAGTCATTCCGTACAAGAATGAACCTGAAAGCATTCAGTACTGTTAGGTCGCCAAGGCAGTTCCCGAACTAGGTGATTTGTATCATGTCAATAATCCAAGAATAATAGCTTATGGAGCAATACTCGTCCCGTACTGAATTAAATTGCTCGGGGGGTCAATATATATATTTGTGAACAATCTTGCCTTAAACTTGAACCTATACCTGACAAGATCCTGACTCGAACTTGTACCTAATATATCTTAAATTATTCATGTACCTGTACCTGAAAAGAGGCCCAAAAAATTTTCGAATCTCGTTCCGGGGACTATCACTGGGGCACCAGGGCCGATCCGACCGGTCGGAACCTCCTGACTGTAGTCGCCTGCGTCGGGCGGGATATGTGCAATGCCCCCATGTTCCTGCTAATATACCATTCTGCCCTGAGACTACACCATCCTCTATAGCGTCGTGCCAGTGACCTCATGTTCATATAAATAAGTCATCCTCGCTTAGAGATAATCCGCGTGCGAGTCATTGTATTGCATCCAGTAATCTGAAACACCTGAACGGATATGAGCATTAAGATATTTAAATCACTTGAGCATTTTTTGTAATGCTTCTGGATAATCCATGTAACTCGTGCACCTGAGTCAGAACCCTGCTCGTGACACTCGTGTTTGCTTATGTGATTGCTCCGGGATTTTATTATATATATAATCGTGCTTGGTTTAACTTAGTTTTCCTTTGACAGGGAAGGATGAATGGTAAGTTGGTAGGTCTCGCCATGTTACTCTTATATCGTACGGTGCACTGCCACACGAGTTAGGCTTTTCATTATGCCATGACACTGATCCTAAGGCAAGAATAGAAACATAACTTAATAGATGGTGCAAGAAGCCAATATAACCTTTTTGGATTTGTCGAGCGGGCGAGAAGCCTTTCCACCAGTGTATTCATGTACTGATAACCCACCAGATTGCTTGTAGGGTGCGGGAGAACCTCGTTCGATACGGAAACCCCCTTTATGTGAGATAAGGCATGGAGTTCACTTTGGAGACTTGGAACGTTGCGTCCAAAACTGAAGCACATATACAAGACATAATGTTGGAACATCGCCTATACATTATTCCACAATTGTAGCCACTTGGCATAATTGTATTGTTTCGAGAGAAGGACTTGAGCGACTTTTAATCTCAGCCTAGCGTCGCCTGTAATACTTGTGAAATATCAATAAAGTTCTTGTTTTACTTCTATACTTGGGTTATTCATTGCTTCCTCTATTGACGACTCTGTGAACTTGTTACCAATCGCCTGTTCGTTTCTTATTCTGCTGCATTCAGACTATTTGTGCGACTCTTTAACTTAGATATTTTATAGCCTGTTCGGATCATGGCCTTGCACGAACGTAGCTTGTGCTCATGCGGCATCATATCCAGATGGAAAAGATCATCCCACGAGAGCGCTGGCACGGTGATTCACGCCTAGCAGGGACAACTGATTCCTGCAGGAGATCGGAGAGTAACAGGTTGTGTCCATGACTTTAGAACAAGGGAATTCCCAGCACGATGACTAGAGCCCCCCACAACTCTCTCTACCCAAGAAGGGTACTATTTTCTTCTAAGACTCGAGCATAAAGACTTTGGAGGACCCATCATTGGAGAAGAAGAAAAAACTATCTCGACAATCTCGGAGATTAAACGCTGATTTCGCTTCTTCCTCTATCTGAGCACATTTTTCCAAACAAGTGGATCAACATCTCTTGGTAAGGACCCCGCATCCAAAGTTGTCCTACACTCGTTGTCTTCTCTCTTAGGGCCATCAAATACCCTAGTTGCGCTTCCAGGGATGCCAGGAACATAATATATATATATATATATATATATATATATGACATCTAGCCTAACGGTTAAGACCGATGCATCTGGACGGTGAGGTTATGGGTTCGAGACCCTCCGAAGCCATTAAATTCCACTTTGGGGGAATTAATTGTGGAGTGGTGGTTGGGTGTAATACAGGTGCGTGAAGCGGTGCAGTACAGCCCAGACAGTACACGGATGCGATACGGTTGTAGGTACGGTGCTGATAGGATCTGGTACAACGTAGTGCGGTACAGCTATAGCTGCGTGAGGCCTTCGGGTTGAATGGAGCCTTCGGGCGTGGATCCTTAGGGTTGAGTTGGTGGTGCCTTCCGGCGTGGAGCCTTCGGGCTGGGTTGGTGGTGCCTTCGGGCCGGGTTGTATGTCTTTGGGCTGGGTGGGGCCTTCGGGATAGGGTTTGGGCGGGATGGGGCCTTCGGGATAGGGTTTGGGCTGGATGGGGCCTTCAGGCTAGGGATTGTATATTTAGTCCTTCAGGCTAGATTGGTTGTAAGCCTTCGGGCTAAGTTGTAGCCTCTCGAAGGGGCCTAAATAAAATTTACCTTTTTTGAATATATATATATATATATATATATATATATATATATATATATATATATAATAAAATTTTCTTTTTAAAAAACAAGGCCACTAGCCATTGAATATATGTCCATTTAACAGAGAAGTTATAAGTGAAAACCAACTTTACTAGATATATAAGTTATTATGTTATGTTGTATTAATGTTCATACAACATAACATAATAACTTATATATCTAGTAAAGTTGGTTTTCACTTATAACTTCTCTGTTAAATGGACATATATTCAATGGCTAGTGGCCTTGTTTTTTAAAAAGAAAATTTTATTTTATATATATATATATATATATATATATATATATATATATATATATATATATATATATATATATATATATATATATATATATATGGTGGTGGCTACTCCTATGAACCTAGGGTATTGGGGATAATGGGATCCTGACGCAGTGGATGAGGGTGGGGGAGCGGCCCGAGCATTAAGTGGAATGGTGGTGGACGGAGGAGTATGGACTAAGGTTGTCCGAGGGAGGGATGGCAGAGGGGTTAGGCATTATCAACAGGCTAGGGGTGAATTCTCTGGTGCGAGGGTGGCCCATGCATGATAGGCGGGTGGGGATGATGAAGAAGGCAGAGATTAGTCATTCTAAGGAGGTGGCTCAATCAGGAAGCCTAACTAGAAAGACGATGGGTATTCAGATGGGGATTAGATCATATGTTCAGAGGACGGAGTGCCAGGGATCAACGACAAGGGGAATACGCAGGGGCGGATGATAGACGGTTGGTTGTTCGTCAAGCCACCAATACTGACAAGGGAAAGGCACCTATTTATGAGCAGATTGGTGGTAAGTCTTGGGATCACATATGTTGAGCAGGGAATGCTAATGTCAATAGGCAGTTGGAATACGTAGAGCCTAAGAAGGTGGGCATTGGTCAAAGAGCATGTTTTACTAACGAGGAGGAGGAAGAGACTGCAGAGTATTGGCAAAATACGGTGATCCTTTATTTTCTGGGCAACAAACCATTTTATGGTCAAATACGTTCATATACAAATCGCATATGGAGGCCTAGCAGGAGTTTGGAGTTCTTTGTGTGGGAAATTGGGTTTTCATCGTCCGCTTTGGGTTACAGGAGGATATGGAGCGTGTAGGGTAGTCCTTGGACATGCAATGGTTGCCTTATCATAATGAAGGAGTGGTCCCCAGCTTCTCGATGCGAGAGAAGCGTTACATATGGTGCCTATTAGGGTAGGGTTTCCATAACTCCTAATACAATATTGGGGTATCTCAATGATGATGAAATTGGAAAGAATAGTTAGGAAACTAATTAAAGTTGATGATGCGACTTCTACAAGATCAAAAATGAGTTATGCAAGGGTGTTTATAGAGATTGAAGTAGGAAAAAATTACCTATACAAATGGAATATGAGGTATTGTCGGGGATTCACTCAAAATATTGAGTACGAGTGGATTCCTCCTGTTTTTCAGCACTGTAAATGGTTTGGGCATCCTTCGAAGGAGTGTCGATCAGGGGTAGAGGAAAATAAAGAGCATGGGCATAGACATACATAGCAAGTGGAGGCGAGAGGCAAGTGGAAAGTAAATACAAATCTTGTTGATGACCAAATGAATCAAGAGAGGGGGAAATGGGCAATAGAAAATGGAGCAAGAGATCGATATTGGCTTGGACAAAACTATGTTTATAGAGAGGGAATCTGGACAGCTGGAAGGGGGTGTGACTGGTAGTCGGCATCCAGTGGCTGATGGTCAAGTAGCCTCAGGTACAAGTAATCAGCTTGTCGTATTCGAGTCACACAGAAGCATGTCAAGGAGGAGTAACACAACGGCTAGTAGTCCAGGTCCTAAATTGGTATTCACGTTTGGCAAATGTGGATACTGCCAGAATAAGACAAATTAGCGACGTAACAAAGCGTTACTAATTTTTTTAAAAATGTTGCTAATTCAAATCAGTGACGATTTTTGCGTAGTCGCGTTTTATCTAGTCGCTGACAATAAAAATTTCGTAAAACGTCACTATAGCAGACATATATTAGCGACGTCTTCAAGTCGCTAATATTTTTATATTTAGCGATGTTCAGCATTACAACGTTACCTTATTAGCGACACATACTGTGTCTAGAAACGTCGCCATTTTTTTTGTAATTAGCTATGTTTTACTAAGTATTTGATTACGTCAGGATGACATGACAAATATTGTCATGTTAGCATATTAGCGATGTTTAGCGACAACTAGCGACGTCCATGGTACAAAGTATATGTAAATGTATTAATAAGCATACAAACAATAACTTAAGCAAATAAGTATGGTATAAATAAATAGGCTGCAAATAGACTAAATAATTATAATAAATAAAACTGACTTAATTTTGGTAAACTATGATATAAATAAGGTAATTTAGTATGGATATTGTGTTTACAAATATGTGTGCCTTTGGTTAGGCAACTTGGATTAAGACTGGGACTGGGTAGTTGTGACCTCAGCGCGGGATTGAACTACAAGCAAGTATACCTTGCCCAATTGTATAGTACTTTTATATGCTTTTGTTATCGTGTTTGTCTTTCCTTATTTATGTTTGTTATTTCAGTTACTGTCTTTTATGTTAATATATACTTGGACACGGTCATGTGCACGTGCTACCTGCTTTGTACATCATGCCAGTATTTTATCTGTTCTTGTACGTTACTTGTGATTTTACTTGTTACTCTAGATTTTTGTTACTTGAGTGTCTGTTGACATGACCTCGAATCCCCGTATTACTTGACTAGACTTGCCTTGACTTGATCCGTTAGTTCCTTAGGTGAGTATATCGTTATTAGACGGTGGCTATTATGATCAAATCGTGACTCGTTAGCGCCTCATCGGGCTGCGATAAAGATTTGTTCACTTGATCCCTCGATCGTTAATGCCTCACCGGGCTACGATAGAACTTAGTGATATGAATGTTAGTGCTCACCGGCCTACGATAGAACCTAGTGATATGAATGTTAGTGCCTCACCGGACAGAAGTTACTATTACCTGATTTACTTGTAGCCACGACTAATACTGTTGTTCTCATGGCATGCCACCATCTTAGTTGTCATATGTTCTTTGTCTTAGTTGTAGTATTTATTGTGTTTATTTTCTTATCTCTCTTGAATGTTATTTATTGTTACATTCGGCATGTTTATATATATCTTGTTACGTCCCAATGAGGACCTGATTCCTTTCTAGGTTATTGTTGAGCTAGCTTGGTAGACTAGATAAATGATTTTTTATTACTTTTGTTGGATTCAGGTATCGCTTGTGATAATTTTGTTATTATTTCATCTTTTATATTTTATAATGACATCTTCTGCTGTATAGCCTAGTTTTGCAACTTGTATTCTCATTTTTGAGCTTGTTCGGACATGTGTATTACAGGGCGGCTGACTGTCTTACATATTGTTTATTCATGACATATTTATTCTTCTTGTGGATTGAGATAGCACTTTATACTAGTATATAGATAGCTTGACCATATTTTATATAGCCTATACACATTCGAGTTGGGCTGGAGTCCAATTAATACATTGCTAGCCATTGCCACGTACTCTGGTCCTATGTATTTTGGGACTGGGGCATGACAATAGCGACATTCTGATACCAATTAGCGATATTTTAATGTATCGTTGATCGTCGCTAAATGTCGCTATCCTGTAAAAAAATAAAAATATATGGATAATGTAAAATAATTTCCATAACAATCTGCCTGCAGTTTGTACAAATAGATTCACAGTTTATAAAAATAGACCCGGAGCAAACCTTCGTTGAATTTTCTGGGTTCGCGGACACCTTCGATCAACACCGATAAATTCACATCTACTGTCGATATACATAAAAATCTGAAATAAATATCCCCATGTCACTAAAAGAATTATATATATATATATATATATATATATATATATATATATATATATATATATATATATATATATACAAAAGACCCAAAATGGGCCAATGTCACACAAATACACATATAACTTGTCCAACATTGGACTAATGCTGATCAGGAGGAGGAGGAGTACCATCGCACAACTGGAATATGAGAATGTCAAACTTCTCTGTGAAAGCATTATCAATATCGAACTAGGAGGAGGCAGTGTCGTTAGTGGATTCGGTGTCGATGCCGGCGGATTAGGAGGACGTATCTGCTCCAATGCTGCCAGTCGAGCATTGTATGAATCCATAATACCTACCATCTCCATCACGCTGTGCTCTGTCAAAGTTTCTAGATCTGTAACGCTCTGCTGCATCATCTCGCTCATAGTCCTGAGCTTCATAATGTTGCACTCATCGTCCGTCTATGGTTGGGACTAAGACTGCTCCGAAATCCCCGCATCAACTCGTCATGCAGAGACATAATATAATGGTTAACGCTCTTCTTCTAGACTCGTACCAACTTCTTGGGAAGGTTTTGGGGTATGCACATTGGCAAAGGGGTCCTAGAGGATTGCATCGCAATATAGGAATCGTAGGATCTTGTACCATAGTGCGTACCCCTCTGAAGACCACCAACGACGGTCATCCACAGCTCGTCATCCGACAAAACTGGGTAGGCCGGGGGATGCGAGTAAGTACCGGCTTCTCCCTCGGGAGGTACAGTAGCAACCCCTTGCGTCGACTGCTCACGGAGCCGTAGATACTCATCATAGAAAAGTATGAATCGCCTGATAAGCGTAATTCAAACTATCCACTCGTCGTAAACATAAATGTTATATCTAAGCTACTTATTACTAAGTACATGGATATTTATTTGCATATTTTCTAAGTTATATTAAAATTAACAAAACGTAAAGTAATACTTACGTAACTCTGTGTGGCCCTCACATTGATGAGCTTTCTGCCCTTCCGAAGGGTTATGAGAAAAACGGTCACCATGTTAGCATCATCACCCCTCTTGACCTGTTAAAAAATATATTGTTTGTTACTATAATTAAATATTTTAACCTACTTTGATTAAATAATACATATGTAATAAAATAAATATCAAGCGATAGAAATATTTTGTCATCGGAATCGACCCACCATACCACTTTTCTGCCCTCTGCCTGGACGCCTTCACCTTCTCTGATCTCGCTTGGTACTTCGGCTTGTTGAATCTAGCCCTTACTGCAGTCCACTGCTTAGGCGTGATCCAACCTTGGATTTGTTGTCCCAATTGATCGTGATTCCTCTGGTCGTTGATTGCATCACGGACCAGTTTAGCGATGACGACAGGAAAGATATGCTCGATCAGCTCAGCCCGGTGTGGTGGATAAAAATAAGTTTGTTATAAGAAGTAATGTGGTAAGTTATATAATATGCATAAATTAGATGATTAATATTAAAATTGAATATAATGTTACCTTGAAGTGCGCAAACCAGAATGCTTGTCTCTCATCTGGGACATCTGAGTAGTTAATCCAAGGGCCACCATAGTTGTACCTCATAAAATGACCCAATGCCCTATGTACCGACGAGGGACGATATCTATACAGAGATAAATACATTCATGAAAAAAGTGAATATATATATATATGTGTGTGTGTGTGTGTGTGTGTGTGTGTGTGTGTGTGTGTGTGTGTATTAAGAAAATATTAACTAATTAACTTACTTATCCCATCAGCCCAAATAATCGTCTTTGTCTCGTTTAGAGGCGCGCACGGAGGATCTCTCTGAAACGGATACGGCAAAGGAGCAATTGGCTGGGTCTCGTCTGTATGCTCCTCAGTCTCTATGGTATCATCAATGGGAGGAACGTTGGATGGAGGATTAGGCTCAGACCTAGAACTGTTCATCCCAGGAGTACTGCCAGGAGGAGATACAAGTTGTCGGAAGAGTGGAGTACTAGGAGACGAGGGTCCGGACCCAGTAACCGGTACCGAAGGAGTACTGCCGCTCGGAGCACCATGTCCTCTAGATGCTCCTCTACGTTGAGACTGGTCGAACGAATTATGTCATCCTATTATACCTGATAACAATATATGATGCAAAGATGGATACACATCTCGCAGTCATAATGGAATTGCACAGTAAATAACTAGTACATGTTATAAGTCTAAATAGATGGTACATTCTACAGTCAAACTATAATACATGTCACAAGTCTAAATAGATTTTATTTTATTTTTAATCCTTTTCTAAAAATTTATCGTGTTCGTCTTTCTTGTCCTATTCTTCCTCTTCATCTTCACTTTCATCTATTTTGTCTTCCTCTTCGGATACTTTTACCTCTTCTACATGATAAAATATGTCATGAGTAACTTCCGTTGAGTCAACATCTATAATATTTGTTAAAAGTGGTAGCGCATCCTCCTGATAAGCTATTTTCTTAATGTCAAACATATTTCTAGCTTTAGTCTTGCATACTGTCTACCAGTTCGACTTTGCTATTCCCCATCTACAATAAATTATGCATTACATGAGCTGAACCTGACTTGATAGGAAAAATAGTTCATAGCCTTGATATCGACGCCGGTAGTTTATATCCTCATGACCATGCTTGTCAATTTTTCAACCTTGATCTTGAATCGGATCGAACCAATCTCACTTGAATAGCAGGATCTTAGCAGGCTCTGTGCCATAATTATATGTCAACTCCATAATCTCTCATAAGATGCCAAAGAAATCATTGCCTAGATCGATGTCTTTGTAGTTCAAAGATTTGATACACAAAAAGCTATTTTTCGTTGAATCGAGATCCAGGAAGTAGTCTCTTATCTGGAAATTTGTTGACTTGAACCTAAACTCATGCACATAGTAGCTTGGTCATATTTTGACGGCATAAATAGGCCCCTTGGCTAGAGTCTAATAGATTCATTCTCAAGTGTTATGTTTGGACGATCAACCTAAATAACAAAGAAGCGATATTAAGTTAAACGTTCCATTAATTATTGTGTAGTGCATACAAAAAAAGTAATTATCGAGATCCTTATATATGCGCTCAACCAAGAAGGAAAGTGACGTCTCATTCATGTTCTACTTCTTCATCTGTTATATATGGTCTACTTGATCTTACCTCATCATTAAATGTGCTAAAAATAATGAAGCATCAGCAGATTAGTGTAATAATATTAACATATACTATTACATTGAGATAACGTGAACGTGGACGTATTAATTACTTACCCCTCTAGATTCTCCACTTCATCCTCGTCGTAGTTGAGTAATATATACAACTAAACAGCCCTTAGCTCGTCGTTATTCAGATATCTCTTCTCCATTTTTCCCGAAGGCTTTTCGAAAGAATTGAATACTTTCAATATTGCATCATTAGATTCATATATCCGTCGTTATTTCTCGGAGCTTTCGTTCTATTAATAGCAACATGTGACTTAAAATACATCGAGCAAAAGTTTGTAATATGCTCGAAAACATAGGCTTCACAAATAGAACCCTTGACTCGTGCCTTATTTTTCACATTTCTCTTTAAGTGGTTCATATGTCGCTTGAATAGGTACATCCACCAATAACCGACAGGCCCACCAACATGTGCCTTATAGGAAAGATGAATTGGCAAATGCTCCATGGAGTCGAAGAATCTAGAAGAGAATACCCTCTTAATCTTGTACAATGTTACCGTAATGTCCTTCACTTGCTTTTATAGATGATCGATGGAAAACTTAGTAGAACATAGATCTCTAAATAATATGCTAAGCTCTATCAATGGATTCCAAATAACTTGTGGTAAGAATTCTCGAAATATAATCGAAATTAACCTCTCCATGAATACGTGACAAGCATGGATCTTCAAACACGTAAGTTTGTTCTTCTTCGGGTCGACGCATCTTGTCAAATTTGCCACGTATCTGTCTGGAAATTCTAGGCCCTGAATCCACCTAAAAAGTCTCCTTGTATCCTTCTTGTACAGTAAGAAAATTTTCTTAAGCTACTTACACTTCTCATCCCCTTCCTCTATCAAATGCAACGGAGAGCGTCTGTATATATCTTCTAAGTCCAACCTGACCTTGGGATTGTCTTTCGTCTTTTCCTTTACGTCAATCACATTATTAATTATGTTTTCAAACACATTCTTCTCGATATGTATGGCATCGAAGTTATGTCTGATCAGATTGGTGCTCCAATATGGCAGGTCCCAGAATATACTTATTTTCGTCCAATTATGAGTGCGACCAAATCCATCACACTTGTACCCCTTAGTAGCTCTTCGATAACACTTGGTAAATCTTTAACCTCTTCCTATATTGTGTATTTGAGCCACCATGGCGGTGGATTGGCCTTCTCTACAACGTCGGTACAAAAAGCATTCTCTTTCCTCCAGAATTGATGATTATTTGGAAGGAATTGTTGATGACAATTGAAGAAGAACGGTTTTCCTTCGTGTTTCAAGCGAAAACCCTTAGTAAGGTCCATGCAATACAGACATGAGAGACGACCATGAGTGATCTATCCTAAAAATATTCCATAGGTCGGAAAGTCGTTGATGATCCACATAAGTGCTGCCCTCATCTGAAAATTCTGCTTTCTAGAAATATAATACGTGTTGGCGCCTACTTCCCACAACTGATTGAACTCATCTATCAATGGCTGTAAGTATATATCGATGTTCCTCTTCAGATTGTTCAAACCCGGGATGATGAAGGTTAGGAACATATACATAGTCTTCATGCATATCCAAGGTGGTAGGTTGTACGGAATGACGATCATAGGCCAACATGAATACTAGGAACCCGAAAGTCTGAATTGGATGAAACCGTCGAGGGAGAGCCCCAATATAACATTATGCGAATCCAAAGAAAAATCGGGATACTCTCGTTCAAAGTGCTTACACTATTCTCCATCAGATGGATGATCCAACACTCATTTGATCTGTTCTCGCTAGTGCCAACTCATGTTTTTGGCAGTCTTCTCACAAACAACCTCTGTAACCGTGACGTCAAAGGCAAGTAGTGAATCGAATCGATCGGCTTCCTTGCACCAACAGGCCTTCCTGTACCAGTTGCCTTGTAGTGATCAACACCATAAAATCTGCACTAGTCTTCATCCTTGTCATATTTGTAGTAAAACATGTAACGCCCGCAACCGCTCGGAGCGTTACGCTGAGTCGGATTGAATCAAACAAATGCTGGTTACATTTGATTTGTTGGATTTTGGGAATAAGTATTGATTGAGTTATTTCATGTGCAGATGGCTAGCGGGTTCGATGGAAATCAGGTGTTCGTTCAGAGCAGTACTGAGATAGCTGAGTTGGAATGATAATGCCATCTTCCTTAGTCCGATCGATCGGATGATTTGTAGAGCACGGCCTGCTCGCACGGTCATACCAGTTGAGTAGATCGTGCTTGCATCGGACCACGGGTTCAAGGGATTGGCCGTATCGGCAGGACAGGATGCCTAACGGGATCAATCATTGTGAGTGGGCTATTTCCCTTCTCCTCTACTCCTTCATGCCTAATAATATGGAAAACACGTAAATGGCTTGAACACTTGGGCTGAAACATTGGGAATCACTACACTGAGGCGTGCATAGAGTGTACGCCATTGGCTTGGTAGGATTGTGGCTTGATATGCTTTACGCGTTGGATAGTTGGAGCTAGAGTTGGAATATTACATTTGAGGCAGTTGGTTGGATTACTTGGGATTATGCTTGGACGGATGGAAATATACAAGTTGGAATGATACAATTGAGGCAATGGGAATAATGGGAATATCGGGATTCGGGCGAGCGAACGTGCATCCGTGCGCGTGTATCACAAGGATGCTTTGTCTTGCAAAGCAGGCAGTTGTGGTTCAAAATCGAACAACTGTATCGACGAGGGCGTTGTGTCGTTTGATGAGGCATCGTGCCACGAATGTGACATTGTGCCACTAAAACGACATTGTGCCATGGGTTAGCTTTGAGCATGGGTGTTGCACCATTGGAAATACTGTGTTGAGAAGAGGCATTGTGCCTATGGGAATAACTTGTGAATGGTGCCTTGGGCTATATGTTGGAAGAATGGTTATGGATGTGTTGGTTGGATTATTGGTGGAACGAGTCTAGGATCGCTTGGTGGGGCGAGAATGTTCAATCCTCTCGTCATACCTACTTGGTGTCTGCATATCACAGACAACCTGTATTGCACAGGGTTTGGTTTCCTCGAACGGGTACTCCGGGGCACCGGGACCGTTCGGCCATGGAGGAGACAATTGGGTAACGCGTCTTGGGCGCGGTGCCAGCGGTTGGAATCGATCCAGGTGGGTTAGCTACTTAGCGCTGTTTCGAGGAGAACCGCATTTGATCAGTCCGATCAAAGTCCTTTATGGCTTGGCCAGTGACTTCATATAGTATAGTGTTGGCTTGCTTTTCTTTTGTTGTTTTGGCTTTCGTGTAGGCGCGGCCACCTTGCCTCGGCAAGAGTGTGCACTGTGAGATTTGGATTGTAAGTGTTGGTTGAGGATGGATATTGAGGCTTGGTTGATGGTTCGACATGTTATCGTGTTGCTTGGACTTGAGCAGGACGGTTTGCATGCTAGTTTCCCTCGAGTTGCTTATATATTTGCTTGTCGTTTGGTTTGAGTTGAGTGCTTGCATGCTTAAACTGCTTTACAGCTTTCCTTAACATGTCATCCCTATGCCATAAAATGAATCTAGGATTCAACTAGAAAGATCACCATATAACTGTTTGCATTCACTATTTTTTTACTTAGTGTCGGCTTAGGCGAGTGGGTTACCCCGCTCACCAGTACGGTTGTGTACTGACCCACGTTTGTGGGCAATATTTCAGGTACGCAGGCGTAGTAGCGCTGCTTGGATATACGGGACATGATGTATGAACTGTAAGTACCTTTGTGGGGTAGAGAAAAGAGCAAGAGTATTTTATCGCCTTCGTGGCATCGCCTTCGTGGCCTTGTCTTCGATGAGGCATTTCATTTGATCCTATCGTGAGCTTCGCTGCGTATTACTCTGATTGTGTGCTTGGTACACAATACTTGACTTTCGCTGCAACTTGGTTGTTTCAATGATAACATTTGGTGTTTGACAATATTGCCTTGTACGAGCGCAACTCCAGGCTCGTACGGCATCACGTCCCGATGAGAACGATGGTCCTGCGGGAGAGCTGTAAACGTGGTGATTCACGTTCAGCGGGGACTATCGAGCTTACGGGAGATTGGGGCATGACAGATTGGTATCAGAGCGCCTGGTTCATTTTCTCGGACTTGGTCCTTCGCTTCATCACAAACTCTAAATAGCTTCCGCGTGTCGTCTAGCTCTTGACTCTACTCGGTGCCGCATCGGATGTTTCATGCAATAAGCCTATTTATTGCTAGTTGTGGCTGCATATTATTCTTTGTTGGGTTGCCTTGGTTGGTTTTCGTAGGATCGCTTAGTCTCGTTAGGCGTTGTTGCATTTGTGCAACAAGTGTGGGCTTTTGTTGGGTTGGCTTGGCTTAGCGTTCGGGAGTTTCTGATTGCATCAGTGGATCTGTTGGCTGGCAGACGAGATTTGGTTATGCGGCATGTTTTGAGTAGAAACATTCGATGAGAATAAATCGTTGCACGAGTTGCTCGTCTAGCGAATGTGTTGGATAGAAGTTGGAAGTTTGGCTGTGGCGCATCGGTTGAGCATGTTTGAGTTTGGCTCGGGAATATCAGAATAGTTGGCACGTGTTGCTCGTATAACAAATGTGTGGAACCATTGAGTATTGGGTTGGATTACTTGGAAGAGAGATCATTGCACGGGTTGCTCGTGTTGCGAAAGTATCAGACGGCTTTGAGAATAGCTGGAAGCATTGAGAATGGAATATAGCATAAGTTGCCTAGCGAGATTGATGGAAAGAGTAAGATGGTTCACTTGTTAGTTGGGTTTTTGTGTCAGACTGAAGTTGGGAAAGGCATGATCATATATGAGGGATTGTTCGAACGGATCTTGGATCAGTTCATGGAATCGTAATGCGAGTAGCGACTTGATTCGGAGTGGTATATGGGATACCACCTATTGAGCAAGGTATTGAAAGTATTTTTGGTTTGGACATCAAACGGAAATTGCCTGAACGAACTCGGGTATTGAGAATACAGGTTGGTTGGTGCAAATCGATTGAGTTGGGAAGAATGAAAATGGAGCAAGCGAATATTGAGTTGAGTATATCGAGAACGGACTGGTGCAAATGGAAGTATCGTTAGACTTGAGAGTTGGACGAGATCGGAACGAACAGTTGGGATACGCTTGAGCGAAGCGATGGGTGAATCGAATGATAGCGAGCACGGACTACAATTTTGGACAACACATTTGAGCTGTTGGTTGAGCAATGAAACACGATTTGGTCTGGAGGGACAATGAGATGGATTCACACAAACTTGAAAGATTTTGGATGTTGCTGCTCGTAAAGTTGACTCAGGTTTAGCGAAAATGGAATTTTGGGCAAGATGGTGCAACGATAGTAAACAGATTCTCCGGAAGACGTGGACGGACGTTTGAAGATAGCTAAATGTGATAGCAACGTCGGAACAAATCACTGTGTTGCTCGAGTAAGTTGGACGTGCATTGTGGAACATGGCAATTCGGAAATTTGATGGATTCAGGACAGTAAGACGGATTGATGGAAGACGGTTTCAAACGAGCACAGTTCTCGAGTTGTGGCTTGGATAGATAGCAAGACTCTAGGTGGTTAAGCAGCATTAGTTGACAGATCAGCAGAGGTAGTGCATGAGTTCTCGGATTCGGAAGTTCGCTCGGATGGAATGGTTGGATTTTGATTCGGATTTGCAGATGAGATATAGCATGGTTCATAGTAACTGTCCATCGTGATGATTACAATTATCGAGCGTAGCTTCGGGACAGCTGACCCTAGCGACTTGCCCGCTGAATCGGATATGAATATGGTAGACCCATAGAAAGACCCTTGAGGCGGCGTATTTGGGAATGCGTCGAGGGCAGATGTGAGCAATGAGATTTGGCTTATTGACTAAGTGTTGGATTTGAGAGATCCTTGGGATAGCCTTCAGCTGAAGATACAGCCGGAAGATCGAAGCGATGGTGGAAGTAGCCTTGTCAACTGATGAGATTCAGAGTCGCAGATTTTTATCGATGGCATCGCCTCTGACTCATCGTGCCCTGGAAGGGAATAGCATTCATATGAATTGACGACTGTGAAACTAGCTCGTGAAGTTAAAGCAGCGGCTCGTTCAGATCAAATCTTTGCGAATACTGGAAGGGACAGATGTGCTTCAGATTTACAAGATGTCGGAACTTAGTCTGGGAAGCGTGCTCGTTCAAAAGGCAAAGGTGATATCCTATGCTTCGAGGCAGTGGAAGCAGCGCGAAGAACTATTCCATGCGCAACCTAGGAATTGTGGCGAGTGTGTCCACGTTGAAATCGTGGCGACACTATCCCTTTGGCATGGCGGCGAGATCTTCGTGGATCACACGAACCTCAATATAGATGTTCACCCAGCGAGATATTGAGATTTGATGGAAGAGATGTTTGGTTGAGCTGATCTAAGCAAAGTTGATATTTGGGTAAGTCGCCTAGATGGGGTAGTATCATTTGAGTTGATCGTTCGGTGCATGAGTTATATTTGGAGATGTTGCTAGTGCGGATTCAGAAATAGTTGGATGGATTGAGTTGGAACACGAACTGATTGAGTCGTTGGAAGATCTTCATAATTGAGAATAGTGCCTAAGCGATTATGTTGGAATGGAAATCATGATTGGTTCGATTGGGAGTAAAGCAAATGGATGCCTCGGACATAAAAATACCCTTGTAACTTGTTCAAATTCGCTATCGTAAAGCTCGACTGAAATGCATGTATTTTAGGGATGCCTTAAATATGTGTACGATCCAAAACTAAGCGATATGAAGAATTCATATTGAGCTGCAAGGAGGATGTGGGAATATGGAACTTGTACGAGCGTTCAGCAGAGCGAGATACTGAGTCTGAATCGGGATAATATGAGTTGCATAGAGCAGATCTATGGAATTGGATAGCGGTATTTGATAAGGAATGAGTACCAGCACGGTTCGTGGACGAACCTGATTCTAAGTGGTATATTATGTAACGCCCGTAACCGCTCGGAGCGTTACGCTGAGTCGGATTGAATCAAACAAATGCTGGTTATATTTGATTTGTTGGATTTTGGGAATAAGTATTGATTGAGTTGTTTCATGTGCAGATGGCTAGCGGGTTCGATGGAAATCAGGTGTTCGTTCAGAGCAGTACTGAGATAGCTGAGTTGGAATGATAATGCCATCTTCCTTAGTCCGATCGGTCAGATGATTTGTAGAGCACGGCCTGCTCGCACGGTCATACCAGTTGAGTAGATCGCGCTTGCATCGGACCACGGGTTCAAGGGATTGGCCGTATCGGCAGGACAGGATGCCTAACGGGATCAATCATTGTGAGTGGGCTATTTCCCTTCTCCTCTACTCCTTCATGCCTAATAATATAGAAAACACGTAAATGGCTTGAACACTTGGGCTGAAACATTGGGAATCACTACACTGAGGCGTGCATAGAGTGTACGCCATTGGCTTGGTAGAATTGTGGCTTGATATGGTTTACGCGTTGGATAGTTGGAGCTAGAGTTGGAATATTACATTTGAGGCAGTTGGTTGGATTACTTGGGATTATGCTTGGACGGATAGAAATATACAAGTTGGAATGATACAATTGAGGCAATGGGAATAATGGGAATATCGGGATTCGGGCGAGCGAACGTGCATCCGTGCGCGTGTATCACAAGGATGCTTTGTCTTGCAAAGCAGGCAGTTGTGGTTCGAAACCGAACAACTGTATCGACGAGGGCGTTGTGTCGTTTGATGAGGCATCGTGCCACGAATGTGACATTGTGCCACTGAAACGGCATTGTGCCATGGGTTAGCTTTGAGCATGGGTGTTGCACCATTGGAAATACTGTGTTGAGAAGAGGCATTGTGCCTATGGGAATAACTTATGAATGGTGCCTTGGGCTATATGTTGGAAGAATGGTTATGGATGTGTTGGTTGGATTATTGGTGGAACGAGTCTAGGATCGCTTGGTGGGGCGAGAATGTTCGATCCTCTCGTCATACCTACTTGGTGTCTGCATGTCACGGACAACCTGTATTGCACAGGGTTTGGTTTCCTCGAACGGGTACTCCGGGGCACCGGGACCGTTCGGCCATGGAGGAGACAATTGGGTAACGCGTCTTGGGCGCGGTGCCAGCGGTTGGAATCGATCCAGGTGGGTTAGCTACTTAGCGCTGTTTCGAGGAGAACCGCATTTGATCAGTCCGATCAAAGTCCTTTATGGCTTGGCCAGTGACTTCATATAGTATAGTGTTGGCTTGCTTTTCTTTTGTTGGTTTGGCTTTCGTGTAGGCGCGGCCACCTTGCCTCGGCAAGAGTGTGCACTGTGAGATTTGGATTGTAAGTGTTGGTTGAGGATGGATATTGAGGCTTGGTTGATGGTTCGACATGTTATCGTGTTGCTTGGACTTGAGCAGGACGGTTTGCATGCTAGTTTCCCTCGAGTTGCTTATATATTTGCTTATCGTTTGGTTTGAGTTGAGTGCTTGCATGCTTAAACTGCTTTACAGCTTTCCTTAACATGTCATCCCTATGCCATAAAATGAATCTAGGATTCAACTAGAAAGATCACCATATAACTGTTTGCATTCACTATTTTTTTACTTAGTGTCGGCTTAGGCGAGTGGGTTACCCCGCTCACCAGTACGGTTGTGTACTGACCCACGTTTGTGGGTAATATTTCATGTACGCAGGCGTAGTGGCGCTGCTTGGATATACGGGACATGATGTATGAACTGTAAGTACCTTTGTGGGCTAGAGAAAAGAGCAAGAGTATTTTATCGCCTTCGTGGCATCGCCTTCGTGGCCTTGTCTTCGATGAGGCATTTTATTTGACCCTATCGTGAGCTTCGCTGCGTATTACTCTGATTGTGTGCTTGGTATACAATACTTGACTTCCGCTGCAACTTGGTTGTTTCAATGATAACATTTGGTGTTTGACAACATTGTCTTGTACGAGCGCAACTCCAGGCTCGTACGGCATCACGTCCCGATGAGAACGATGGTCCTGCGGGAGAGCTGTAAACGTGGTGATTCACGTTCTGCGGGGACTATCGAGCTTGCGGGAGATTGGGGCGTGACACAACATGCACCCGTTATGACATGCATCATTTTTCTCATACCCATCCAAATTGATCTCACCATTCTCTTAGATTGGTATAAGTCTATAGGTAACTTGGCACCGGAAAGATCTCTATAATCAACTCCATCAGTCAGTTGTAGCATTCTTACGTCATGTTAAAATCAGACTTGATGCTCAACAATCTTGTAACCACCTCAAACGGTGAATAATCATCACAACAAGGATATAATAGAGTCCTTGCATTCTCCAGCAACTCCATAAACTTCGTAGCATCAATATTTAGTGCCTCCTCAGCTGCATCATGATTGTCCGGATTAAAACTAGGCTCCGTAATATCGAAAACCATGTTCACCACTAGTCGTCATAAACAGCATAGTCGTGGACATCCATATACGGCTCCACATAAGGCTCTGGTTCTAATGTTAAAGGCACAAGTTCTCCCTGTGAGGTCCACTGATAGTATTTTGGCATGAAATTCTTCGAGTACAAATAAAATGTCACATCCACTTCTGGATGATATTTCAAGTTACGACATCTCACACACAAACACTTAATTTTGGTGTCGTCCATGTACTGAGAAAACGTCTTGGCAAACTGCAGGAATTGCTCTACCCCCTCTATGAATTTATCCCGTACACTGCAGATGTCACCAGGCTAGTGATTTTATATCCACGGACGATGTTGCATGTAGTAATTCATATCCATTTTTAGATACTTCTGCAAAGATGGATACACATTGTTCAAGTGTATTGTTTAAATGGATGCAAAGATGGATACACTTTCCAAACCTAGTAGATATATGGACAATATTAAATTGACGGCTCAAAATAATAAACAAACCTATATAAGCATAATTTTAGCAAAAAGATACATATTTAACAAGAGGTTGGCAAAAAATTGCTCTTCGAAAAAGGAGACATAAATCGTCGAGACAAAGAAAAATAGTAATATTGTCATACGAGTTGATATTCTAGAAAGATGACTCAATAGTATTTGTGGTGGTAAATATAGTTTTTCTTCTTAATGTAGAACTTCGGTGGCATATCAATAACTTAAGAATTTGTGGATCCTTTCATACACAATGTATCAAAGGATTCGCATAACTTTAAATTACTAATACACAACAAAAGTTAAACAAAATTAAGAAGAAATACTATATTTATGAATATAAATAATATTGAATTAATTTTGTCTTCCTAAAACACCAACTCGTACGATAATATTATCATTTTCTCTATCATTAAGACCTACTTGTCTCATTCTTACAAAATCAAATTTTCGTCAATGACTTTTTAAATAGGTAACCATTTAGTAAAATTGTACAGGTAGAAGTGAACACTAGAAAAGGATATTGGATCCATACATCATCATTGCCAATCATGGGGATGGACATAAATAAAGAAGGTTATTATAATAATTTTTGAATCATAATATAAATACTTTCTAGTGAGCAAACAAAAATCGATATAACCTAAACATATATGGTATTCAAAGAATAATATATTTTTCATAGGTTAAAAATCTATATTATAAATATTTAGAATTTTTAAATTAAAAGACAAATATGCATACTCCTTACTCTGTATCGATTGACAGTGCTAGTGGGGGGCGCCGAGGGGGTGATGAATAAATTCAAAATTTTAAAATAAATGCAAAATTTTAAAATAAATGGCTAATAGATGGAAACTAAAAATTCATGGGGTTTGCAAAACTACCCCCAGGGTACTTGTCTATACAAGATCTTGCAAAGAATAAAAAAAATCTAACAAGAGAATGTGACAAACCAAGAGGAGATGTCATATAGACATCATTAGCTAAATAAACATAAGGGAAAACATAATTCACATTAATTAGCTGAGAGAGATGATAATACTACTAACATAAGTAACAATTAAAAGAGTCTGAACAGCAATTATATTTTGAAAAGGGCAAATTTCCCAACATAATCAATGTCTTGCTTCTGAAGAAATTCATGAGGGATACCCAATCTAGCCTTGTATCAAACAATGGTACCATATTAGCATTAAGTCTTGACCTTATGCACCCACTTGCAACTATTAGGATCTTGCCATGGCAAGGATACAAGAACCCAAGTATGAGTATTCTCCAATACTCATATAAGCTCTGACCTAGCTTCTTGTCATTCCGATATAGTAACAGCCACGTGATACAACCGAGCTAGGCTCCCAATGACTATAAATAACAGCAAGAAAGGAATGAAGTGCAAGGGTCATGGACACAGAGAGAGCTAACCTCTTTTAAGGATGATGCATGCAACTGGAGAAAGATAGTGGTGCAATATCCCTTGTGACAGGTGTTGTTAAGAACGTGACACCAATTCAAGAAGAAAACATCAAAAACGCATAAATTTAACATGGTTGAGATAATTTCTCTTATATACATGGTCAAACACAAGTTATTTGTATTATAGAGGGTTGCAATTACTGGAGATGGAGCCCTATTTATAGACAAATTTTATGCTAACCACTAATTTTAGGCTAATTACTAAATCATCCTACAAATGTATTGGTTCAAATATTTTTTCGAGGGCGGTAATGATTAGAGATATGGAATCTGAGCAAGCTCCATAATCTCATCAAGGTGAAGCCGTAGGGATATGAACAACTGTGGTCTAATCATTAGTAACAATGGAGCGAACACGACACTGATATATTGGGTAATAGGTGGACTAGCTGGTGGCAAATCAGAAGACGGGGAATTAGAGGTCTCGAAGACAATAAAATAAAGTTCTTCTGACGCGGATGGTGGTACATATAAACTTGGTTGATTTTCCAACAATTAACCTTCAACATGGAAGAACAAAAAAGGAGTATTTTGTTATTAAGATATCCTCCCCTTTTTACTTCGTCAACACTCTTAAGCACTTGCATTAGTTGGTGAGTTTATTTCAATATTGATATTGATGTTTCAAATGTTCATCTAACATGCTTCTCGTTCAATGCTAATAAATTAATTGTGTGTGAAATTATTATCCTTCTCAATGCATGTGTTGGTATTGGGTAGGGTTTCCAACCTATGTGGAGAACATCCTGGAGTGTAACGAAATTCATCCATCTGTCGGAGAAGCTCGGGATGTCGAGGGCGACGAAGGTAGCTCGACTTGAGCGTGTATCAAAAGCTGTTCAGAGCATATCAGAGGGGGCGATACACCACCCATATACCTCTTGTATGCCGCAAATGGCATACTTTGCCCCAGAATATCCTAACGGTATCTCGTCGTACATCGACATTGTTGTTGCTTCTCTAGAATCGCTTGGCGGTAGATCAATGGTATACCACTAGCATACCATTTTTGAGGCTGAAAGCACAATTCTAGTGCTTTTATGTGCACCATGTAATTGTGATGAACGATCAGGATTATTTTGGTATTATGATGGTTTAAATAGGAATTTCCATTCCCAAGAGTCATAACAATCTAAGGAGAGAGAATTCTCCTTGGTGCAATTTTCTAAGGAGAAGAAGTGATTCAGTGTTTTGGGAGTTATTTTGAAGAGAGATTGCTTCACGGAGTTCTTCATTGGTTATTCATCATCTTCTCGTCATCAGTAATTCCTATTGCTCATTGTAGTCTATTTTTATCTATTTAAAATATTGCGATGATCCGTGTGGATCGGTGAAAAAGTTTATAAATAGTCGGTGTCTCTCTTTATTCTATTAGTGGAGGTTTTTTCAGGTTGGACTCCGATCGTTCCGTGATTTTTTTCGTCATAATTTTTCACGTAAATATCTTTGTGTATTCCGTTGTGTTTGTTGTGACTGTGGATTTTGGAACCGTGTCTTAGCTGTTCCTTTTCTTATTTGGTCCTTAATAAGTTCTTTCTATTTGGGGAATGGTTTCCACATTTCCATCTGAATGTACACTTTTTCTGAATTGAAATTGAAATTGAATTGAAGAAAGTTAATAACCAATCCAAAATATGTTGGGAGTAACAAAATTTATGTTTGGACTTTTTTACTTAATATGTACCAAACTGAAGTGTAGTAGTTAGTTTAGATATAAGACAAATTCATTTTCATGTTTTACTTAATATGTACCAAAATGAAGTCTATAGCAGCCAGAAATGCGCAAAATGTAAATTTACATGTTTTACTGCCTTAAATATCATATCTCCCTACCTCTTAGGCCATGTAATGGATATTAGAGTACGGTGTTTTGTGCAGATGGAAATATATATCATGTAATCAAGGGTAAAACCAAAAATTCGAACTAAATGGATTGAGGGTGTGGACTGATCACTCATATGGAAACAAAATTTGGGTGGGCTGGAGCCCACCTCAGCTCACAATATGGATATCTATATATCTAATAGTTGTTAAACGCTTCACTTTCTTCTTTTTTCTTTTTTTATGTGACCTGGCATTTCACACGGATCTTTTTGTGCATGCTGCGTTACACGCCTTGTGGGCCCACTGCCTCCCCAACTTCCACCATTAATAAATAGAAAGAATAATACGTCCACATGGCTCGATCTACTGATCTTCCACCACACAGTCGGGATCATATACCTATCCTCGGTAACCACAAGGGTCACTCGAGTTCGGTCGCTTCACTTGTTGTTTTAGTAGCTAGCGTTTTGTTTTTATTTTGTAAACTCGAATTCAGATATTTGTAAAATCGGGATGAATAACTGTTTATCTTTAAGTGGATGTTTGTCATATAAATGTCAGATAAAGACGCAATAAACTTCATTAACTGTTATCCCGCATAACAAATGCATGTTGCGTAAGTAAGTGATCGATATCGTTTTAATTTTTGTTGCAACTGACGCTGCATAAATTGTTGTTTTAATTAGATTCACAATGAGAGAGCGAGGTCAAATCACCACAAATATGTTGTACATGTAACCAAACACCTTTCGTATCAAACAAATCTTTCTCTCTCTCTCTCTCTCTCTCTCTCTCTCTCTCACACACATGCATTAAGTGTTGTTTTGTTGAAGCAGTAAATCTTACCTAGATTAGATGCAACCCACTGTTTGGCTCAAGAGTGGAAACGAAGGCCAAGGGAAGCAAAGAATGGAGAGTTAGTCACGTTGGGTGACTCAAATGCACCCTCTTGTGTCATGTCAAGACAACTCTTCCGCTTCCACAAATGGGTGGGGAGTAGGGGTCTCCCTTGGATCTGATGATGGAACTTAAAAATGCTGCATGCCAAAGCCATTACACTAGGGTTACTCTAGGGTTTGTGTGAGAGGGTTAACAAGAGCTACTAGCTAGCTAGTAGTAGTAGTATTATTAAGTAACTCAGAAGCGACATAAACAGACAAAAGTTGTTGACTACATAATAGACGCTGTAGTCGGTGAAATATAGGAAAAGTGATTTGAGTGCTTTGGTAAAGGAGTGAGTTAGTATGAAGATGGGGACTGTGAAAGGTTTGGATTGGGAGTGCGCCTTTTTACTTGTTTTGGGCAGCGGAGGAATCGTCACATCAAATCTCTCCACTGATCACTGACCCTTCATGACACTGACCTCTGATCCCTTCTCCTCCCACCTTCGCACCTCAATGTCCGAGCCCAGCTCCATGGGGTCCCCACCACCCTCTACCAAATCATTCCCTCGTCTACTCTTTTCATCTCGTCTCTTGATATATATTGTACACATTGTCTTTCTCCCACATGTACTTTTGTTATTTGATGGTTATGTATCTTTTAGGATAAGAGTATATTAATTTTAATTCTCATTATAATTCTAGAATCTTTTTTTTTTTTTTTTTTGCAACATCATATATTCTCTAGTGATTGTAAAATGTGAGAATTGTCGGATGGATCACATAACCCACAGGGTAATCGGTTGGTGGGGGCTGAAGGTGTTTGCTCAGAAAAGATTGGGGGAGACAACAAAAATATGAGAGAATTGAGGAGGACAATAGATATGAATAATGGAGGTGATGGGGTAGAGGTGGAGCCTCGATACATACCTCTTTATTCAGGTGAGTGAAGGCCAGTGAGAGAGTTTAGCACTTGGCTCGGTTAGAATGGAGAGCTCAGTACTTATCTCAGTAAGAGTTCAGGGATCTGCATTTACTTAGAGTATCCGAGTATCAGAAGCATTAGCAATAGCAGAGAGATTCGAGCCAATTGCTCAGCTAGCAATTTCAGTCAGCCAACTACACAGTTAATTTCAGTTGATCCACTACTAAAATATGATAGAAAAGCGACATTTTTAGCAATGTCATAAAACGTCGCTAATGTTAAATATCTTAGCGACTCCAAAAATAAACGTCACTATACGTCACTGTTGGCGACGCATAGCGACGTTTAGTGACTGTACTTGAGTTTTTTTAAATAACAGTCACTATACGCTTCTTTAACGTCGCTAAACGTCGTTGAATTTTTTTGATTTAGCGACGTTTGGCGATATTTTTACCAACGTTGCTTTTTTTTAATTAGCGACATCCTTAACGTCACAAATATTTTCAATTAGCGACATTTAGCGACCTTTAATTTTAGACGTCGCTAAAAAATTAATATAGGGTTTTGAGTTTTTTATTTCCCCCATTCTCTCGATCTCCCCCTCTCCCTCCTGTACCCCCCCCCCCCACCACCCACGCCCCAGCAACCCCGACCCCTCTCGACTTCGCCAACCCCCAAAGGCCCTCTGCCCTGGTGCCCCTCGCCCTCGACGAACCCTCGGCCCCCTGCCACGGCGTCCCTCGGCCCCGACGACCCCCCTCGACCCTGACACCCTCCCTCCTTGATCAGAGGGTCAGGTAACCCTAACCCTATCTCCCTCTTGCTGACACGACATAAACACACTGACATGACACATATACATACACATAGACACACACGCAAAGCGACATGACACGGACATACAAACACAGACACGAACGGACATACAAAACTGACACAAACACAAACACGACACAGTTTTGGCATATATAAGGGTCATGTTTACTTTTAAAATATGACATGTTCCAGTTCAATCCATTCCAATCCGTTTAGTTTAAATTTCTAGTGTTTACATAGATTTACATAAAATACAGATCCACACTTGTGAAGTATATAAATAAATAAGTAAAATAAAGTTATATATCTCTAAATTTTATATGTAATGTGCAAATTGTTCGAAGGTAGAGCTTTCAGCTAAAAGTTGAGATAATGTTGATAATCATGCGACTATAATTTATCTTTTAGCATTTGCATCAAAGGTCAAATATAGTTGGTTTGGAATATAACACGTATTTAGCGACTGCAGGAGATATATATGAAATTTGTGAGGTTGTGAAGAGGTAGTAAATATATATGAAATATGAGTATCAGGGGTCTTGGTATCTGAGTACTGATAGAGTATTAGTGTGTGCCTCCATATATTGGATGTGTGTGAGTAAATTGGTGGGGTTGTGAAGTAGAGAATAGTGTGAGTGTGTAAATGACTGTAGGAAGTGTGTTATAGTTGTCAGTGTAGTGTACTAATTATGATTGTTGTGCTATATATATATTTATATATATATATATATATATATATATATATATATATATATATATATATATATATATATCTTAAGTACCTAGAGTACTAAATGTCAACTGATACCTAGATACCAATATATAGCTACATGTATAGGATTAGCTATATAAGTTAAGTGGTAAATAGTTTCATATAGATGATACTCATTATAAAAGTAGAATAACTAGGTTTATGTTACAAGCTAGATAAATATAAGTTAAGTGGTAAATAGTTTCACATAGATAATACTTATTATAAAAGTAGAATAACTAGGAATGCTTGTCATTACCTCCGAAGTCAAGTTTTCATGTGAGCAATTATTTGGAAAAAAAAATACTTTTGTAAGCCTTTTGAGTCTATTAGAGTTCTACCAGAAATCTAGTAGACTTTTGGAAATATAATCTAACTCTAATAGCCTCAAAAGGCTTATAGAAGTAAATTTCTTTTTCAGAGAATGGTGCACATTGAATATGTGACGTCACACATATCCTTTATTAGTGTTCACATGTGTATTCATCTTTGCATCCATTTGGATAATATACTTGAATCATGTCTATTCATATTTGCAGAAGTATCTAGAATGGATATGAATTACTACCAGTGTCATCGTTCGTGGATGTACAACCGCCATCCTGATGACAAGTGTGGTGTGCGGGATAAATTCATACAGGGGGTGGAACAGTTCCTGCAGTTCGCCAAGGCGTTCCCTCAGTACATGGACGGCACCAAAATTAAGTGTCTGTATGAGAGATATCGCAACTTGAAATATCACTTAGAAGTGGATGTGACATATCATTTGTACTCGAGAATTTTTACGTCGAATTACTAGCAGTGGACCTTTGTCACATCCCAGTACCAGAATATGGAGACAGACATGGCCAGCTTCCCCGTACAAGGTACTGTACGTCGTACAATGATCACGGCTGTAACTAGACAATGGGGTGCATGCTACATTCAAATCTCCTAGGGTCATGAACTTCTATGTCTCAATCATTCAAACAAGAAGCAATAATATAGAACACTTCAGAATAAGCAGTAAGGCATCTCAAACGTCACATCAGAATATTCTTTCGAGATCTGGCGATACATAATGATGTGCCAAATGCAAGATCAAGGTATACATGACAGTGAGTCAGCTATAGTCTGAATATATACAGTCATATAAGGAACTAGTATCCAGATTTGTCGGCTAACAGGTGCCGGTTGGCTAAACGCCCAAAAGAATATTGTTCACAAAAGAAGAGTAGTGAAGAAAGTAACCCGCTTGTTATACTCAGCGGCCATATTCCTGGTACACGCCATGAGTTGGGGGAAGGTACGCTGGAACCTCGGGTGCTGGCTCGAAACCTGGCCATGCAAAACCAGTGGGGTTAGACCCAAAATGCAAGTACCACAAAGGAAGCACGAAAAGAAGAACAAAACCCAAAGCAATAAATATATACAATAGTTCTGCATCGTAGCGTAGGTCCATAGCATATCCGAGCAGAAAGGCCCAACCCTACAACCAAACATGGACAAGGATTGAATCCATCACACTATGATAGTCCATTTTCCTAGGCTACTAACAGAATAATACAATCACAACCGCGTCCAATTAATGAAATTGGTCAAACACTTGTACGGCTTGCTATTTGTGGAGTCTGAGATTTTTTCAGAATAATGCATAATAGGTATCCTTATAATCATGCCATTTTTGAACATGAGCTAACCTAGCCAAATAGATGAATATACAGGTACTTCATGAATTGCACCAGTTCTCCGTAGTCCCACTGTGCTAAAAATACGGTATTAGCGGTTCCAATATTACTGTAGTGAAACAGTGGCTCGACATATTTATAATAGGTCAGATATTACACTTCATTAAGGCAGATGATATACAATATCTGTGGTGGGCATCCCACAACGCACTTAGATTGAAACTCTATGGGAAGGTTCATTAGCATGATCTCGGGATACCGTTTTCTCCCCATGTTACTACCACTTTTAGTTGCTTAATTAACCCTATATTATGTTCAAAAATCTCAAGGCATGGTCATATAAGAATTTTTCTTAAGACGTCGTACAAAGTACGGGCACGCTAGATACGAATCCATGGAAGTTCAAATCTGGTTTTACCCAAGCGTGTATGCAATATTCAATAAATCAATATCCTAGCCACGCTTTGGTATTTGACTCGCATATCATGTCCGTTTTGTGGAAAATAGTATATTTATAGTATCACACGTTCAGGAATTTGGAGGCATTCTTGAGGCACATCGCAAATATAATTACTTTAACACGTAATACGATATGTCGTACCTCAGTGCACATTAGATCAGAATCTTTATTAGGCAATAATCGTATCAGCACGGATATAATATTTGAGTCCAATTATCAATTATCATTGGGTCACATGAATCTTGACCACATTATAACACGAAGCTTATGTCATGCACATAGCTGGTTAGTCAATATTCACTTAGTCTGGTCCACACAGAACATCTCAATCCAACACATATTCATAACATGTATGAAACTAATCTTAGCACATGGTCATGTCTAGCATGAGGTCTGGTTTCTAAGTCCATTCTTCCTTAGAAATATAACACAAGCAAAATACCAGGATCAACCACTAGAAGGATGATAAGAAATATTCCAATTAAAATGGGTGAACATAGAATGAAAGTACTACGTGCACTCATTGGGTCACTAAGGATAATATGCACATAAAATTGTACGCATGAAGGTCAGGTGCATGAACCAATCAAGCGCATACTCAGGGTGCCACATTTAATCTGGAGCACATAAGGTCTCATGAAATCAGCTTTGCGCACAAACTCACAAAAATACGCTTGGCACAAAAACTCTCAGAAATAAGCTTGGCGCACTTTTGCTAGGAGACTGAGTGCAGTATGATTAGTATGCACAAAGAATCGGGATAGCACACCAATGCGCCTAAAGTGAAATATACGTATTTCTACGTCAAAGGAGTCATCTTGTATACTCTTCACAGAGCAATGTTCTTCTTCTCTGGTCAGACATTTTGGTATACGTATTGTATCAAGTTTCAGCACTAAACTTAGCTGGACTCGAAATAAAGCACGGCCAAAAGCAAAGTTACATAAAATATGGTGCTCTACACAATGAGTTAATTAGTTTTTTGAAACAAAAAGTTTTGGGAGATCAAATCCCAGAAAAATAAAAGTGAACCCATAGACCCAAACTCAGGTCCATGCGATTCCAACCAAGAAAAATCAAGAACAATAAATATTAAAGATGAAGGGGTCCTTGGTCCCAACAATATGAGCTAGAAATAAATGAGAATTATTAAGAAATAAAAGCATGCATAAATCCATGGTTTTTCTTCTTGTGCAAGTTGTACTTGCCTATGGAGACCCCCCCCCCCCCCCCCCCCACTTTTCCAAATGAGGGTATTTTGGTCATTTTGAATATCTATTTATTTCTTGTGATTAATAATTATCATAGTGCTATTTAATTTATTTGTGCTTTATATTATTTAATTATAGTAGTGAGTTAGCCTATTAGTTAGACTTGACACTAGTGAACCCATTTAGACTTGTCATGACAACTTTGAGCCCAACATGGACTAGGCCCATTAAATCCATTCCCATTAGTTAATTAGAAGGATTAGCCTAATCTACATTAGTTTAGAAGTCTTTCCAATATAGTCCTTCTTAATTTATCTTCATATTAATTAGTGAGAGGCAAATTAGACATTGACAATTGCTTGGAGAGGGAAAAGCTAGGGGCCGGCCACATATAGCCTCTCATCTCTCTCTGCTCTCTATTTGTTCATTCATTTTGAGATCCCCAATTTCTAGATCTCTAATTCCATTCACCCCTCCATCAATTTATTCTCATTCCCTCTCAATTTCGTTAGCAAGGAGCTTTGGAGCTTGGATTGGCAAGGAGAACTAGGAAGAGGAGCTTGTAGTAAGAAAATCGTGTCCGGATCGTGTCCATTGAGCATTTTATTGGGAATCCATCTCCCAATAGGTACAATTATGAATTCACCTTTATTTCTAAATCATGCATTTGACCATTAGGAACCCTCCCATGGCAAAGGGCTACCTATAGGAACAAGCTCTAGGCTAATTAGATGTGTATTATGTCTTCTACATGTTGATTTGTGTCTATTTTAGGGAAATTACGAAATTGACACATCAAGTATGTTTCATGAAACTAATTTAGTCATATTAGACTTAGATCGGGGTTGTGATACTAGTTACGTGTCCACAATTGGATACGAGTAGACCGTATCATGATGTAGTATGATGTTGTGTGATACGGAGCTCATTTTTGGTGTTTTGTTTGATTTCTCTTTAATACCTATTATAATTAGTTGTAATAGATGTTATATTATGTAATTGATAAGTGTGAATGTGTATTGTGGGGAAACTTGGGGTTTTGGATCTCCAATTGAGTAGGTATCATGGTGTACTATATATATAGCATATCAAGTGTTCGACATAATGATTTAGAGTGTGTGAGTGTGAGTTAGTATCACAGTTAGTTGTGTGCAGGTAGGAGTTGAGGGAGTGGCAAAGTACAGTGGTGAATATATCTGTAGCAGCTATAGCATGTTGCTGCCAGAGGAAGCAGGCACAGCAGTTGTGTTGGATCAGGTTGCAATACCTGAGAAGTGCAGGTAGCACTACTAATGCAAGGGGGACTAATGTTCAGTATGTGAGGATGTTTCAAGACATTGGTTTTAAGTTGAATCAGTGATTATACTTATTTGTGTATCAGTGGATACACTACTATAGTATCAGTTTAGATCCTAAGATGCTACAGTAGCAGTTGGGGGTCGGGTTTGGATGTACATGATCAATGAAAGAGGTAAAGAGTCTGTGAACTTGTATTTGTGTATCAGTTGCATTCAGTGAAGGGGGAACTCAGGTTATGATGTGCAATCAATTTGGGCTCGTGAGCAGTAAGGAGAGGGGAAACAGATGTGTTTGATGTGTACAATTGAGCACAGCAGCAACAGCAAGCAATGTGTGGTTACAGTTGCATAGGCCAGGCTCGAGTGGGGGTATTCACTGGATATTAGTGTGTACAACTGCAGTAGCAGTTCACAATGATAATATCATGAGATATGGGGACCATTTGAGGTTTGATGCATAAGAAAGTGTAGAATAAGTAGTAGACAACAGCAACAGCGATATAAAGTATCAAAAGAAGTAGTAGGTTAGAATGTCATTTGATAGGTATTGTTAGTAACTTTGATATCAGTATATATATTAGTATCAGTCTAACTTAAAGCTAAGATAGTATAGTTATTAGTAGTAACAGTTAGTTATTAGTATTAGTAGTGGTAGTATCAGTTAGACTTAACAGTCAGTTAATATATATATAAGTTAGTTAGTAAGATATGATAGTATAAGTAAGTATTATTCAGTATAGTATTGATGTCAGTCAAGTATACGACTGATAGTTTCAATCCTAGCTTATTAAATAGTTATACTATCCAGTGTGTGGGTATTATTTAAGTATCACTTAGAAACCTAGGTAATGGCCTAGTATAGCTAAGATAAGCTAGTATTAGCTAGTTAGTAACTTTTATAGACTAAATAACTTAGTATGGACCTAGTACGATTTAGTTAAGCTAGAATGACTTAGAAATTGACCTAGAAGCATGCATTAGTGTGTTTTAATCAATTTCTCATTTATTATACCAATTGACATAATGTTTCCTAAATAGGATTGTGTGACACCAGCTTAGGCATCGAGAGACACATTTGCTCGGTACTCGAGGCGAGTATATCTCTCTATTAGTTTTTAGTCATGATAGTGTATATATCACATGTTCTAGAATTGTTTACTTAATTCCGACACAGTGGCTACTAGTGCTAAATGGATCCTATCATGGGATGTTATCCTCTACCGTGTTCAGCGGGTACTCATTTACATATATTTTATCGTGTATATCGGGTATTGATTATCGTGTACTTCATGTTCACACACTGTTCGTATTCAATGTGCTTATATTCGTGTTCGTAACGTGTCGTGATTGAATCCATGAGTATTGATTGGGGACGGGGGAGTAGGTGTTGGTTATGTGATCAAGCCCAAGTCTATTTGTGAATATGTCGATTACATATCACACGTAAAATTGAGTTACCATATTGTATTCGTGATCAACCCAAATCGGTCATATAACGAACTTATACTATATGGCACATTATCTAGTTTATCTATTTATATTACTTGCAGTTATTCCATATTGCCTATTCTTTCATTCCAGTACTTCACATGCATGTTCACTCTAGTTTATTTCCATTTTCTATTGCTAGTTATCTTGTATTATTTTCTATTATTTATCATATATGCTCTACCATATATTTGGAACTGCTTTCAGAGTTTTGTACTTTGCTCCAATCCTGATTGGATATATTTTTCAGATGATAGGCTTGAGAAGCAGTGTCCCACTTACTACAGGCCACAGGTCGACGAACCATTAGAGGATACTTCCCTAGAGCAGGAGAACCTAGTGCCAGTGATTGAGATGGCTTAGACTTATATTATTTAGTCTTTGTATTAGCCTTATTTTAGACTTATGGCATGTATATTATTATTTTGGGAGTTGTTTGTGTTTAGACTCATAGTGTGGACTTGTAGATATTTTATGATTCTTATTTTATCTTTTTATTTCATATCGTGCTCTATCTTCCTTAGTTTGATATTGTGATTGAGTATTGATATCTTATCATGTCATTATATTTTTCCTCCGTTTGGATTTGAGATGACATTAACAGGTACCTTATATATATTGTATGAGATATTTAGATAGTATGGTTGACCTAGAAAGCATTCTACCGCTGATACCACAGCGTAGGCTGGGCCTTGTTCACGTATTTGTCCCCCCATTCTGGGTGCGGGTTATGACACGGAAGGAGAGAGAAAACCTAAAGGAGAGAAATATAAAGGAAAGATAATGAGAAGGGAGAGAGAAATGGGAATATATAGGTTTAGATTTGAGTTGTGGACTATTGGATCACTCAAACCCATCTAAGCCACACATGCCACTAACCCAACCAACCCACTCTCTCTACAACTCTCGGGTCTGGTCTAAACAATGGCCGGGCTAGCAACCATTGTGAGCCAAAGTGCACCAAGAAGAATATGCGCCAAAGTGCGCCGGGAAAGGGGACTGACATCTCTACCCACCTTAGAAAATTTTGTCCTTAGAATTCAAACTCAAGGTTAGCTTAAAATATCAAGAAAAGCAACAAACTAACTATAAGCAATCTACATATGCAAGCAATAACATCACAACACATAGGTGATCGCCTAATCACTGAATCTAAGATGCGAAGGCATATGGCAGAATATACATTCTCAATCGAATAGGTACGGGTACCAAGACCTTATATCATCCTCGTGCTCCCACATTGATTCTCCAAGAGTGTGATGGTCCCAGGCAACTCAAAAAAGAAAAATAGTCTGGTTCTTGAGTACCTTCTTCCTTCGGTCCAGAATGGATACGGGTTGCTCCTCGTAAGATAAGTGGGTACCAACGACTAATTCAGAGTGATCGAGGTTATGACACGAATCTAGGACATACCTACTCAACTGAGATACATAAAATACATCGTGCACCTTACATAGCAAAGGTGAAAGGGCAAGACGATAAGCCACATCGTCTACCCGATCGAGAATGTCAAACGGACCAACGTATCACGGACTAAGCTTCCCACGGACCACGAATCTAATAACTCCATGAATTAGCATAATCCACAAGAATACGTGGTCGCTGACACAAAACTTTAAAGGCCTACGATATTGGTCTGCCCAGTGACGATGTTGATCATGCGCAACCCGAAGTCGCTCTCTGATCTTTCTGACAACTTCTACTGTCTTCGTGATCATTCTGGGGCCTAACATCTTTCGCTCACCAATGTTGTCCCAAACCAACGGTGATCTACACTTCCTGTCGTATAGTGCCTCAAAAGGTGCCATATGAATACTGGTCTTATAATTGTTGTTATACGAGAATCCCACTAAGTGAAGGTGATTCTCCCAAGATCCACCAAAGTCTAGAGTATAAGCTCATAATATATCCTCCAGGGTCTGGATGGTCCTCTCTGATTGTTCGTCTGTCTGGGGATGGTACGCAATACTGAATCTTAACTTGGTACCCAATCTCTCATGCAAGATTCTCCAGAAATGAGAAGTGAACCTTGTATTTTGGTCGGACACTGTGCTTATCGGCATGCCATATTTCCTCATAATTTGTCGTATATACAAATATGTCAACTACTCTGTAGACGGTCACACTCTAAAGGGGAGAAAATGTGTCATTTTTGTGAGCCAATCCACTATCACCCAAATTGCATCTCGACCAGTCAGGGATTTAGGTAAATCGGTCACAAAATCCATGGTGATGTGTTTCCAGTTCCACTCTGGACTAGGAAGCGGCTGCAATAATTCTGCCGGTCTTTGTTGTTCTGCCTTTACTTGCTGACATACAAGATATCGTGAAACAAACTGAGCTATCTCTCTTTTCATTCTGTTCCACTAGAAATATTGCTTGATATCATGGTACATCTCCGTACCTCCAGGATGAATAAAATACTGGAAAGTATGTGCCTCGGTCATCACTTCTTGTCGGATATCTCTACTTGGCACACAAAGACGGTTCCCAAACGTTAGCGTTCCATCCGCATGAATCTCCAACTCCTTCCAAAGATCGAACTCGTATTATGCCCGTAGCTTCTGAATCTTTGGGTCCTCTGCCTGAGCTATCTTGATTCTATCCACCAAAGTTGACTGGATCTGTAGGCTATCCAAAACTCCTACATCCTGTGGAAGTACTATATCGATTCCCATCTCTCGTAATTCTTCTAGAATGTGCTTCTGAGTAGTCAACATGAATTCTCCACCTCTTCTACTAAGTGCATCAGCTACTACATTTTCCTTGCCTGGATGGTATTGAAGTTCTACGTCATAGTCTTTCAACAACTCCAGCCACCTCCTTTCTCTCATGTTTAAGTCTTTCTATGTGAATACATATTTCAAACTCTTATGATCTGTAAAGATCTCCACCCGATCGCCATATAAGTAGTGCCTCCATAAGTTAAGCCCAAATACTACTGCTGCTAACTCCAAATCGTGAGTTGGATAGTTCTTCTCGTGATCTCTGAGCTGCCGAGAAGCATACGATATCACTCTACCCTGCTGCATCAAAACACATCCAAGCCCCTTACCAGATGCATCATAATACATTATGAATCCTCTAGAGCCTGCTGGGAGAGTAAGGATCGGGGCAGAGATTAACTTCTTCTTCAACTCTTCAAAGGCTATTTGGCACTCTATTAACCACAAAAATTTAACTTTCTTGTGCGTCAACCGAGTCAAAGGTGCCAAGATTTTAGCAAAGTCTGACATAAATCTTCTGTAGTATCCTTCCAAGCCCAGGAAACTATGCACCTCCGCCACTGTCTTCGGAACTGACCAGTTCTCTACTGCATCTACCTTCTTGGGATCAACTGATACTCCTGCTCCATAAATAATGTGTCCAAGAAAGGATATGTGATCCAGCCAAAACTCACACTTACTAAAAGCTTCACATATAACTGGTGCTCCCTCAAGTTCTGCAGTACTATCTTGAGATGTTCTTCATGCTCCTCATCATTAAGAGAATACACAAGGATGTCATCAATAAATACTACCAAAAATTGGTCTAAGTATGGCATAAAAATATGGTTCATTAAATCCATGAATACCGCTGGATCATTAGTCAGTCTGAATGGCATAACTAAGAATTCATAATGCACATATCATGACCTAAACACTGTCTTCGGTATATCCTTCTCCCGAACTCGTACCTGAAGATATCCTAATCACGGATCTATCTTGGAGAAGACTCTTGCTCCGCTTAATTGGTCAAATAAATCATCAATCCTTGGCAATGGGTACTTGTTCTTCACAGTTACCGCATTTAATCGCCTATTATCCATGCACAACCACTTCAATCTATCCTTCTTCTTCACCAATACTGTTGGTGCTACCCACGATGATCCACTGGTCCAAATGAACTTCTTTGCCTTCAGTTCTTCCACGTATCTATATAACTGATCAAGCTCTGATGGTGACATTGGGTATACCTTCTGGGATATTGGTTCTGGTCCTGGTATCAACTCTATATAGAACTCTACTTCTCTAACTGGGGGTAATCCGGGAAGCTAGTCGGGAAATATGTCCATGAATTCTTCAAATATTTTGGGTATTGTGTCATCTTTTGCCGCTACTGTTGTGATTCCCTTTTTATGCTGGTCTCCAGCTATTTTGCTAAGAAAAAATACTTCTAGACCAGGGACTCTAAATAACACTCTACCCTCATGACAGTCTATTGTCGCATGATTGTCTCTTAACCAGTCCATGCCTAAGATAACATCAAAGTTGCCCATAGAAAACTCGATCAAATTCGCAAGTAATAAATGCCCACATACTACGACTGGACATGCTAAGAATACTCTACTAAATCCTGCGATCCTATTGCCAATGAGTATATTCTGCCTCTCTGGCAATGCCTCAAACTTTAATCCAATACGTGTCGCATATTGTGCAAATATAAATGAGTGCGATGCTCCTGAATCAATTAATGTTATGGCAGAAAAAGATGTAACAAGAATGTTACCTGCCACCACATCACCTAACACCATAGCTTCTTCCAGAGATAAGTTGAACGCCTGCCCTTGTGCTTGTCCAGATCTCCGATGCTGCCTTCCCTGGTGTCATTGTTGCGGTCTCTGCTGATCCCGTAGTTGCTGTTACCGGTATAAATGAGCCTGCATCGGCAACGAACACTGAGCTACAGGCCGTACTGCTACTGTTGGTCCTTCTTGCTGTACTACCCTTGGAGCTGGCAATGTAGAAAACTGTTAGACTGGCCCTCCTGGCCTCTGTATTAATGGACAATTGGCAATCCTATAATCGAGGCTTCCATATCTGGAGGAGGGAAAACCCTAAAAAAGAGCACAAGAAATATCAAGTATAGGACGAGAAGGAACAATGAAGCAACTAATCTAAGAAATTTCAAACTGGGTATCAAAGAGGACGAATTCAAAATTTCAAGAAGAATCATGTTTGATTGAGAGTCCTATAACCATAACAACCTACAAGTATGTAGAACATAGACCTGCATGGACCACCACTAAAACATTATCACGTCCAATGCCAGAATATGGAGACGAACATGGCCAGCTACCCCGTACAAGGTACTATACGTCGTACGACGATCACGACTATAACTAGACAAGGGAGTGCATGCTACAATCAAGTCTCTTAGGGTCAATAACTTCTATATATCAATCATTCAAAAAAGAAGCAATAATATAGAACACTTCAGAATAAGTAGTAAAGTGTCCCAAATGCCACATCAGAATATTCTTTAGAGATCTGGCGATACATAATGATGTACTAGATGCAAGATCAAGGTATACATGATAGTGAGTCAGCTACAGTCTGAATATATACATTCATGTAAGGAACTAGTGTCCAGATTTGTCGGCTAACAGGTGCCGATTGGCTAAATGCCTAAAAGAATATAGATTACAAAAGACAACTAGTGAATAAAGGAACCCTCTCGTTATCCTTGGCGGCCATGTTCCTGGTATGCGCCATGAGTCGGAGGAAGGTATGATGGATCCTCGAGTACTGGATCAAAACATGCATGGCCATGCAAAACCAGTAGGGTTAGACCCCAAATAGCAAGTACCACAAAGGAAGCACAAAAGTAGAACAAAACCCAAAACAATAAATATATATATAATAGCTCTGCGTCGTAGCATAGTTCCATGGCATATCCTAGCACAAAGGCCCAATCCTACAACTAAATAAGGATAATGGTTGAATTCATCACACTATGATAGTCCATTTTCCTAGGCTACTAACAAAATAATATAATCACAACCAAGTCCAATTAATAAAATTGGCCAAATACTTGTACGACTTGCTATTTGTGGAGACTTAGGTTTCCTCAAAATAATGCATAATAGGTATCCTCAGAATCACGTCATTGCCGAACATGAGCTAGCCTAGCCAAATAGATGAATATACAGGTACTTCATAAATTGCACCAGTTCCACGTAGGGCTATTGCACTAAAAATACGGTATTAGTGGTTCCAATGTTACTATAGTGAAACAATGGCTCGACATGTTTATAATAGGTCAGATACTGCACACCACTAAGGTAGATGATATACAGTATCTGTGGTAGCCAGCCAACAACGCACTTAGATTGAATCTCTGTGGGAAGGATCGTTGGCATGATCTCGGGATACCGTTTTCTTCCCATGTTACTATCACTTTTAGTTGCTTACTTAACCCTATATTGTGTTCAAAAATCTTAAGGCATGGTACATGATAATTTTTCTTAAGATATCATACAAAGTACGGACGTGCTAGATACGAATCCCTGGAATTCAAATCTGGATTCACCCGAGCGTGTATGCAATATTCAATAAATCAATATCCCAGCCATGCTTTGGTATTTGACTCGCATATCATGCCTATACTGGGAAAAATAGTATATTTATAGTATCACGCGTTCAGGAATTTGGAGGCATTCTCGATGCACATCGCAAATATAATCACTTTAATACGTAACATGATATGTCGTACCTCAGTGCACATTAGATCAGAAACTTTATCAGGCAATAATTATATCAGCACTGATACAATATTCGAGTCCAATTACCAATTATTATTGGGTCATATGAATCTTGATCACATTATAACACGAAGCTTATGTCATGCACATAGCTGGTTAGTCACTATTCACTTAGTCTAGTTCACACAGAATATCTCAATAGAACACATATTTATGCCATGTATAAAGCCAATCTTAGCACATGGTCATGTCTAGCATGAGGTCTGATTTCTAAGTCTATTCTTTCTTAGAATCATAACACAAGGAAAAAACCAGGATCAACCACAAGAAGGATGATAAGAAATATTCTAATTAAAATGAGTAAACACAGAATGAAAGTACTATGTGCACTCATTGGGTCACTAAGGATAACATGCGCATAAAATTGTACGCATGAAGGTCAAGCGTATGAACCGATCAAGCGTGTGCTAAGGGTGTCAATTGAAGTCTGGGGCCCATAAGATGTCGTACCCCGCTTCCTGCAAGGGGCCGATCGTCCTCGCTTAACGCCTTGTGGAACTGATCATCCTCGCTTAACGCCTTGCGGAACTTGTAGTTGATAGATATATATGTATATAGTAGTGTGTGTTGTTGATTTGGAAGAAAGGGAGAGCATCAGCAGCAGCAACCCGAGAGCATTAGCAGCAGCAAACGAGAGCATCGGCAGCATCAACCCGAGAGCATCAACAGCAGCAAATCGAGCATCAGCAGCAGCAACCCGAGAGCATCAGCAACAGCAAATCGAACATCAACAGCAGCAAACGAAGAGCATCAGCAGCAATAAATGAAGAGCAGAGCAGCAGTAGCAAAATGAAGATCAACATCAGCAGCAGCAAAATGGAGGAGATGATCAGCAGCTAAAAAGGGGGGCGCACTGTGTATCAGTAGCTTCACCTAGTATTAGTCACTGTGTTAGCATAGTATCTTGGGTTTTCAGTTTCAGTTCAGTTTTACTTGGGATCGAGTATTTTGGTTAGTTAGTTTAATGGTAAGGTATTGAGTAGTTATGGTATTTGATATGTTATGGTTAGTAGTTAGTTAGATATATGTAGTAATATATATGTAGTAGTTAGAAACATTATATTATAGTCAGTTCCTATGAATTGATATACATATAATATAGTATTAGTTGGGTTGATATATATGTATTAGTTATATGTTAGAGTTTTGTGTTACGTCGAGATACCCAAGGTATTGGGCCGATACCCAAGGTATCGAGTTTGGGTATCGAGATAGGTGAAATACGCATTGGTGCAAGGCCAAGGTTTCATGTTTAAATTGTATTAATATAGTATTATAATATTTGACTTGCATATATCTAAAATACTTTTTTCATATTATTGAACCTGTGTATCTTAGGATACGGCCTTTTGAATACCTCTTAGTATCCTAGATTTAGCTAGTATGACCTAGTTTCATAGTTTATGAACCCAATATCATTAAGATAGACTCATGCAACCTAAAAATAGGTAGTTTGACCAAGTTTGACTGGTTTGACTTAGAGTTGACCTAGTTTGACTGTTTGACTTAGAAATGTCTCTTTGACCTAGAAGTTGACTAGTTTAACTTATTTTTATTCTGAAATCTAGTATTGATGTTGTATTCCCTATTTAGGTCTTCGAGGTACCGTATCAGATATCTGTGAGACTATTCACCAGATTTCAGGCGAGTACATTCTCTGATAGTTTCTCATTTATGATATCCTCTATGTTCATTGTATTTAGTGTAGATATCCATTTTTTTGACATGATGGTTACACGGATTGGTATATCCGGATCTCGTCATGAGATGTTATTCCTTGGTATATGGTGTATCTTGTGCAAGTCTTGTTTTATTGCTCTTATTGTACATGTACAGACACTGATTCTCGGGAAGAGTCGCTATCTTTTTAGAGAATCCCGTGCCATAGCGTACCATGGTTGGATCCACTATACCAGTCGGGGTTGGAGAGTATGTAGTGTAGATATGTGATCATACCCATCTGTATCATGTCTTATTCTTGAATAGTGTTAATCATACACCGCACGTATGATTAGCCAGGCCATAAATCTTGTATCAAGTTCCCAAGTCGATCACATGTTAAAGCTAGTACTCACTCACTTAGTCTTTTAGTATTCTTGTTCATTGCCATATGGTTCATTCTTGTATTTATTTACAGTATTTTCTTTATTGTATATCTCTTGTATTTATTGTTATATCTTGTATATTCACATCTATTTACTATTACATAGTTTATATTATTTATTAGAACTGATGTTATAGATGTACTCTGCTCCTTTCCTAATTGGATATATTTTTCCCAGATGACACTGAGTAGTGGTACCCTACACATTATGGGCCTCAGGATGTTGTGGGCTTAGAGTCAGAGATCCTGGCTAAGGAGTGACTTATCCCGACTGAGACAGATGACCCGGGACTAGTAGCTTCTTATTATTCTTTGTACTAGATTTGTCTCCAGCTTATTATTTAGTATTTCTTCAGACTTATTGATGTTATTATTTTAGACTCATGAGTTGTATGTGACTATTCTATTCTTTATCATATTTGTGCTCATTTTTATCTTAGATCTATATGATTAAGTATATTGATATTATTGGTGGCTCATTATATTGCTAGATAGATTATCCGAACAGTATTCTACCGCCGATTCTGCGGCATAGGCTGGGTGTTGTTCCTGACTTGCATCCTTACATCGGGTGCGGGTCGTGACAAATTTTTAGTGGTGGCCCATGTAGGTCTTCGAGGTCACAATTAGTGCGATTCGTAGTGGTGCTCTGAATTGAGTGTTATTACGAGCCTGTTTTAGGATATAGGATATAGGCTATAGGCTGAGAATACTCAATTACATCTAGAAAAAAATTTATTTGATTCATTCAACTGTTCTTCCTTGATATTGATATTTGATCTTTTAAACTGTCATTTCCTTGAGTGTCTTACATCATGTGCTATATTGATTCTTTCTTTTACTTTGTCTCAGGATGCTGCCTAAGACTAGATCGCAGCAGGGGAGAGCAGCTTCCGAGAGGTCTGCGACGTCCCAAGGGCCTGCACCAGTCACTTCTCCTGTGATTGGAGTGTCAGCTGCTTTCGGAGGTCCACCACCTACTCAGAGGACTATACCAGCTGTATCTGAGAGACTTTCACCTTCCATGCCAGCAGATACGACACAGATGTTCTCACTGTTTTGCGAGATGTTGGAGGCACAGAGGGCTCAATCTGAGGCACATCAGAGGAAGATCGATATCTTGCGGCAGGGCATCGAGAGTGCTCATCAGCTTGTTCGTGCCGTAGTAGAGAGAGGAGTTCTGGTCCAGCAGTAGGTTTCTCCTCAGGTTGCTCAGCTTCGGCCAGGCAACATTCAGGACTTCAAGAAGCTGGAGCCTAGGGTCTTCAAGGGGACGGAGGGCATCATCTATGCTGATGATTAGCTCGAGGACATTGAGCATCTTATGAAGGTGTCTCATCTTTTTGAGGATCTGAAGGTTGAGGCGGTAGGACTTCAACTGTTCGACGTCGTCCATACTTGGTTCAGGAATGAGCCGATTCTTGTTGATGCAGGACAGTCTTGGGAGGTGTTCAAGGACCTCTTCAAGAAGAAGTTCTTCACTCTGGTAGACAGGCTAGACTTGGGGAGGCAGTTTGAGAGCCTCATTCAGAGGAGCATGTCTGTGGAGGAATACGATGCGGAGTTCAGCAGGCTGAGCCAAAATACAGAGTATTTGGTGAGAGAGCCGGAGGTTCGAGCTATTCGTTTTTGTGAGGGTCTAAACTGGGAAGTGAAGATCCTCATTCCGTCTTTTTATGAGACATACTCGGAGATACTTGCGGAGGCACGCAAGGTTGAATGGGAGTTGGGTTTGAAGCCCAATAGAGACCATAATTCTTTTCTGGGGGCAACAGCAGTGCAGTATCTTCCAAGCATCCTCATTTCCAGTCCAGGCCCTTCCAGCAGCCACAGCAGCACCAGACTCCAGCTAGGACGTCATTTTACCAGGCACCACAGCAGCAGAGACAGTTACAGCAAGCTCTTGCCACTACTGCAAGAAGCCCGGCCATATCTGGGAAGTTTGCAGGAGGAGGTTGGGAGTTTATTTGTATTGTGGTACCGAAGGACATCAGATGAGAGAGTGTCCTCGTCGTGCAGTTCAGGGAGCAGCTTCAGCTCCGAGGGCACAGGCGAAACCACCTGCAGTACAGCCGAGGGGACCGCTTCCGACCCAGTAGCAGCATTATGTCCAGCATCAGTAGCAGGGAGGTGCGCATCAGGGATGAACATTTGCTATGACAGTCGAGGAGGACGAGCCCACCGGAGATGTCATCGCAGGTTCTGTTCTTCTGGATTCTATTCTAGCTTTAGCTTTGTTTGATAGTGGTGCTTCCCATAGTTTTGTATCTGTTTCTTTTGTTCTGAAGCATGGTTTGGTAGCTGAGTCTTTACTTAGGACTTGGAAGATCATGACCAGGGAAGGCATTATCCTGGTTAATGGTATTTGTAAGTATCGGAGAGTTACTCTAGGAGGCCGGGAGTTGAGTGCGTGTCTACTTGAAATGCCATTTTCGAGCTACGACATTGTACTCGAGATAGATTGGTTGAGTAGGCACCCTGTTAGTATAGATTGTAGAGGAGGTAGAGTTTTGTTTGGTCCGCTATGAAAGCTAGAGTTCGAGTTTGCTAGAGGAGCTGCAGAACAGGGAGAAGGCATTATTTGTGGAGCTATGGTGGAAGACAAAGAGTTGTCGCATCTATTGATAGCAGAGTTCTTGGATGTATTTTCTGAGGAATTACTAGGATTGCCGCCAGATCGAGATGTTGAATTCTCTCTAGACTTGGTGCCAAGTGCAGAACCAATTTTGCAGCATGTCTATAGAGTAAACAACAGCGAGCTGGTCGAGCTGAAGAAGCAGGTGGACGAATTGCAGGATAAGGGGTTTATCAAATCGAGTTCTTCAACGTGGAGAGCCCCGATATTGTTTGTACCGAAGAAAGATGGGTCAGTGCACATGTGCATCAATTACAGGGTATTAAATAATCTCACTATCAAGAATAAGTACCCTTTGCCATGGATTGATGACTTGTTCGATTAGTTGAGTGGTGCCAAGTTGTTTTCTAAGATAGACTTGAGATCAGGCTACCACCAGATGAAAGTGAAGCCGAAGGACATACCGAAGACTGCTTTTAGAACTCGGTATGGTCAGTATGAGTTTATGGTGATGCTGTTTGGGTTGACTAATGCCCGACGGTATTTATGAACTTGATGAACAAGGTGATACATCAGTACCTTGACAAGTTCGTGGTGGTATTCATCGATGACATACTCTTATACTCGAAGACACCGGAGGAGCACGAGGAACATTTGCGGATTATGTTGGAGGTGCTGAGGAAGGAGAAGCTATATGGAAAGCTGTCCAAGTTTGAGTTCTTCCTGGACAAGGTAGAGTTCTTAGGGCATTTTATGACTGGTGATGGTATTTCAGTGGATCCTAAGAAGATCACAGCAGTGTAGTCTTGGAAGACCCCGAGTTCGGTTGTAGAGATCAGGAGTTTCTTGGGATTGGCAGTCTATTACAGAAAGTTTGTGCAAGATTTTTCGAGGATTGCCGAGGATGACCAAACTCACCAGGAAGGATGTAGAGTTTATTTGGACGGAGGATTGCCAGGTTGCTTTTAAGGAATTAAAGAAGAGGTTGACATATGCTCTTATTTTGACATTGCCATCAGGGTCTGAAGGTTTCACTATTTATAGTGATGCATCGGGAAAAGGTTTGGGTTGTGTTCTTCAGCAGAATAGAAAAGTGATTGCCTATGCATCCAGGCAATTGCGTCCTCATGAGAAGAACTATCCTACCCATAATTTAGAGTTGGCAGCAGTCATCTCCGCCCTGAAGTTGTGAAAATACTATTTGTACGGAGAGCGTGTGGAGATCTTTACATACCACAAGAGCTTGAAGTACGTTTTTACACAAAAGAAGTTGAACATGAGGTAGCGTCGGTGGTTGAAACTGATGAAGGATTTTGATATCTCTTTGCAGTATCATCCTGGAAAAGCCAATGTAGTTGTCGATGCCTTGAGCAGGTACCCGGTAGCTATGTTCTTGACGCAGGATCGATATTTGCTAGAGGACTTGGAGAGCTTGGGTATTGAGGTGATAGTTCCTAGTTTGGCTATGCAGATATGGGGATTGCAGATACACTCAGAGTTGATGGACAGGATTAAGGCATCCCAGTATGAGGATGTATCTCTGAGGAGCAACAGAGCTCAGGTGAGAGCAGGATTGGAGGATGAGTTCACCATTACTGAGGATGGTTCTTTGCGACATGGTATTAGATTGTGTGTACCTAGTGGGGAGCTGTGTGAGGAGGTATTGCACGAAGCGCATCGCTTTCAGTATTTCTTATATCCAGGTGCCAACAAAATGTATCGGGATATGCGAGAGAGTGTATAGTGGTATGGCATAAAGAGGGAAGTGGCACAGTTTGTATCCAGATGCTTAGTGTGCCAATAGGTGAAAGCCGAGAGGCAGAGGCCAGGAGGTTTACTTTAGCCATTACCCATTCCAGAGTGGAAGTGGAAGCACATTACGTTGGATTGTGTCCGAAATTCCACGATCTCCAGGAGAGAAAGACGTATTTTTGGTCATCGTTGACAGGTTGACCAAGTCGGCCTACTTTTTGCCTTTCAAGGTGGGTTTATCTACGGAGAAGCTGGCAGAGATGTATGTGAGGCAGATCGTCAGGATACATGGAGTTCCCGTCAGCATAGTCTCGAATCGGAATAGTTGTTTCACTTCTTATTTTTGGAGAAGTTTGCAGGCGAGTTTGGGCACTCAGCTCAAGTTCAGTACTACATATCATCCCCAGACAGATGGACAGTCAGAGAGGACTATTCAGACTCTCGAGGATATGTTGCGCACTTGTGTACTAGATTTTGGGGGATCTTGGGAGAGCCATCTCTATTTGGTAGAGTTTGCTTACAACAACTGCTACCAGGCTATATAGAGATGTCACCATTTGAGGCTTTGTACAGTCGGAGATGTCGTACTCCCATGTCATGGGACGATGTTGGAGAGAGAGTTTTGCTTGGGCCAGAGATGGTTGTAGATGCAGCAAAGAAGGTTCAGTTGATCAGAGACGTACTTTGAGTGGTGCAGGACAGACAGCGGCATTGGACCGATAGCCACCGGAGACCTTTGGAGTTTGAGGTATAGTTTTAGATTTTGTTTTGTGCTTGTATTGGTTGTTTGTTATAGATTAAGTTCTTAAGGTGGTGTTTAGTTCTAGGTGGGTGGTTTGGTATTTTTGAGAATTTCTCTGACACGAGGCACGATTCATTTCGGTGGAGGTGGGAAGCTTAGTCCACGATTTATTGGACATTTCACTATTCTAGAGAGGGTCGGTGCAGTTGCTTATAGACTAGACTTGCCACCTGTAGACCCCCTCACCCAAAATTAAGCCTAATTTGCTTAGATAGTAAAATTAGGGCTAGTTTGAACCAATTAGAATTAGAACACGGCATTTATTTAATTATGCAATAATTTATATCGCGTAGCACACATTACCGTTGCTTCTATAATTGGAGCACCTCACTAGCCATTGCCTTCCAACAAACTTCATAACCTCATCCGAGACGTGCCCGCCTACTATTCTCTTCCTTGTGCAACTTATAATATTGCTCTCTGGTGCTATATTTTAGCCGCACAATAAATGTCGCGGACGTTATTTCTTAATTCGAAATAATTTCCAACTTTGTACCCCTGTGCATTCTAATCGAAATTGGAGACACAATCTTGGTCATTTTGTACAACCCGGATTTTATTAATATTCTGCACTGTACCCCCTACGCCCCTGACACTTGTGTCCCGCCTAAATTTAATCCCATGTACTCCTAATTAATTCTAGAACATCGTGCGCGTTCGATTTAATTAATTAAATTTAATTTCTGCCTTTGTACAATTTTCCAATTGTTGGGGGGCTTTTATGCAAAAATGCATTGAGGTGTCCCCACCATTAGACAATTCATGAAGAAATCTATTTTTCCCCTTCTTAAGAATTTTTCCCATAATTTTCTGGATGTGCAAACGCGCAACATCGCATCTTTATTTTAATTCAATCATTGCATTTAAACAATGCAAATTGTAGCCTCCCCACATCCTCATGCAAGACCAAGGCCCACTCCAAGGAGAGTCGACCAAGCCCACATTGTCCTAGGTCAAACCCCCAAACCCTAGTCCACATATATTTATATACAATTTTCTTCCTTTCCTTTTTATAAATCACCCTAAAACCAACCACAACGCCCAGCCGGAGTACCACTCGCCGGACCTCCCTGCTCCCTTCTCCGCCTTCTTTCTCCTGTGCACCGCTTCAACCTGGCCTGAATCCTCCACCGGAGACCGAAACAGCATCACCAACTGTCACGACCCGCACCCGGTTTAGGGGCACGAGTGCGTGGGTACGTCCAGCCTACGCCGCAGCATCGGCGGTAGAACGCTGTCAAGGTCTTGATACTATCTAACTAATGTCACGCAAGCATCCCATCTCCATTAGGAGACACGGATGACACAAATAAGATGAACACATACTCAATCACAGGATCACAGCACGATAAGATTTCAAAACAGAAATTAAAATTTAAACACAACACAAGTCCACAAGTAATATTCTAACTCAACAATATCCAAGAATCATCAAAATGCCGGAGACAAATCCGGTACCAAATAGTCTACTTAAAGAACTAACAATGAATAATAATTCCGGCTAGACCTTCCAGAATCACAGCTAAACTACCAAGTCTGCAGCTACTCACCATATGGTCCATAAAGTGTCGGACAGCGGTCCTCTAAGGCATAGTCTGGAAAAATGTTTCCAGTCAGGAAGGAGCAAAGCAACACTCTCAAATAACAGTTCCATTAATTGATAATGTCTATAATACAATAAAATATGTCATGCTAGCTACTGAGAAGACAGTGAAATAAATGCAATGGCAATTTATGAGAGACGGGCAATGTAAAGAGACAGAAAATAGGCAATATGATACAGTCAGTGCATGTATGGAAATAAAAGAACAAGGAACAGTATCATATATGGGTGATGTAGTATATGATTTAAATTAGGGAACCATAATCTATTCTAAGTGTTTGAAATAGTAGTTTCGAAATGTGACCGGCTTGGGAACATGTACGATAGCTATAGGGCCTGGCTAATCATGGGTGAAGAGCATGATTAACACTTACAATTTCTACACTGCAATAAGAGGTTATGATCACATTTCTTACTAACTACTTCCCCGCCCCCAACTAGTACTGTGGATCCAACCATGACACGTCACGATACACGAGCAAGTCAAGTCTATCATGTACGATGTCTAATATACATGTCGTGTACAATGTCAATACGATAATCAAGGTAACATCTCATGACTGCAGATCCAGGCTATATACTAGTCCGTGTAGCACAGTGTCAAAGATTCAGTTGTAACATTTCATGATTGTTGAACTTATAGAAATTATCAAAGAATTGGAAATTATCAAAGAATGTACTTGCCTTGGGTCCTTAGCTGGTATTTATGGATGTCCTGTTCCAGAGTATCCCCTGGGTAAACCAACAGTCCTATAAACACATCACAATTATAACACTTGTATCAGATGCTATCCTAACACACAGAAGAAATATACTGGCCTCAGGGCTATGCCAGGCAGGGCACTAGTCCACTAGGGTCATCTAGTACATTCACCAATTAACCGTAGTATTATTAGTAATCAAATATAATACATATATATAGGGTTATACCAAATTCTATACAAAATATGTATAAGTGTATACTCATAACAGAAGATGTATTATATATACATAGGTAAAAATATTCATAACACATATACATTTATATGTACAACTACCAAAGTTATATATATATATACAAAAGAATATATATATGTATACTAATTATATATATACTAAATTACAATTACCAACATATACTGAAATACCGATATACATACATACCAATTTACATATTAATATTTATTATTTAATACGTATACGCAAAATATATATACATTTATACATTTATACTAATTATACTAAAATATATATACTATGCTAATACATGTATTTAAACATTTTATTTATGAATAATATACATGTACAAAATATATATTTGAAATTATATCAAGTATATATATATATATACAAAATATATATATTTATATGCCAAACTTAATTATAGAATTTATTTAAATACATACTATACTCATACAATTAAATATTAATAAAATAAATAATATACATATGCTATTTTCACATTAATTAAATATATAAATACTTTACATTAATTATATATATACAATTAAATTAAATACATATACTAATTACTTATACAAATATATGTATATATTTACCATCATTAAATTAAATAGACAATATACATTCACATTTATACATTACCCTTGTATTTATATACTATACACATTAGTTAATATATACACAAATACCTATACATAGTTATATATATACACTAATATATTTTACAAGTTATATACATACATATATATATATATATATATATATATATATATATATATATATATATATATATATATAAAGAAGGAGGGAGAAGAAGAAGGGAGCCTTACAGTGGTGGCCGGAGTTGGCAGCGCCGCCGGGCGCGGCTCAGTCGGTCGGTGCAGGGAGAAGTTGCAGCAGAGGAAAGGGCTGGACTTCGGCGTCGAATTTCAGATGGGTGCCGCCGTGAAGCAGGCAGCGGGATCACGACAGGGAGGAGGAAGAGGAGCTGTCGATGCAGACCGGAGAACAGTCGGGGACCTGGCCGGGCGCGTCGAGGATGGGGAGTATAGCCGCGGCGAGGGGAGCACAGCCAGGGGTCGGTGTGCAGGCTCGGGCGGGGCAGAGGAGCAGCCGCCGGGGAGAGGGCTGCCGGAGGAACTGTGGGGAGGAGAGTCGCCGGGAACAGCTACGGGGAGTCGGGGTCTCGACCGGAGGGAGTGAATGGTGAAGGTGGAGGTGGTGGTGAGAGCAGAGGCCAAGGGGTTGTGGGGAGGAGCAGGCCGCTCGCCGGGCTGGAGTCAACTGCGGTCGCCGGGGGATCGAGAGGGGAGCAGTGGCCGGGGATGTTTAGTCGGAGCAGGGTAGTCGGCCACCGTGCACAGGGAACAGTGTCCCCCCCCCCTTTTTGTTGAATTTGAATTCAAAAAAACAAATAAAAGAAGAAGAAAAAGAAAAAGAAGAAGAAGAGAAAGAAGGAAAGAGAAGGAGAAAGGAAGAAGGAGAAGAGAAGAAGTTTTCCAACGTTGGGTTGAGGGGAGATGGAGGCTTGAGGAGGGTGGTGTTTTCTAGGTTGCCTAGGGATTAGGGTTTGATGTAGACATTATATAGGGATGAGGGTGTTGGAATGAAGGGTTGGGATTGGCCCATTAATTGGGTGGTCCAGATTGGACATGAGGGAAATTAATTCATGGGGGATTTAAGGTGAGGTTTAATTAAAATATTAAGGATTCCTCATTGGTTAAAATAATTGGGTGTTGGCACAAAATGCCAATTTGTAATTTAACCCCCTTAAATTTGGAAAATTGCACAAACACATGAAATAACGAAAATTTGGCGGGCGATTCGGAGTCCGGTGTTTTGTAGGGTCAGGGGACGCTGTAAGATCGGTATGGGCTCAATCAGCCGGGCACTGGAATTAAATTGGGATTTTAGAATCAGATAAAATGGTATCCTCAATTTAAATAGAAATAAATGCAAGTTGTGTTCAACAATTAATCATGAGTACATGGAGCCAAAATCAGGTCAGGTCATCAATACCAATATTGAAGAAGACTCAGAACAGAATATTACCCTAATTTGGGCCGCACAAAAAATAGGTCAAGATGGCCTCCAATTTTCGATTGGAACGCACAACGATACAAAATAGGAATTTTAAAATAAACGTCCGCGACGATTTTTGTGCGGCCAGAAATAATGCACAGGGAGCAAAATTATGAGTTGCAAAAATAGCAGAATTGAAGGCGGGCACGTCTAGGGCAAGATTGTGAAATTTGTTGGAAGACAAAAGTCTGGATAGTGCTCCAAATATCGAAGCAAAGGCAATTGCGCAAAATATTAAATAAAATACGGTAATTAATTACAATCTCCAATTATCAAATTATAAATAAAATAATAAAATCCAGAATTCTATAATTCGGACAGGGGTTCGTCTACTGGGCTTCTAGGTCTAGTCTGCTAGCTAAAATAAAATAATTAACACTGCATATAATTATATATTTAATTACACATCGCACAAAATTATTTAAATCAAATACGCTATCATACAATTAATTAATTATAACTACAATAATATTAAATATTGTAAAAAGCCGAAATTACCCCTGTTTTTGGAATGTGGTAGTGACACCAACACCACCAGCACTCCCTCAGACTCCTTCCTCCCGTCGGAATCCCCTCGACCCGCCGTGCTCCTCCCATCTCGACTGAACCCGACCAGCACAGCTGTCATCCTCCTCCCTCTGATTTCTTACCGAGCCGCCTCTTCCCCTAGCCGAAGAACAAAGCCACAGCCACCCAGCACCAGATCTCTACCATCCCTTCATCTTCCTCCTCCCGATCATCCACCATAAACCACCCTGGCTTCTCCTCTCCCTGCTCTCCTCCTCGATCACCCCCTCCTCGACGTCTCCCCAGAACTACCCTCGGCTACCCCTCCCTGACCGGACCTCCCCTCGCTGGCCGGAGGACAGCAGCCACCACCTGTATCACCATCATCAACACTCTTCATCACCATCATCATATCACCACCCTGGCCATTGTCATCATCATCACCCTCTTCCATTAACAACATCATCTTCACCCTCACCATGGCTCGCCAGAGAAGCCCTCCTGGCAGGAATCCGGCAGCCCACCAATCACCATTATCATCATCATTATCTCGGTTCACCATTATCGCATCGTCGTCATCTCATCACCACAACTCCTCATAATTATCCTCGTCGACGTTGTCGCCAACAACGTCGTCATCCCCTCATCATCATCCCATCATCGGCATCATACCATTGTCAGTCCACCATCTCACTCCATCATCATCATTCCATCATCATCGATACTTCATCGACATCTCAGCATCGTCGTTGTCGTCATCTCACCATCGTTCCATCATCATCATCGCATCATCATCATCCTATCATCATCATCATCGTTGTCGTTATCTCACCATCGTTCCATTATCATTATTGCATCATCATCATCTTATCATCATCATCATCCCATCATCATCGTATCATTGTTATCTCATCATCATCCCATCATCATCGTCATCTTATCATCATCATCATCCCATCATCATCCCATCATCATCGTCATCTTATCATCATCATCATTATCCCATCATCATCGTTATCTTATCATCATCATCATCGTATCATCGTCATCTCATCATCATCCCATCATCATCGTCATCATCGTCATCATCTCACCCTTAATCATCATTGTATCAGCAGCCATTAACCGCATCATCATTCTCAACATAAATATCTCATCATCACTACCAATATCAACCCTAATAACTTATTTATTGTCCTCATCACCATCATCATCGCATCATCGTCATCTCGTCATCATCGTCGTCAACCTTACAGTCGTCTCCGTACACGTACCCCAAGGATATTAGATTTGTTTTGTGCGACTTCTGGAGCAGGTTATTGGTACATTGCAGCTTCCTTGTCAGGCAAGTATACCTTGCCATTGTACTGTTATTCTTATTCCATATGATTGCATGCATCTTTAATTTTCTGTCTTTAGTTCATATATTTTAACCGTTATATAAAATGCGCACGACGGTGTCGTCGCGATATGTTTTTATTTATGTATTTGCATTGACCTTGTTTATGAGACTATCCCATTACCATGTAGCATCATTAGGTTCATGGGCCGTGACACAGTTGTTACACGAGTGTGAGTCTCATATAGATCACGGACTGCGTAACAGGTTTGGCCTCCTGTACGTATGGGCCGTACGTTAGGAATAACTGCTGTTAGAAACTTTGTATGCTAGTAGACTTGGCAGTTATTAGAGGTTTATCGTTTCATGGATATGACATGCTTAGAGCATAGGGTGGGAAGAACAACAAGTACCATATTTGAGCTCCTTTGCACTTTTCCTGTGCGCCCGGATTCTCCGCCGGAGATACGGGTGGTGATGACCCTTATATATATTATGTACATTGGCGGGCCTCCGCCGTTCAAAAGACGACGTGCCTTTGAGGCCCCTGGATCTTCAAAAGAGAACCATGCCAAATCCCAGTTTTCAGCCAGATAGCTCACCTGTGGGAAAAGTTGTTCTTAACTGCATTCACTTAGACGGTTAGGCGACCATTGGATATTTATTTCAGTACTTTATTGGCATGCTTTTATGTATCTTGTTATGTCCCTCTGAGGACCTGGCCCTTCCAGGTGTATTTGTTCTTGAGTATTCGCAGGAGCGCAGATTCGGATGGTTACTTATATTTTCGAGGATATTTTCTCTTCGAGCCGTGATTGCTAGCTGGTATACTTATATTATGTTTGATTATGTTGTACTTATATTGTATTTGCTCTTATATTCGAGTTGGTAGTGGATTTGTTTTCACCCAACTATCATCCTTAGATACTTCTTATCGAGAGCCAGTTTCACAGAAGTTGGTTGTTTAAGTATATTGATTTTCGTGGATGAGATTTAGATTATACCTTGTGACTCATGACATATGTTATACCACTTGTGGATTTAATATTCATATTACAGCGTACGTATGGATTTGGTTTCCATATATTGGAGTTGCCATATCCATGCGGCTGGCATGCTTACGTGTCCTAGTCCTACGTATTTGTGGGACTGGGGCATGATATTTTTTGTGGTGGCCCATGCAGGTCGAGAGCATATTGTCTCGGTTATATTACTGTACCGAACAAGCCTGCACCTAGGACTAGAGTATAGGATCTCATCCACAATTGACTATGATTCATCTTCCTCCTATCGGTTCTATTTGAACAATTGTATCCTACTTGATTCATGTACTTCCCTAATAAGTTCTTTAAGTATAGCCTTCTGCTAGAATGTAGGAACCCATGTTATTAGGATAATAATTAGGGTAGTACACCTGTTAAGAATACAACGAGAATGTAGACACACCACTAAGTTTAGGATATCTAGTGAACCCTAGAAGTCCTTATCTCTAGAATTGGTTTACCATTACCCCTGATGTATTATGAGGACTTGAGAGTAGTATAGACACTACTAGAGTTAGTTAGAAGGTTACCATAATGTTTTGCCCCTAGCATTGAGGAACCAATAGAAAACCAAAATTGAATATTAGGACTGAACCTAACCTTCACAGTTAGATAAGTATTGGAGAACTATAAATTTAGATTCTTGTCTTGAGATAAGCAGACAGTACCTTAGAAAGCCAAGAGCAATGCATAGAATATTTTCCTAATCATACCTCAAACACAGAGACTAGCATACCCCTTTCCTTTGAAAAACCATGATGCTATCTAGAGTCCTCCATTTAATTTCATATATTTGTTCCTCTGAAACCCTAGCGCTCGCTATTTCTGCGACAACTAATCATGTTTTCTCTTCATCTTTTAACTCGTGTCACCTGCCACCTCTGATCATAGACCAAGTGATTATACTCTACGATAGGATATATAGTTTGCTAGTCATAGTTGTAATCTTGAATTTTGAATTGTGTACCTTATAGCTAGAACCTGATAGTTGAGTTGTTCAATTAGATTGTGATGATTACCCCTAGTTGTAGACCACGTAATTTGTACCCCCACCTCGATACAAGTTAGATCCCTTTCCCCTTAACGGTTAGTAACTCTTCTATCCCTACGATTGACACCTGTTCTATGAGCACTATGATTAAGACTTAAGGTGACCCTTACCTATATAATGCAATAGGAGACCCTAATAAGTACCAAAATCTTTCCTCATATACCCTAATAAGAGTTTCTGTTTTATTTACATGTGCAAGATTATTTTGTAGGATCCTCTTAAGACTGTCACAGTATTAGTTTAATTCTTTTAAGTTGGGTAGTATGTCTCACAACCTAGTATCACATAGTCCACTTGACCCATTGAGGTAGTGTAACTGAATAGCATTAATTGTATGCTACCATTAGACGACAGCGTTTATTCAGACGGTAGAATTTAGAGGTCCATGTCCTATTTGGTCGACTAGCGACTTAGACAAGGAGGTTGTATGATAACTGTAGAGATTGTAGAGTCTTTTGTTATTATTGTTTATGTTGTTTTTGTTTTTGCAAACTTGAATTATTTTGTAACTTCTCTCATCATAATCCAGCGTTATATTTTCTGTGCTACCTCGAATTATGCTGCTATTATAGCCTAGTTTTTGTAAGCTTATTCTTTATCGAGATTGTTCATGACATATGTATTATTGGGTATACACACTAATACATTTCAGAATCAGTGTATTAAGGTCTAGCTAACCTTAGTGCGCTTGATTCGCCCTTCGCATAACTACTTCACGAGGATCGAGATATGTAGTGATTAGTAGACGAATATACTTGCCCTAGACATGTCTGACATATCGTATCGGTTACATAACTGTACTAATACGAGCATACGAACGAAGAATTACTAAAATAGGATTTCAATCCACAACTGCTTTGACAATTCCTATTTGACTTCTTTAAACGCCTTGATCTCGATACTTCTATTCTATTACCTCACCCTTGAACTCTTTATTATTGATCTCCGTCTTCCCTTATTTCGGAAAGATAAAACCTCGTGCTTGGTATAAGTTTGATACACGAAGAGTACTAGATATACCCCATAGGCCGATCACATACTTGAGGATTATTCTTTTGTAATTAAGGGAATATCATAGATGATATGTTTGGTGTTAAAGACTTCAAGGATTCAATAACATGATTAAATAATTTAGGGCATAGGTTTCTTATATGCATAGCCTTAGATGATAGATGGGTAAATTCTAAGTTGGATAGAAACTGCAATGTTAACTTAAGGAGAATTCTTTAGACTGTAATCAAGTGAGGTTAGATAGAGAAACCCTACCCTAGTTTAATTTCGAGGATGAAATTGTTTTAAGTTGGGTAGATTGTAAACCCCCTCACCCAAAATTAGGCCTAATTTGCTTAGATAGTAAAATTAGGGCTAGTTTGAACCAATTAGAATTAGAACATGACATTTATTTAATTATGCAATAATTTATATCGCATAGCACACATTACCGTTGCTTCTATAATTGGAGCACCTCACTAGCCATTGCCTTCCAACAAACTTCACAACCTCATCCTAGACGTGCCCGCCTACTATTCTCTCCCTTGTGCAACTTATAATATTGCTCTCTGGTGCTATATTTTAGCCGCACAATAAACGTTGCGAACGTTATTTCTTAATTCGAAATAATTTTCAACTTCATACCCCTGTGCGTTCTAATCAAAATTGGAGACACAATCTTGGCCGTTTTGTACAAACAAATTTTATTAATATTCTGCACTGTACCCCCTACGCCCCTGATACTTGTGTCCCGCCCAAATTTAATCCCATGTACTCCTAATTAATTCTAGAACATCGTGCACGTTCGATTTAATTAATTAAATCCAATTTCTGCCTTTGTACAATTTTCTAATTGTTGGAGGGCTTTTATACAAAAATACATTGAGGTGTCCCCACCATTGGATAATTCATGAAGAAATCTATTTTTCCCCTTCATAAGAATTTTTTCTATAATTTTATGGATGTGCAAACGCGCAACATCGCCTCTTTATTTTAATTCAATCATTGCATTTAAACAATGCAAATTGTAGCCTCCCCACATCCTCATGCAAGACCAAGGCCCACTCCAAGGAGAGTTGACCAAGCCCACATTGTCCTAGGTCAAACCCCCAAACCCTAGTCCACATATATTTATATGCAATTTTCTTCATTTCTTTTTTATAAATCACCCTAAAACCAACCACAACGCCCAGCCGGAGTACCACTCGCCGGACCTCCCTGCTCCCTTCTCCGCCTTCTTCCTCCTGTGCACCGCTTCAACCTGGCCCGACTCCTCCGCCGGAGACCAAAACAGCATCACCAACACCACCAGCACTCCCTCAGACTCCTTCCTCCCGTCGGAATCCCATCGACCCGCCGTGCTCCTCCCATCTCGACTGAACCCGACCAGCACAGTTGTCATCCTCCTCCCTCTGATTTCTTCCTGACCCGTCATGCTCCTACCATGTAGCATCATTAGGTTCATGGTCCATGACACAGTTGTTACACGAGTGTGAGTCTCATATAGATCACGGACAGCATGACAGGTCTGGCCTCTTGTACGTATGGGCCGTGCGTTAGGAATAACTGCTGTTAGAAACTTTGCATGCTAGTAGACTTGGCAGTTATTAGAGGTTTATCATGTCATGGATATGACATGCTTAGAGCATGGGATGGGGAGAACAACAAGTACCGCATTTGAGCTCCTTTACACTTTTTCTGTGCGCCCGGATTCTCTGTCGAAGATACGGGTGGTGATAACCCTTATATATATTATGTACATTGGCGGGCCTCCGTCGTTCAAAAGATGACGTGCCTTTGAGGCCCCTGGATCTTCAAAAGAGAACCATGCCAAATCCTAGTTTTCAGCCAGATAGCTCACTTGTGGGGAAAGTTGTTCTTAACTGCATTCACTTAGACGGTTAGGCGACCATTGGATATTTATTTCAGTACTTTATTGGCATGCTTTTATGTATCTTGTTATGTCCCTCTGAGGACCTGGCCCTTCCAGGTGTATTTGTTCTTGAGTATTCGCAGGAGCGCAGATTCGGATGGTTACTTATGTTTTCGAGGATGTCTTCTCTTCAAACCGTGATTGCTAGCTGGTATACTTATATTATGTTTGATTGTGTTGTACTTATATTGTATTTGCTCTTATATTCGAGTTGGTAGTGGATTTGTTTCCACCCAACTATCATCCTTAGATACTTCTTATCGAGAGCCAGTTTCACAGAAGTTGGTTGTTTAAGTATATTAATTTTCGTGGATGAGATTTAGATTATACCTTGTGACTCATGACATATGTTATACCACTTATGGATTTGATATTCATATTACAGCGTACGTATGGATTTGGTTTTCATATATTGGAGTTCCCATATCCATGCGGCTGGCATGCTTACGTGTCCTAGTCCCACGTATTTGTGGGACTGGGGCGTGACACCACCTGCATTAGAGGGAGTACACAACGTATTTCACGTATCGCAGTTGAGATGGTACGTGGCAAATCCTAGTCATGTGTTGGATCACTCAGAGATAGAGGTGGGCCCTACACTTAGCTATCCAGAGTAGCCAGTTGAGATTCTGGATCAGAGAGAGAATGTGCTGAGAAACCAGACTCTTTCTTTGATATGCGTCGCATGGAGGCATCACTCTCTTGGAGAGTCTACTTGGGAGAGAGAGGATGAAATGCGAGAACGTTGTCCATATTTGTTTGTGCCTTAAGGTATGTTCTTTCCTAGTCCATATTTGTTTTCATCTTTGAATTTCGAGGACGAAATTATTTTAAGGAGGGTAGACTTGTCACTACCATATTTTCTTGAAAAGGATATTTTAGTAATTTCATAATTAATTAAATATTGTGCATGTTGTATAATTATTTATTGTATTAATTTATTATTGTTAGATGTTAGTTTAGTATTTTGGACTTATGTTAGTGGACCTAACTAGTTTAGCTTAGACTCATGGACCAACATGTATTAATTGTTAGAATTTAGCCCAACTAGAAAGCTCATTGATTAGGAGGATGATTTATTTAATTAAACCATTAGACTAGAACCTTCCCTCCTTAATTATTTTTTCATGAGAGGTCCCAAGGGGTATAATGGATATTACATAGTGGCTTGAGGAAGGGGCAAGGGGGGTCAGCCTATTAAAAGAGGGAGAAAAGTTTATCTCCTCTTTTCATTTGAAATCTAGATCTAGAATTTTTTTCAACCAAATTCTCTCATTCCTACATCATTTTTCTATCAAATTTCATTCCAATTCCTTCCCAAATCACCATTAGAGACTAGTGGAGCAAGGATCTAGAAGGAGAAAGCAATAATCTATAAAGAGGAGCAAGGATCTACAAGTTGGAGGCCAATTTCATCATATTTGGAGGTTGCATTGGGAATTAATCTCCTAATAGGTAAAATTTAGTTTTTCTCCTTAATTTAGGTTCTAAATCTGAGATTTAACCATGAGAAATCAACCCATATGCATAGGCTACCCATAGGATTTGGAATTGAGTTCGTAGGAGGCCTATTGAGAAAGTTATGGTACTTTTTGTGTCAATTTTGGTAGAATTCCGAGATTGACACTTATTATGTTTGTCAATTGATCCTATAGATCCAATTGACATGTGTTTATGTGTTTGTGGCTAGTGTCGTGTCAACAATTTGGTACGTGTAGGTCGTATTCCAATAAATTGGTGATACGTGTTGATTTGGGGGGTTTTCCTCCGACACGGGACTTTGTGCATGTCACATTTTGACACGGACACATAGAGATATGTTTAACTCTTCGTATTGTTCATAAATAATATATTAGACTTGCTTTTATCCTTCGGGGTATGTTTGGTTGTGTGGTGGACTCGTGTCGCAAGCGTATCATAGATCTAGTGTGATACGGGTGCGATGCACTCCACGTGTTTGTTGAATTACATTTATATACTTAATGTGCATTGTCCTAGATAATAGTATATTACTTATCATAAGTATATATATATATATATATATATATATATATATATATATATATATATATATATATATTCATTAACTCACATATATACATATCATATAAACAACACAAGGATATATATATATATATATATATATATATATATATATATATATATATATATATATATATATATATATATATATGTATGTGTTATACCTATATGTGAGGTGTATATGTAGATTGATATATAGATATTGATGGTTATATGTTTATATACATAGAGGTAGTTATATAAAAATGTATGCGTGTATGTGATACTATGTATACATATGTATGATATACTATATCAATTACATGGATGTATATATATATATATATATATATATATATATATATATATATATATATATATATATATATATATATATATATATTGTAGTTGATAGATATATACGTATATAGTAGTGTGCTTGTGTGTGTGTATTATTGATTTGGAAGAAAGGGAGAGCATCAGCAGCAGCAACCCGAGAGCAGCAGCAGCAGCAAACAAGAGCATCAGCAGCAGCAAACCGAGCATCAGCAGCAGCAACCCGAGAGCATCAGCAACAGCAAACGAGAGCATCAGCAGCAGCAACCAGAGAGCATCAGCAGCAGCAAACGAGAGCATTAACAGCAGCAACCCGAGAGCATCAGTAGCAGCAAATCGAGCATCAGCAGCAGCAAACGAAGAGCATCAGCAACAGCAAATGAAGAGCAGAGTAGCAGCAGCAAAATGAAGATCAACATCAGCAGCAGCAAAATGGAGGAGATGATCAGCAGCTAAAAAGGGGGGGCACTGTGTATCAGTAGCTTCACCTAGTATTAGTCACTGTATTAGCATAGTATCTTGGTTTTCAGTTTCAGTTGAGTTTCACTTGGGGTCGGGTATTTTGGTTAGTTAGTTTAATGGTAAGGTATTGAGTAGTTAAGGTATTTGATATGTTATGGTTAGTAGTTAGTTAGATATATGTAGTGATATATATGTAGTAGTTAGAAACATTATATTGTAGTTAGTTCCTATGAATTGATATGCATACATTATAGTAATAGTTATAGTTAGTATTAGTTAGGTTTATATATATATATTAGTTATATATTAGACTTTTGGGTTACCTCGGGATACCAAGGTATTGGGCCGATACCCAAGGTATCGAGTTTGGGTATCGAGATAGGTGTGATACGCATTGGTGCAAGGCCAAGGTATCATGTTTCAATTATATTAATATAGTATTATAATATTTGACTTGCATGTATCTAAAATACTTTTTCATATTATTGAACCTGTGTATCTTAGGATACGACCTTTTGAATACCTCTTAGTATCCTAGATTTAGCTAGTATGATCTAGTTTCATAGTTTATGAACCCAATATCATTAAGATAGACTCATGCAACCTAGAAATATATAGTTCGACCCAGTTTGACAAGTTTGACTTAGAGTTGACCAAGTTTGACTGTTTGACTTAGAAATGACTCTTTGACCTAGAAGTTGACTAGTTTAACTTATATTTATTCTGAAACCTTATATTGATGTTGTATTCCCTATCTAGGTCTTCGAGGCACCGTATCAGACATCTGTGAGACTATTTATCGGATTTTAGGCGAGTACATTCTCTGATAGTTTCTCATTTATGATATCCACTATGTTTATTATATTTAGTGTAGATATCCATGTTTCCTTGACACGATTGTTACACGGATTGGTATATCCAGATCTCGTTATGAGATATTATTCCTTGGTATATGGTGTATCTTGTGCAAGCCTTGTTTTATTGTTCTTCTTGTACATGTACAGACACTGATTCTTGGGAAGAGTTGCTATCTTCTTAGAGAATCTCGTGCCATAGTGTACCATGGTTGGATCCACTATACCAGTCGGGGTTGGGGAGTATGTAGTGTAGATATATGATCATACCCATCTTGTATCATGTCTTGTTCTTGAATAGTGTTAATCATAAACCACACGTATGATTAGCCAGGCCATACATCTTGTATCAAGTTCTCAAGTCGATCACATGTTAAAGCTAGTACTCACTCACTTAGTCTTTTAGTATTCTTGTTCATTGCCATATGGTTCATTCTTGTATTTATTTACAGTATTTTCTTTTTTGTATATCTCTTGTATCTATTATTGCATCTTGTATATTCATATCTATTTACTGTTACATAGTTTATATCATTGATTGGAACTGCTGTTAGAGATGTACTCTGCTCCTTTCCTGACTAGATTTTTATTTTTTAGATGACACTGAGGAGTGGTACCCTACACATTACGGGCCTCAGGATATTGTGGGATTAGAGTCAGAGACCCTTGCTCAGGAGGGACTTATCCCGACTGAGACAGATGACCCGGGACTAGTAGCTTCTTAGTATTCTTTGTACTGGATTTGTCTCCAACTTATTGTTTAGTATTTCTTCAGACTCATTGATGTTATTATTTTAGACTCATGAGTTGTATGTGACTATTCTATTCTTTATCATATTCGTGCTCATTTCCATCTTAGATCTATGTGATTAAGTATATTGATATTATTAGTCGCTCATTATATTGCTAGATTGATTACCCGAACAGTGTTCTACCGTCGATTCTGCGGCGTAGGCTGGACGTTGTTCCCGACTTGCATCCTTACATCGGGTGCGGGTCATGATAATATGAGAATCATGGCAGGAAGCACTAAGTCTTCTTTAAATTCTAAAAATTTGGCCAGGAGATTTATCAAGGCTGAAGTTGGTGGTACATGGTGATAGAGAAATCGAGAATCTTAAGTTAGTGGTGACTACAACTGTTGATTAGAATGGATTATAGCGATAGTATGGTGATTATAGACGATATATGGCTCAGGAAATATGTATTGGCACTGGGTGGTTGGATTATGAAGGAGGGAGGAATTGAATGATGATGACCACAATCGATTTTGACTGGGGCATATAGAGTGGCATTGATCGGAACAAAGGAGAGGAAAGAGGAATTAGATGTTGGATCTTGGTCCAATTTGTAATTTTGATTGAAGTTTTATATCCGATTAAAAACTTTAAAACATGGACAAATTTGGTAGCAGGCCCAAGCCCGATATGAGGCACATGAGACGGCTATCTCAGGCCCAAAATTTTAGAGGACACCAATTTTTTTATATTTCTTAATATTTGTAAGACCAATTTTGATGGAACAAAAGAACATCATACTAATTTTAATCCTTTTAGATCGCATAAAAGATTTTTTTTTGTTTTTTAGGATATCTAAACGTCATATACTAGAATATCAACAGACAAGTCAGTTAGTTAGACTAAATAAAATTTATGGTGCAGTCGTTGTCAAAATTATCTTTCCTTCCAATATTCTAACAGCCTGACATTCTCAATGTCCTCTGCCATTCCTTCGTTCTCAATCTTCTCTCTCTCTCTCTCTCTCTCTCTCTCTCTCTCTCTCTATATATATATATATATATATATATATATATATGAGGTAATTCAACAAAGAATAAGTTGCAATTTTATTATTATTATTATTATTATTATTATTATTATTATTATTATATATATGAGGTAATTGAATAAAGAATAAGTTATAATTTTATTATATATATATATATATATATATATATATATATATATATATATATATATATATATAGTTGCAAAAAAAGATGCAGCCGCCGACGCAAGGACAAGGCGAATTAGGGTTTCACCCCCAGGCGTGGGATCCTGCCTTGTGGCCGGGGGAGGGAGATCAGAAGATCCAATGGTTTCAGCAAGAAGGGCGGAGGGAGGTGGTTGGACGACCATCAGTAGGAGGCGGTCCCAGAGGACGCTCGATTAGACACAATGAATCACTTTGACGCGCAGGATGCTCGCAGATACGTGGTGTGACAAGAAAGAGGATATTGAGTGCAAGGGCTAGGAGGACGTCCGTCGGGCACGACGTTACTGCAACAAACAAGGGCCAACAATGGGCAGAAGCCGACACAAGCATCCTCGAGTGGGGGAGAGGATAGGGGCCCGGTGTCGCGGAAAGCGACGATTGCGGAGAAGGGCAAGGCACCCATGGTTTCTCAACCTATAGCAAATTTGTGGGTTGATCTGTGCAAGATGGATTCTGGGAAAAATACTGGACAAATAAAGTACGTAGAACCGAAGCGTGTGGGTTTGCAGCTGCGTGCTTCTTTTCCAGCAGAGGAATTGGCAAAAATAATTGAATAATGGCGAAACACCGTTATCCTCTACGTGCTTGGTAATAGGCCTTTCTACGGACAGATTCGAGCATTCGCAAACCAATTATGGAAACCAAAGGGTGCTATGGAGTTCTTCGCGAGGGAAAATGGATTTTACTACGTTCGTTTTGGTATACGGGAAGATATGGACCGGATATTGCAAGGTGGGCCGTGGATCTTTGATCGTAGGGTAATAATCATGAAAGAATGGAACTCGGAGTCGAGGTGTGAAAGGGACATGTTACATTCAGTCCCTGTCTGGGTCAGGTTTCCAGGATTACCGATTGTCTACTAGAGTGTCCTGCTGATGATGAGGCTAGCAAGCCTCATTGGGAAGCCGATTAAATCTGATGAGCCAACTACAAAGAGAGCTATGGTGGGATTCGCTCGAGTGTTCGTGGAAATAGAAGCAGGGAGGGAACTCCCAACATTACTGGAGTACGACGTGCCATCTGGAGAAGTCTTCACACAAAGAGTTGAGTACGAGTGGGTACCGCCTATTTGCCAAACATGTAAGTGCTTCAGACACTCAGCGAGGGAATGTACAGTGGACAGCGAGGGCAACACGGGGAAAAAAACTGAAGGGGAAGTTCAAGGAGGTCAGACGGGTGGACAGGTGGAGACGAGCAGTAGCAGGTTTACAGGGCCACAAGTAAATTTTATGCCAAGAATGGATTTAGTCGTCGATATAGGACTAGATAAAGTCCCAAATGGAATGGGAGATCAAATTACCATTGTCGGGGAAGAGGGTGGAAAAAATGATATGGAGGGTATGGAGGCCAGTGAGGAAGATGGAGGTGAACATGGGCACTAGCAAGCAGAAGATGGGGTAGAAGAAGGACAGATTGATAGCGGTGGGCGGCAGATTGAGGGAGGGCAAATTTGTATTACTAGGGGTGAGTTTGCTCCGGATGACACTATATTAGGTGATAAGCTTGCCATGGTATTTGGATATCAGGGAGGGGTGTTCCAGGCAAAAGAAAGGGATGTCCCTAAGGGACATCAGGGTGGGAAGAGCGGGGGGGTGAAGAACAAGCCGAAGGTGATAGCACAAAAATGTATAGAGTCCACACATAGCAGAAAATAGCATGTGGGGTCTAGTAGAGAGGACCTGATACGGCCCGATAGGACCTCGCAAGTTATGACCTCGCAGGTTATGGAGGGAGCTATATGTGTGGATAACCTAGAGTGGGTGGCACTCATACAGGAACATACTAACAGGGATGGAGGAGAGATAGAGATGACAGAGACAACTTGAGAAAAGAGCGTTATCCACCTAGATAACGACTCAGATAAGATTGATGGGGTACAACTAGTTTCCCAATGATTGTACTTGCATGGAATGTCAGGGGCGCATGCTCCTTAGGAATATGGAAGAAAATATGTGATGTAGTAAGGAGAAAACAGTGTTCTATATGTGCACTGTTTGAAACAAAGTTAAAGTCAGAACGTGTCCTTGCTAGAAGGACCTAGACGCATTGGGCGCAGGTGAATAACCTGAACCTGTGCGACATGGTGAGGATATGGATATGTTGGGATAGTGATATTTGGGATGGACAGGGAATCTTAGTATCTGATCAGATGATTGTTGTGGAGTTTATAAACAAAGGAGGACTCAGGTTCTTATTCAGCGCAGTTTATGGGCATAATGACCGACTTCGGTGAGGAGATCTATGGAGGAAGATTATTAGCATCAGTGTGGTAGCGAAAACACAAAGAGGGCTACCTCTGAAAATTATAGGAGACTTTAACGCCCTATTATATAGACATTAGAAAGTGGGGTGGGGGGAGGATAGTTCCCGATTATATACTAAATGATTTTCATCAATGCCTGTTACAATCGAGAATTCAGAACTTTGAGAGATCAGAACACATGTGGACGTGGAATAATAAGGCAAAGAGGAAGAGGGTGGCATGCCAACTTGATCGAGCATTGGTGAATAGACAGTGGCTCCAACAATTCCCTACCTTAATGGTTGAAGGCCTGGAACCAGGGACGACCGACCACTCACCATTAATGGTGCAATTCCTGGCGATAGAAAGATCGAAGGCTAGGTCATTCTGGTATAGCAATAAATGGGTTCATATCGAGGGCTACATGGATGTGGTCAGGAAAGTATTTCATGGAAGTTCAAGAAAATAGCCAATTTTGCCTGCTTCAGCGGCTGAAGAAAGTTAATAAGGGGTTGAAGGCCTGGTGCAAAGCTATGCCAAGGAAACTAATTTTCGAGAAAGACGACAAGCTCTGGACCGTACAAAATCAGATGCAGACAAATATCCTTAGTCCGGTACTGGTCGATCGGGAACGAGTGTCAATGGAGGAAGTCAACCGCCTGCGGATGCAAGAGAAAGTCAAGCTGGCGCAACGGGCAAAGTATTTTTGGTTGAAAGATAGAGACAGGTGCACCAAATTTTTCTATGACATTATTCGGACAAGAACATATAGGAATAATATCAATAAACTCATCGGACAAGATGGAAAGGAGATAGTGTTGCCTCAGGATTTACAAATAGAAGCTGTCAGGTACTATACTGAGCTGTATAATCATTCTGATTATCTAACCATGTATTCGAATCTAGTATGCAAGCAGCTAGTAACCCCTCTTGGAAATCAAAGCCTATTGTTACCCGTGAGGATGGAGGAAATTGAAGAAACGTCTTCAAAGCATATCTGAACAAGGCTCCAGGACCCGATGATTTCGGAAGTAAGTTCTACAAAGTTCACTGGGATGATCTAAAATAAGCGGTGCTAGAGGTAGTATGAGACTTTTTCGATCATGGTCGATTGATACGGTAACTCAACCACACTTTTCTGACGCTCTTACCAAAGAAAGAGGGAGCTACGACCCTTGCAAATTTCTGGCCTATAGCATGTTATAACTATTTATATAAAATTATTACTCATCTTATGTGTCAGCGTATGGAATTCCTTATGCAAGGACTAGTGTCGCTCAATCAGGCTGCTTACATAAAAGGGAGGTGCATTGCAGATAACAACCTTCTTGCACATAAGCTGATCCGGGGTATCAATAAAGTTGAGGGGATAAAGGCATGCATTAAGCTGGATTTAAGGAAGGCTTATGATACGGTGAACAGGGATTTTGTGTGTCAACTCATGCTCACGATGGGATTTTCTAACACATGGGTTGACAGGGTATGGGAGTGTATATCAACGGTGTCATTCTCAGTATTGATTAGAGGGCAACCATATGGCTTTATACACAGTAATCGGGGATTACGACAGGGGGATTCTCTCTTCCCATATCTTTTCACACTGGTAATGGATTACTTCACGTGTCTCATGGATTTGGCGGTTCATAGGGGGAAGATTACTCCACTATATAATGGGGTAGAGCCGCACATCTCACATCTTATATATGCGGATGATTTTCTTGTGTTCGTGGTCCCATCAATGGAGGAAATGGTGGAAATGGCGTCGATTCTAGCACAATTAGTGCCCTTTCCGATTTACAGCTGAACCAAAAAAAAAAATAAGGCATACTTTAATATACTTTGTCCAAACAAAGATGAACATGCCATGGTGTTGGGGGTAGAAAAAGGAAATTTACCAGTAAAGTACTTGGGGATTCCACTTGATATAAATTACGCTAGGGGTAGCAATTGCCAATTTATCGTGGAGTATGTACAACACCGAGTAGAAGGATGGAACGCATAAAGTTTATCTTTTGCAGGACGGATTGAGTTAGTTAAATCAGTGATTAAGTCTATTACTAGATTTTGGTTGCAAACCATCTTGCTTCCGTCGGTCACTATGCGGCAGATAGAAAAAATATGTGTAAATTTTATTTGACGTGGAGGCTTGCATGCGTTCAGATGGGATGTCATGTGTCGACCACGGGAAGAAGGAGGAGTGGGTCTTCGATCATCAACGATCTGAGGGACGTTGCGGAGATGAAGCTTACTTGGAAGTTCATGGAAAAGACTCATTTTGGGCAAAGTGGATGGAGAGCAGATACATGAAAGGAAGAAACTTCTGGGGGCACATGGCCAATAATAATGACTCCGTAGTCTTCAAAAATATAATATATTACAGGAATAAAATGAGGCCTCATATCAGCCGTGTTATCAAGGATGGGACAAAGACGGATCTCTGGTGAGATCCATGGATAGGACACAAAAGTCTGGTCGATATAATGTGTAAACTCCCTCGACCAGATTTCAGCATTTTAGGATTATTTTTAGCAATTTAGGATTTATTGCAATATTTTAATTTATTTTGCTTACATATCCTATTGATTTGTGCACACAAATTTTTAGAGCATTACACTGACTGTTGTCCCCAAACAAAGTTCACATACCCCTACTAGACATGACAGCCTACTAACCTGCACTTTGTGCAACTCATGGATACACTGGTATGAGCCTCGTTTTAGTCACACAAATATCGTTACAAACGTCCGTTTTTATTTTCAATTAATTTCCAAACATGTACCCTTGTCCATTCCAATCAGAATTAGAGGCCTAACAGGCACCTGTTTTGCCCAAACAAAAATATATTATTATTCTACTTTGAGTATACTACATTTAGTATATTTACACCACACTGAAATCCTGACCCTGCACACTTCTAAATAATTAGAAAACACCTTGCGCATTAATTATTAATTAATTAATACGGTGACCCGTATCACCCAAAAACCAGGCTCAGTCCCTGCCCAGGCTCACCCCCACACTCTCAAGGCCCTACACAGCATTCCCCCTCAATTCAGTACATTTCAGCATTTTCAGGAATAAGGTATTTTTCACAGACAATTGCGTAATTGTGCAATTTTCCAATTAATAGGACCTCTGTGCAAATTATGAAATTACAGGGTTTTATTTGCAAATTTCCAGTGTGAGGTGTCAACCTCCCAATGGAGGGTGAACCTACACCGTCCATTTGGAAGTGGGCCCCACCCTAAAAATATCTAGAAAATATCTTAAAATATCTAAAAGATATTTCAAATAGAAATTACTAAATTACCCCCCCTAAATTATAATTACTAAAATACCAAAACCCTAAACCCAATATATATCCCCCACCCGAACCCCATTCCCTCCCATCTCCGGCCACCACCACCACCGAGCCTCCGCCCTCAGCCTCGCCCCTCCCCCAGCCACTCCCCGGCCGACGCACCACCGCCCTGGCCGCCGCAGCCGCAGCCGGCAGCCCCTGCAACTCCAGCACCAACACCCGTACCAACCCACCACCTCCTCCCCGACCGCCCCCAACCACCACCACCCGCCGTCTCTGACCACAGCCACCGCCCCCATCCGCTTCGCCTCACCGTCCTCAGCCAAACCAACCTTCCACCACCGCCCCACGACCACCACAGCCACCTCCAACTCCGCCACAGCGTCCCCCGACTCCCCGACCACCAACCCAAGCCTCCTCCTCCGACCGCCTCGAACTCCCCCTCCGGCCATCTCAGACCACCGCTACCACCACCGATCTCTCCGCCCCGACCTCCTCCAGCGTCCTCCCACCCTGCACCGCCGCCTCCGCCACCGCAGCCGCTGCAAGCTGCTGCTGCTATTGATGTTGCTAACAGAAACTGCTGCTGTTGTCGCCGTTCCGGCCAGCCACCGCCGGAGCTCCGCCAGTCCTCCTGCCGGCGACGAGGCCAGTGGGTCCCCCACCTGTCAGGTATAGTACCCCCCTTAATTATACGTATATACGTATATAATTATATATGTATGTGTATATGTATATATATATGTATATTTATATATATATTAATATATATATTATAATATATATAATTATATATATTAATAATTATATATAATTATATATTAAATACAGTATATGTATACAGTATATATACTATATTATTATATAATATGTATATATATATATTTTATTTTATTTTGTATATATATATGTATATATATATGAATATTTATATATATATATTAATATATATATTATATATATATAATTATATATATTATTATTATATATAATTATATATTATTACAGTATATGTACTGTATATATATAATATTATTATATATTAACATGTGTTTTTTTGATATTATATATATATATATATATATATATATATATAATTATATATATAATTATATATATTATATAATTATATTATATGTATATATATATATATATTTACAGTACATATGTAATATATATTTATATATGTACTTTTTATTTATTTATTTATTTATATATATATGTATATATATATATATATATATATATATATATATATATATATATATATATATATATATTGTATTATATATATTTATGCATATTATAAATATATTATATCTATTTAAATACACATTATATATATATATATATATATATATATATATATATATATATATATATATATATATATATATATATATATATATGTGTGAATATATAGTATATATGTATATAGATATAAAAATACTATGTACTATACATATATTACTAAAATATTATGCTATATATACTATTATTATAAATACATATATTATTTATATATATATCTATATATGTATATTTATATATGCATATGTATATACATATTTACCACTATTTATATATGTATATGTATATATATACTTATATAAGTACTATTATATATATATATGTATATTTATATATGTATATGTATATACATATTTACCACTATTTATATATATATATGTATATGTATATGTATATGTATATGTATATGTATATGTATATGTATATATATACTTATATAAGTACTATTATATATATATATATATATATATATATATATATATATATATATATATATATATATATATATATATATATGTATATTTTCATATGCTATTATATATAAATAAAGTATATGTATTATATATCTATATAGATATATACATATTTATATGCTCTAAATATGTATATATGTATTATATATGTATTAATTATAAATATATATATATTATGTCTTTAATTTATAGTTAAGTAAATATATACTATATTGTACGTTATTATTAAATGTTAAATTCACGAACCATGTACATCTAGAACAGAGTGCACCTACGACGCAGTCAGTGACCCCAGGTCACAGGACCACTCAGACTTGACTACGAGAACAGGTTTTTGGCACTTCCAGCACAGAGACGTAGGCAAGTATACCTTGCCAAGTTTTACTATTTAATTATTAATTGTTGAATATTATTTTAAGTAAATTTACATATAACAGTATGTATCTGAGATTGCCTCGGGTACCGTCAACAAGTATGTTGACAAGTAGTGCAACTAACTTAGACTCTAGCAAACTTACCAACAGCTGCGAGGGTATCCTAATATCCTCCTAGACCCTAACACTTGTACACGCAACAAGGTTGCACTTCATTTTGGTATGCAAGTTGCGTACTCGATTAGCTACCAGTACGTATGACGTACATCACGGCTTAGCATGAAAACAGGGATACTCAGGAAAGTTATGACTTGGCATATAGCTACATTGGGCGGGGAAGACAACTAGTAGGCGTATGGGACACCCACCTTCTTGAATGTTATACCTTCGGATACCATGCTCCTCGGAGATGGCCGATTGCAGAGTGCCCATGTGTCTGGGGGCATATGTGGCATATATTAGCCAATCACGACGATTGGTGACTTAAGTCAGCATATGTCTAGCCTATATTTTTTCCATACGTACTATAAGGTCTTTACATTGTATTCACTTAGATGGTTAGCACACCTTATATTTATTTATTTATTCAGTATTTACATACATGGCATATTTTTATGTACCTTGTTATGTCCCACTGGGGACCTGGTTCCCTTCCAGATTTAGATGAGGCATTCTACCCCATAGTGTATGGACCTGGACAGGAGACTAGATATGCCACTGAGGAGAAGTTAGAGGAACTGCCATCTGAGTCTGCCTGATCATTAGTAGTAAGTGCACTGGAGCTGAACTCTTCTCCTGATCTTTGTGCACCCGGAGCAGAAGCCTCTTTCCCACTGATCTCGAGTGGAATGTTCATCTGAAGATGGAGTTTTATTACCTAGCTAGACGATGCTCTAGTCTTATCTTATTTTCTGCACTTTATCTTTTGTAGTGGATTTGTTTCCACCAGACTTATCTGAGGTGTACTATGATATTTAGACTTAGCATCTATATATTCAGCACTTATTTCTTGATATTTTGTGGATGAGATTAGACTTTACCTATATTAAACTTGTAGTATTTTAGGACAGCGTAGCACATTTCTTTGGGTCCATTAAATTGGGTAATCCCTTAGTGACGTATCAGCTGGCCAATGCCACGTGGCCTGGTTCCATATATTTTGGGACTGGGGCGTGACATGGTTTTAGTGGTGGCCCATGCAGGTCTAGTTAATTGCTAGTGGTATGATTACATGCCCAGCAAGCCTGCTATAGGATAGGAATACTAGGTCTCATCCACACTGACTTTATCCTTAAATTTTTACATCCTGCTTGATTATTTTATTATTTCTTTCGTGCTTTTCTAATTATTCTATCTTCTTCAGAAATATGGACATACCCAGTGGACACACGACTGATGGGGTTGACCAAGCAACAGATCCCTCGCCAGATGTCCAAAGGACCCCAACCACCCCGAGAGACCAATCCCCGAGAAGGATGCTGGTCTATCCGACAACCCCGTACCTTCACCAGAATCCTGCCCAGGAAGCAACACCAGCCCAGCAAGAAGGGCAAACTTCTCAAGCACCGACACCGCAAGCGGAGACACCTTTGCCTCCACCTCCAGCCCTTCCAGCCCTGATGCCACAACTTGAGGGATAACCTCAAATGTTCCAATTCCTCCAAGCCATGTTGCAGGCACAGTGGCAACAGACTAAAGTCTTGAGGCAGAGCTTGATAACGTCTCTGGAGAGAACAACTGCCCCGGTACCAGCACCTGTCCAACCAGCTGGCACTGTCCGAGGCTTTTGCCAGATGGGCCCGAGAACCTTTTCTGGCAGCAAAACTCCGCGAGAGAATCTGTGCTTACTAATACTGACTTTGGTAAACTAATTGCCCTACTTTCGCCACCTGACTTAGAAATGTAAAATTGTCCCTCCTAAAAAGATGATTCCGGAATAAATGGGCAATAGTTAGGAGAGGTGCGCCAGCGGCGAGCAGAAGCAAGGTTATTAGATACCGAAGGAAAGCCCGGCCAGAACCACACGTGCAAGTTTCCCTGCATGTGGCTCGTCCGTGATAACTTCTTCGGATTTGCTTGAAGTATAAGAATTGTCTATGATACAAGTGGTAATCGTGCATATATTACCATTATTGATTTGGTATTTTCTGAACGGAGTCTGGATACTTTATTTTATTAGTCCAAGTCAACCATAAATTCTTCTAATTGATAATATTTATCCTCAATATAAATTGATCTAATTTCACTTCACGCTCCGAATGATTAATGGTTCAATCGGAGGAGATCTCAGACTGGATCTCCAACACGGGAATGCTGCTGGAAGGTTCACAGCATAAACCAGACTTATGGATAACCGTCGTGAGGGCCCAACTCTTAGGCAACGCCCATCACTGGTGGGATTCCATAGAGCGCAGCGTCGACAAGACCCAGACTTGGGAACAATTCCTGGAGTATTTCAATGCAAAATACTTCCCAGCCACGGTCAGAAATGCCCTGTACTCCCAGTTCTTACATTTGGAACAAGGGAATATGACCGTCGATGCCTATGACGCAGAGTTCAGTCGACTGAGTCGATTCTGTGCTATCCTGATACCAAACGAGCTTGAGAAGGCCATGAGGTTCCACCACGGCCTTACCTTCGAGCTCCAAAGGTATACTACGACGCAGTCGAGGATCTCCTACGAGGAGGTTCTTTCAGAAGCAAGGATACAAGAAGCCATTGGCCGAGGAGCAAGGTGCTCTAACCCAACTATACCGGCCAGAAACTAGCCCGGAGCAGGAGGACCAATCCGTCGCCCAAAAAACCAGACGCAGCAGAAGACAGGGCCCTATCAGAACAAAGAGCTCCCGACTTGTCACTATTATGGCAAGAAGGGGCATTATGTCCGAGACTGCAAAAAGAAGCAGGGACTATGCCTAATATGTGGAGCTAGTCAACATATGGCAAGAGACTGCCCACAACGCAAAGATGCAGCGCCTCAGAACGGGCAAAGACCAGGAGCACCAGCCCAGAGGATGCTACCCTCAACTGGAGGTCAACATCCCTCAACATCTGGAGGATTTCAGATAGGACCTCCCCTAGCCACACAGGAGACCCAATTCAACAAGGCCAGACAGCAGTCTGGAGGACAAAGGCACGGACAGGCCTTTGCATTAGCTGCAATTGCAGAGGAGCCGAAAGGTAAAATAATTACAGGTACCATTTTAGTTGCATCATTACCTGCAACCGCATTATTTGATTCTGGCGCTACACTGTCTTTCATATCTAGTAGTTTCATAGCCATGCACAAACAAGCCACTTCTCCACTGCCTAAATGCTGGAAAATTCTTACCGGAGGAGGCATAGTGCCGGTGACCAGCATTATTGAAACATGCTCGGTAGTCATTTGTAGTAGAGAGCTGAGAGCGCAATTTTTGGTACTTCCGATGCCAAACTTCGACGTTGTCTTAGGCATGGACTGGTTAATCCAGTACAATGCCATACTAGACTGCGGGAAGGGAAGCGTCATCTTTAGACCCCCCGGTCACCCGGAGTTCGAATATGTACGAGGCACCATCGAGCAAGGAGTAGGTCAGATACCCAGAGCTTACATGGCAATGGAGACAGCTCCCCCAGCAATTGTAGCAGAGTTCGAAGACGTATTCCCGGAGGAATTGCCAGGCCTACCGCCTGTCAGAGAAGTAGAGTTCACTATTGACTTGATACCCGGAGCTGCACCAGTATCCTCAAATGTGTACCGACTGGCAAAGAAGGAACTAGACGAGCTAAAGCTGCAGCTAGAAGAATTACAGATCAAGGGATTTGTTCGTCCTAGTGCATCACCCTGGGGAGCACCAGTATTGTTTGTACCAAAGAAGGACGGAACATACCGGATGTGTATTGATTACAGAGCCCTTAATACTTTGACAATCAAAAACAAGTACCCTCTGTCGTGGATTGATGATATGTTCGATCAATTGACAAGAGCGGTGGTATTCTCAAAGATAGACTTGAGATCAGGCTATCATCAAGTAAAAGTACAGAGAGAAGACATTCCAAAGACAGCATTCAGGACTCGTTATGGTCACTACGAGTTCCTGGTAATGCCTTTTGGACTGACAAATGCATCTACCATGTTTATGAACCTGATGAACAGAGTCTTCCACTAATATCTGGACCAGTTCATGGTAGTCTTCATCGACGACATCTTGGTGTACTCGAAGATCCACGAGGAGCATGAAGAACACTTGAGACTGGTGTTAGAGACGCTGAGACGTGAGAGCCTTTATGCTAAGCTGAGAAAGTGCGAGTTCTTCCTTGATCGTGTCGCTTTCCTTGGGCACGTGATCACAGGAGATGGCATCTCAGTGGACCCAGCAAAGATTTCATCTGTAGAGACGTGGCCAACCCCTACCAACGTCTCAGAGGTGAGAAGCTTTTTAGGACTTGCCGGATATTACTGGAGGTTCGTAGAAAACTTTGCAAGGATAGCAGAGCCGATAACCTGGTTGACCCACAAGGAGCAGGAGTTCATCTGGTCTGAGGAATGCCAGATAGCTTTCGAGGAGCTAAAAAAGCGTCTGACTACTGCCCCCATCTTGACTATACCATCTGGATCCGGAGGATTCGTAATATATAACGATGCATCCGAAAAAGGATTAGGTTGTGTCTTAATGCAACATGGGAAGGTTGTAGCCTATGCCTCGAGACAACTGAGGACCCATGAGAAGAACTATCCCACACACGACCTGGAGCTTGCCGCAGTCATCTTTGCCCTAAAGCTATGGAGATATTATCTATATGGCGAACGAGTGGAGATATTCACTGATCACAAGAGCCTGAAGTACGTCTATACCCAGAAGGACCTGAACTTGAGACGCTGGCTCGAAGTGATGACAGACTTCGAGATCGATCTGCAGTACCATCCCAAGAAGGCTAATATAGTAGCTGATGCTCTAAGCAGAAGACCCACGGCATTCTTCCTGATCACCCAACCTGACCTATTGAAAGATCTAGAACAGTTGGGTATAAAGGTCATTATGCCAGGAGTTGACGGCCAATTATCAAACTACCAGTTGCAATCAACATTGGTCGAAAGAATCAAGGCTGCACTGCCGACTGATGCAAGATTTTAGAGACTTCGACAAAGAACAGAGGCTGGAATCCAGACAGGATATCATATACACGAAGATGGAACTTTAAGATGCAGAGAACGTCTTTATGTTCCAAATGGAGAACTTCGTGAAGAGCTGATGTCAGAAGCTCACAGCTCAACATACTCTATCCATCCATATGGCACAAAGATGTACAGAGACCTGAGGCAATACTACTGGTGGCATGGAATAAAGAGAGAGATATCCCGCTTTGTGGCAAAATGCCTGGTGTGTCAGCAAGTCAAGGCTGAACATCAGAGGTCCGCAGGTCTACTTCAACCCCTCCCAATACCTGAGTGGAAATATGAACACATTACTATGGACTTCGTTACGGGCTTCCCGAGAAGTCCCAGTGGTCGTAATGCTGTATGGGTGATCGTAGATCGACTCACCAAGGCCGATCATTTCTTACCTTTCAGAGTCGGGCAATCTACAGAAGTCTTGGCAGACATGTATATGAAGGAGATCGTACGTCTGCACGGAGTACCAGTCAGCATAGTATCTGACAGAGATACGAGATTTACATCTTACTTTTGGCGAAGTATGCAAGAGAGTCTTGGTACCCGCCCAAAGTTCAGCACCTCGTATCATCCGCAGACAAATGGCCAGTCAGAGCGCATCATTCAGACCCTAGAAGATATGCTGAGAGCGTGTATGCTTGATTTTAGTGGATCATAGGAAGATCACTTACATCTGGTAGAATTTTTTTACAACAATAGCTATCAAGCGAGCATTCAAATGGCTCCCTTTGAAGCATTGTATGGAAGGAAATATCGTTCCCCAGTATGTTGGAGCGATATAGGCGAAAGACAGATCCTAGGACCAGAATTGGTCATTCGTACGGTGGAGAAAGTAAAGAAGATCCAAGGACACCTGCGATCAGCGCAGGACAGACAGAAGCACTGGACAAACATACATCGACGACCTCTAGAGTTCCAAGTGGGAGAACATGTGTTTTTAAAGATCTCACCTACCCGAGGAACTATCAGATTTGGAGGAAGAGGAAAACGGAGTCCGAGTTACATCGGACCCTTCGATATGTTGGGACGCATTGGAGAAGTTGCTTACAAGCTAGCCTTACCTCAGACATTGGAAGGAGTAAATAACGTCTTCCACGTATCCCAACTACGGAGGTACATTCCAGATCCAAGTCATGTGCTGGACCACTCAGAGATCACTGTCGGCCCAAGTTTATCATACCAGGAGGAGCCCGTAGAAATCCTAGATCGAAGAGAGAAGGTGTTGCGAGGCCAGACTATCCCTCTAGTTCGTATTGCATGGAGACATCATGCACCAGGCGAGTCAACCTGGGAACGAGAAGAGGATATTCGACAGCGTTTCCCCCATCTATTACCAGACCAGGGTATGTCCTAATATTTCAAATCAATCTTTAGTTTTCATTATATGTCTGTTTTAATTTCGAGGACGAAATGCTCTAAGGAGGGTAGGTTGTAAACTCCCTCGACCAGATTTCAGCATTTTAGGATTATTTTTAGCAATTTAGGATTTATTACAATATTTTAATTTATTTTGCTTACATTTCCTATTGATTTGTGCACACAAATTTTTAGAGCATTACACTGACTGTTGTCCCCAAACAAAGTTCACAAACCCCTACTAGACATAACAGCCTACTAACCTGCACTTTGTGCAACTCACAGATACACTGGTATGAGCCTCGTTTTAGTCACACAAATATCGTTACAAAGTCTATTTTTATTTTCAATTAATTTCCAGACCTGTACCCTTGTCCATTCCAATCAAAATTAGAGGCCCAACAGGCACCTATTTTGTCCAAACAAAAATACGTTGTTATTCTACTTTGAGTATACTACATTTAGTATATTTACACCGCACTGAAATTCTGACCTTGCATACTTCTAAATAATTAGAAAATACCGTGCGCATTAATTATTAATTAATTAATACGGTGACCCGTATCACCCAAAAACCAGGCCCAGCCCCTGCCCAGGCTGACCCCCACACTCTCAAGGCCCTCACACAGCATTCTCCCTCAGTTCGGTACATTTCAGCATTTTCAGGAATAAGGTGTTTTTCACAGACAATTGCGTAATTGTACAATTTTCCAATTAATAGGACCTCTGTGCAAATTATAAAATTACAGGATTTTATTTGCAAATTTTCAGTGTGAGGTGTCAACCTCCCATTGGAGGGTGAACCTACACCGTCCATTTGGAAGTGGGCCCCACCCTAAAAATATCTAGAAAATATCTTAAAATATCTAAAAGATATTTTAAATAGAAATTACTAAATTACCCCCTCTAAACCCTAATTACTAAAATACCAAAACCCTAAACCCTATATATATCCCTAACCCGAACCCCATTCCCTCCCATCTCCGGCCACCACCACCACCGAGCCTCCGCCCTCAGCCTCGCCCCTCCCACAGCCACTCCCCGGCCGACGCACCACCGCCCTGGCCGCCGCAGCCGCCGTCGGCAGCCCCTGCAACTCCAGCACCAACACCCGCACCAACACACCACCTCCTCCCCGACCGCCCCCAACCACCACCACCCGCCATCTCTGACCACCGCCACCGCACCCATCCGCTTTGCCTCACCGTCCTCCGCCAAACCAACCCGCCACCACCGCCCCACGACCACCATAGCCACCTCTAGCTCTGCCACAGCGTCCACCGACTCCCCGACCGCCAACCCAAGCATCCTTCTCCGACCGCCTCGAACTCCCCCTCCGGCCACCTCAGACCACCGCCACCACCACCGATCCCTCCGCTCCGACCTCCTCCAGCGTCCCCCCACCCTGCACCGCCGCCTCCGCCGCCGCTGCAGCCGCTGCAAGCTGCTGCTGCTGCTGTTGATGCTAACAGCAACTGCTGCTGTTGCCGCCGTTCCGGCCAGCCACCGCTGGAGCTCCGCCGGTCCTCCTGCCGGTAACGAGGCCAGTGGGTCCCCCACCTGTCAGGTATAGTACCCCTCCTTAATTATACGTATATACGTATATAATTATATATGTATGTATGTATATATGTATATATATATATATTTATATATATTATAATATATATATAATTATATATATTAATAATTATATATTAAATACAGTATATGTATACAGTATATATACTATACTATTATATAATATGTATATATATGTATTTTATTTTATTTTGTATATATATATATATGTATATTTATATATATATATATTAATATATATATTATTACAGTATATGTACTGTATATATATAATATTATTATATATTAACTAGTATATATGCACGTGCTTTGCACGTATATTGGAGTGAATGATGTTGATGAGTTAGTTTATTTCTACTGCTTTTAATTATATAGGTTAATGGTTCAACCCTTCGAATTCTTTAGTAACAATTTAAAAGACTTAGCAAGTAGCATGAACCCTTTGATTTCCGTAAATGGTTGTCATTATTGCATCTCTTAAATGGTTGTCAGTGGAATTTATTGTAGGTATTCTTTTTAATTACTAAATATGTTGAAGGGTATTTTTGGAACGAAAATTTTTCACGGTGAAGCCTAGTTTTGGCATTATATAGTAGAGATATGTGTTTTTTTGGTATTTTATATATATATATATATATATATATATATATATATATATATATATATATATATATATATATATATATATATATATTGTTATATATATAATTATATATATTATATTATATGTATATATATATATATTTACAGTACATATGTAATATATATTTATATATGTACTTTTTATTTTTTACTTATTTATATATATATATATATATATATATATATATATATATATATATATATATATATATATATATTGTATTATATATATATATTGTATTATATATATATATATATATATATATATATATATATATATATATTGTATTATATATATTTATGCATATTATAAATATATTATATCTATTTAAATACACATAATATATATATATATATATATATATATATATATATATATATATATATATATATATATATATATATATATATATATATATATATATATATATATATATATATATATATATATATATATATATATATATATATATATATATGTGTGTGTGTGAATGTGAATGTATAGTATATATGTATATAGATATATATATACTATGTACTATACATATATTACTAAAATATTATGCTATATATATGTGAATGTATAGTATATATGTATATAGATATATATATATACATATTTACCACTATTTATATATGTATTTGTATATATATACTTATATAAGTACTATTATATATATATATATATATATATATATATATATATATATATATATATATATATATATATATATATATATATATATATATATATATATATACATATTTACCACTATTTATATATGTATATGTATATATATACTTTTATAAGTACTATTATATATATATATATATATATATATATATATATATATATATATATATATATATATATATATATATATATATATATATATATATATGTATGTATATTTTCATATGCTATTATATATAAATAAAGTATATGTATTATATATCTATATAGATATATACATACTAGTATATATGCACGTGCGTTGCACGTATTTTATACTTACTTGGTAAGAACAAACAATAGTACCTTAATTAAAATACACGTATAAAATAAATACACGTATAAAATACTTGCAGCGCTGCTGCACGTGCATTTATATTTATATAATATCCTTACCAATGTTTAATAAAAAAAATTATTCATTAAATTTAATATGGTATAAAATACATATCATATTCTTATAAACGCACGTGTATTTAATTTATACGTGTATTTTAATATAAATGCACGTGCAGCAACGTCACCGATTACTAATTATTTCTGATGATAATTAATCATATTTCTTTTACCCTCCTCCTTCCTCCGGGCTTGGGACCGGAAATGCAAAGCAAAGCTTGGCATAGGCGGAGTTAAAAAAGTTTTAAATATTTTTTTAGTTTTCTCATGTCAATCTTTTTTTAGATTTTTTGTTTGTTTGTTTGTTCCTCTCCAATTTCATGGACTAAATATTAAATTAATAACTATCATTAACACATATCATTGTTACATGCCATTAATACATCACGATATACAATATTTCTGGTATATGTCCCTCGGAGTCCAAGAGTAAATTCATTCTTAACCAAAACTTTTGTTGTAACTCTTGCAACTCCTCTCGATAAGGCTACATAAAGTTGACCATGACTAAAAACAGGTTCCGGAAGATATATCCCTACATTAGGTATAGTTTGTCCTTGTGATTTATTAATGGTCAATGCAAAGCTCAATTTAATAGGAAATTGCTTTCTTATAAAAGTAAATGGCATGTCTACATTTTTAGAAGCTTTAAGAGGCATGCGTGGAATAAAAACTCTAGTACCATGAAAATATCCGGTTGCAATTTCAGCATCAATAAGATTAACATGAAATTTACGACAAATTAATCTTGTCCCATTACACAATCCCACGCTAGGGTCCAAATTTCTAAGTAACATGATTGGAGATCCTATCTTTAGAGTAAGTTTGTGTGGAGGTAATCCACCAGGTGAGATGGTATTTAGAAACTCTTGCTGATACAAATTTAGAGTATCATCTTCCACACAATCAAATGAATAATATATTGTTTCCTGTCCAGGAAACAATGATATAATTTCATTGTTGAGCTTATCAACAATTTTATTTTTTGATGCTAATAAAGCTCGTCCAATTACGTAATCAATATCATAGGCATTTTCTTGAAGGGAAGGAAATACTGAATTTACTAATTCTTTTACCGATTGTTCACCTCGCCAAAGAATTCTTATTTCATCAGGCAACCTAATCATATCTGTATCAACACATGGTTCATCTCCATTACCAACACGTAATAGAAATTCAGAAAAGCATGGATCATTTCTGGCACGCATATTTTCTTTTAGATGAATAATTGGAACATCCGACCAAAATAAAGATTTGACAACACATGCATCAATCGTCTCTGCCCGTGTTCCATGCCTAACAACTGGGAGTACTTGGCGAAAATCACCTCCTAGAACCATAACTTTTCCTCCAAAGGAAAGATCAGTTCCGGTAATGTCTCTCATTGTCCTATCCAATGCTTCAAAAGCATGTCGATGAGCCATAGTAGCTTCATCCCAAATGAGTATATCAGCAAGTCGTAAAAGTCTAGCAAGATCTGATTGTCTGCTAATCGAACATGTAGAAGTAGAATCTAAGACAATTGGAATCTTGAATCTTGAATGTGCAGTTCGTCCTCCTGGCAATGCTGTTGCTGCTATTCCAGATGTAGCAGTTGCAATTGCAATATAATTTTTACTCCTTAAAAATGCTAAAATTGTACGATATAAGAATGTCTTTCCCGTACCACCAGGCCCATCTACAAAAAAAATGGAATTTTTTTCTTATTAATAGCGTCAATTATCATATTAAATGCAGCTCTCTGATCTGGGTTCAACTTATCAATAGCCAACAAATCTTCCTGAGGGATGTCTATCGACTTTTCTTCTAAAATCAATCGTGACATAAAGTGATCAGTATCAAGTTCTATAGTCATTTCTGGCAAATCATAGTCAGAAATACGCTTGTTGTAGTGAAGGAGGAGGTTGCTAATATCTTGAAGAAGACAATTTATAAGATATCTATTAATATGATTCGTGTTACTCTTCGATGTATAATCTTCCATCATATAAATATGAAACTCATCCCACAAACTACGAACCTCGGTTGGCTCACAGTAGACTAAAATAGTGACAAACAGTCTTCTTAGAGCAACAGGCAAATGAGTCTCTGCAGCATCTCTTAAACAACTTCTAATACTATCATCATTTTCAAGTAGACCTCTCTTTTCTGCTGCTTGCTTGAAAGTTGAGTATGAAATATTATGCACAGTAAGTAAATCATTAAAAGACGTAGGACCTCTAACATGAAGTATTCTCAAATAATAGCGTTCACCTTTCGATGGGGACACAGTATATATTCTACCAATGACTCTACGATTATTTATTCTACTTACCCATTTTTTTTCCTTTCCATCCCACCAATAATGTTCCGGAATTTCATGGTACAAATATTGACGCGCTTCTTCATCAATAAAATTTACAACAAAAAACTCAGTGAGCATAGTTTTTAATCGTTGGCCGTCACATAAAATATTATCTATATGTTCATGACTATAAAATCTAACTTGTTGTCTATCAGGCAAATGCAATTGCAAAGATATAACAGTGGGATAAATACCGTTCATTGGAAATTTATAAATCCTCCAAAATGCCTCAGGGGCACAGATCCAACGTGCATTTACAAAATTGGATATTTCATCATCTCCCATTAGTCTATTGCTAACACCAAATGAAACTCTGTCAGGTCCTTTATAAACATACTTGTATAAATATTTTACTGATTGAATGCTTGAACATATTTCTACATTTATATGGCATTCATACTTGAGAAGCAAATATGGATTATAAGGAACTACCCATCGATTATCTAACATGTGACCACCTACTTGTACTTGTCGTCCATTATCACGTCTTCTATAGATCGGGTATGAGTTATCTCCCTGCAGAGTCATATGGGCAAATGCTTTAGGGAATCCTTTTTTACATCTACCATTTTTCATACAGATTGCACCAGGGTTAAGGGGCCCACATGGATTATGCATCATATGTTTTATAACAACATTATACAATTCAATTTCAGTTTCTGGGCATGGAATTTCAGCATGAACAAATTCATCATATTCATCAGGGTTATTTATTTTATCACTTTCATCAAAAATAATTAAAATATGAGAATGTGGAAGCCCTCTTTTTTGGTATTCAATAACATAAACATGTGCATTCACTCTGCCTAGCACACCTTTCTTAAATATATCATCTTTCAGTTCCTCTAACTTCGCATGGAATACTCTAGTGGTTAAATCAGGTCTATCTTGTGCTTTTTGTCCTGGAAGCAATTCTCTAGTGATTTCAGGCCAAGATGAATTGCAGGTAATTGTAATAAATAAATCAGGTTTGCCATACCTTCTTACCAATGCCATAGCATCTTGATATCTGTGTTGCATATCCCGTGGACTGCCGTTATGGGAAGATGGAAGAACAATTCTTCGACCAACATTTTCTGTACATGAGAATGCACATGGTTATAAAGTAATAATAATAAAGTAATAATAGAATTCAAAGTTTTTTAATTTTTTAATAAAATATATGTGACCTGCTCGTATTTCACCAACAGTTATTGCATCATGTAGCCCTTGGTACAACTCTGATCTAATGGTTGTTTGATTATCACGAATAAATCTTAGCCTCATTGTCTCAATTTTCACAAACATATCCACAACATATTGTTGAAGAAGGCGACCTCCCATAAGAAATAATGATACCTCGGAAGGCCGAATCTAAAAGACAATCATTAAATACTGTCAACTATCTATTCTATAAATGTACAAAAATAATATTTCTACAATAAAGTATCAGAAAGAAATTACCTGCAAAATGTAAGAATAATAAGACCGACAGCTGACACGATATGAACTGTTATTATGGATGCCTAAATCCCAACCATATTGACCAAAAGGAAGCAACATAGGGTATTGAAGAGGATTGTAATATCCGGCTGTATCTGGAATTCTATGAAGTTGTCCTGATCGAGTTTGAACAATTATATCTCTCTCATGCAATCCTTGCAGATCATCTCCATCGACAATAACTGCAGCAACTTGTGAAGCAGTTGGCAAGCTATGAATACGACGATCGATAGTCAACTCCTTTACGATGAGTTTACAACTTTGTATATCCTCACGACTGCCAAGTTGTCGAAAACTTTGAACAAAGGGATTATGTAAATTCAAAATCTCTTTCAACTTTAAAAGTATTCCTCGATTCAAAGCATTATTTTCAGCCAATCGATAATCAATTTCTTTGTCAGTGTCATATATGTACATTTGCAAATATCTTGGATTTCGTCCATCAATTGGTAAGATACTACCAATTCTATGATATATAGACCCTCGTGCACGATATGTAAATATCTCATTTCTACCGCTAGCAAGATTCTCATCAATATTGACACCCATCGATGTAAATGAAAATGAGTGATTGTAAGAACGAATGTTTTGCCTAAAATGTTTTCCCTCTTCACCTTGATCAAAGAATAGTTCAACCAAGTCCTCTGGTGCTACAGGTCTTGGCAAAAAACATAATTTTCCTTTAGAGCAACAAACCTCAAAACTCTCATGAATGAATATTTTTGCCCTGCAGTATGGACAAATAACAGGTTCTGGCAATATGCAACGTTGAAAATCTTGGGTTTGATTAAATCCTTTTGCACATTTGTAAACTCCACGCCCTCTAGTCGACCGCCTTCTTGTGGCAGACCATATATACTTGGTAATTCAGTTTCTAATGCACCATCTGTGTTTAAAACCTCATTAAAAAAATAATAATGGTAAGATTGGTGGAAGCGATAATCTACTATAAAAAAAAATTAGACATGTCGAAAATCTACTATAAAAAAGGTTAAATTACAATGGTAATGATTAATTATATTCATGTGTGGGCAGAAAATCTACTATAAAAAAAGGTTAAATTACCAGCTAAGGTGAACTCAACATGCAGCAATGAGGACCTCAGGATAGCGGCGGGTTTGCAAGCTGAAGATGGTTTCAACTTTTTCCAGGATTAAAAATAGTAGTATTTTGAATTAGAATTTTGTGCTGATATATGTGAACCTTCTGTTATGACTGTGAGATGGAACAGCTATGTTGTCTTGACCTTGAGAGGGAACAATTTGCTAGTATTATATTGAATAAAATTAAAATGCTGGATGTTCATAAAGTTCTACCAATGTTCATAAAGCCTAGACCTTGAAAGTTGGAAGACACTGAATGACCGGAATATGAAAGGTTTTGTATGCGTTATTGCTATTTTGGAATAAGGAAAGATTTAATAGGAATAACGCATACAAAATAGGAAAGTTTAATAGGAAGGAATTTGGAATAAGGAAAGATTTAATAGGAATAACGCATACAAAATTTTCCTATTAAATCTTCTTTTGTATTAACTATCATTTTTCAAGCTGCCAAAATTTTTGTATGCATACGTTTGCTTTATATTTTGCATTAACTGCCATAATTACGCTAAATTCTGTATGCCTAATTATGCTATTTGTGGCAGTTAATGCATAAATTAAGGACTGATGCATAAAAGATTTATGGCAATTAATAATTGGAGTGTTACATATAAATGTGTCTAGTAAAGGCCAAATCAATGACCGGACTTGACCATTTAATCCCTAAGTAATTAAGTAGGGGAATATTTGGGATAGAAGAAATTCACGGTAATAGACACATTTGCTCGACTCGGTTCAAATCAGACGCACAAAATGGACAAATCAGACTCAGTTTTTTTTTTTAACTCAGTTTCCCTTCAAGTTTTTGGTTTGTTTCGTCGGTAAATGTCCAGTTAACCTTCCTTCCAAGAAAAGTTTGGGAAAGACAAAGTTAGTTTTCGCATGAGGCAGCCATAGCAAGCAAGCAAGGAAACTGCTACTTATGGTTTAAATGTCCAGTTTTTTTTTCTACCAGCAACCACCAAGTGTCCATTTCATGGCGTGCAAAAAAATTCTAACATGGATATAAAGAAAATGTAACTAATAATGATGAGAGAGTGAGCACCTTCAAGTCTTTGGTTTGTTTCGTCGGTAACTCTTGCATTCGTACGTCTTTGATATCGCAGTCTATCACGTTCTTGACGTGCATTTCTTTGCTGTTCATTTTCAGCCCGTCGACACAACCGTCTTTGTTGAAGCAAAGCTTGTCTTTCATCAATGCTCAAATTATGACGTCTACTACGTTGAGCCTGTCGACGTCGTTCACATACGAAATCACTATTTGACATGGTAGAAAGTACAAATAGATAGATTAGAAGGAGGTATGATAGAAAGTAAGTCTCACACTGAGATAAATACTTCACAATACAAAGGAAAACGAAATGACAGCCACCAAAGGAAGTCAAAAAGGCATATGCATTCATTAGAGTTATTTTTTCGGAAGTCTAAAAGGCATATTCATTAGAGTTTTTTTTTTTTTTTTGAAGTCTAAAAGGCAGAAATGCTTAAATGATGCAATTTGAACGGTTATTCTTAGAACCTATAACACATTGGGCAGTGGACTATTTTAGGAATTAAAAACCATGAGTAAAAGGCAGCAATGCTTAAATGATGCAATTTGAACGGTTATTCTTAGAACCTATAACACATTGGGCAGTGGACTATTTTAGGAATTAAAAACCATGAGTACCCCTAACATAATTTTATTAGTTCATATCCATGCATTATTATGTAAGGTTATTTGTGGAATTAAAAATATTCACGGTGAAGCCAAGTTTTGGCATTATAGAGTAGTATAGATTTATATGCTCTAAATATGTATATATGTATTATATATGTATTAATTATAAATATATATATTATGTCTTTAATTTATACTTAAGTAAATATATACTATATTGTACGTTATTATTAAATGTTAAATTCACGAACCCTGTACATCTTGAACAGAGTGCACCTACGACGCAGTCAGTGACCCCAGGTCACAGGACCCCTCAGACTTGACTACGAGAACAGGTTTTTGGCACTTCCAGCACAGAGACGTAGGCAAGTATACCTTGTCAAGTTTTACTGTTTAATTATTAACTGTTGAATATTATTTTAAGTAAATTTACATATAACAGTATGTATCTGAGATTGCCTCGGGTACCGTCAACAAGTACGTTGACAAGTAGTACAACTAACTTAGACTCTAGCAAACTTACCAACAGCTGCAAGGGTATCCTAATATCCTCCTAGATCCTAACACTTGTACACGCAACAAGGTTGCACTTCATTTTGGGATGCAAGTTGCGTACTCGATTAGCTACCAGTACGTATGACGTGCATCACGGCTTAGCACAAAAGCAGGAATACTCAGAAAAGTTATGACTTGGCATATAGCTACATTGGGCGGAGAAGACAACTAGTAGGCGTATGGGACATCCACCTCCTTGAATGTTATACCTTCGGATACCATGCTCCTCGGAGATGGCCGATTGCAGAGTGCCCATGTGTCTGGGGGCATATGTGGCATATATTAGCCAGTCACGACGATTGGTGAATTAATTCAGCATATGTCTAGCCTACATTTTTTTCATACGTACTATAAGGTCTTTACTTTGCATTCACTTAGGTTAGCACACCCTGTATTTATTTATTTATTCAGTATTTACATACATGGCATATTTTTATGTACCTTGTTATGTCCCACTGAGGACCTGGTTCCCTTCCAGATTTAGATGAGGCATTCTACCCCACAGTGTATGGACCTGGACAGGAGACTAGATATGCCACTGAGGAGGAGTTAGAGGAACTGCCATCTGAGTTTGCCTGATCATTAGTAGTAAGTGCACTGGAGCTGAACTCTTCTCCTGATCTTTGTGCACCCGGAGCAGAAGCCTCTTTCCCACTGATCTCCAGTGGAATGTTCATCTGAAGACGGAGTTTCATTACCTAGCTAGACGATGCTCTAGTCTTATCTTATTTTCTGCACTTTATCTTTTGTAGTGGATTTGTTTCCACCAGACTTATCTGAGGTGTACTATGACATTTCAGACTTAGCATCTATATATTCAGCACTTATTTTTTGACATTTTGTGGATGAGATTAGACTTTACCTATATTAAACTTGTAGTATTTTAGGACAGCGTAGCACGTTCCTTTGGGTCCATTAAATTGGGTAATCCCTTAGTGACGTGTCAGCTGGCCAATGCCACGTGGCCTGGTTCTATATATTTTGGGACTGGGACGTGACATAATGGGATACAATGCTCTGATGTTGGGAAACAGAAATGAGACTATCAACTGTATTATTCAAAGAGGAACATGGAGACCGGAAGTACACAGTTTCGCGAGGCAGGCGGTGAGAGAGATTAAACGAGTTCGACTTGATCAAGGAGTGGAGGCAGATATGTGGGTATGGGAGTAGACAGGCAGCGCCAAGTTTCTACATAGCGCAGTATATCATTGCGTGCGTGAGAGGAATCCAGCATGGGAGAAGGCGGATTTTGTTTAGACAAAGGGCATGGTAAGAAAATTTCAACTTTGTTTGTACCGAGTCTACCTTGGCCGGCTGCTCACAGTCGATAGGTTGCATAGAATGGGACTCCAAGCTGGAGACTTGCAATGCACGTTGTGTCAAAATAACCCGGAGATATTAAATCATTTATTTTTTTAGTTGCCCGATGGCTTGGAGCATCTAGTGTCAGCAATGGATACATCTGAAGGTCACGTTTAGGGGTGATCGTGAGATAGATGAGATCATGGCTTTCCTCAAAAATGGTCAGGGCAAGGGATCTCCATGGCTCCGAGAAGCAAAAATGAGGCTTGCAATATCAGTATGGCATATCTTGAAGGAGCGAAAAAATAGAATTTTTGAGGGACTAGTTACCTCAAAAATAGGAATTTTACACAATATTGAGTATGATGTAATGATGACAGTGGCCGCGAAGGCGGACACACGAGTAGTATCATGATGTAAATGAGTTTTATTTATTAATACAAGTACTTTTCTTTAATATATATATATATATATATATATATATATATATATATATATATATATATATATATATATATATATATATATTCTCATTGATTACCATATTTGCATATCTGATCATATATTCATATCTACATGTCTATTGAATATATAAACTCACGTATACATACCAAATACAAATTTATACTTTAATTGTTTGATTTCTTTATATAGCCTTTTGTTTGTTCTATTTCTTTGGTGAATGTACTGAAGTACAATTGTACATATATCTATAATCAAATAGATTGCAGACTTGTAAATGAGGCTACGAGCAAAACATCACAAACAATAAGAAACAATTGTCTGGAGCTGAAAAAAGAAAAAATAAGCAAAAGGAAGAAGCATTAATTCAAATAGATGAAAAAAAGATGCAAAAGGAACCTGCCTCATATATTATTTTGGATAATATATTTTGTTTATTGAATTTTGTGTTGATAATACTATTGTATAATCGTCGATGAAAAAAAAATATGGACATAGGTACCGCTTTTAAAGTTCGTCTCAGATCTCAAAATCTAAAATCCGACACTGTTTGAAGGGACGTGGTGGCATAATGGTTTCGTACAAAGTTACTATGATAAAACCTAATGTCGAGAAGAATTCCTACATTATTGCAAAGGCAGGGAATGGGGGTTCTTGATGACGAAGTCGCCCTTAACCATGTCAAATTGAGGATGATGGGTGTTGATGCAGAGTTGTTGAAGTTGGTACGCAAAAATGTATCAAATATATGAGATAATTATATCTATGGAAGTGAATGCTTTAGTGTTCCGAGTGCAGAGACGATTGTTCCTAAATCCACGAGCCTTGAGTCAACGATTATGCTCTAGTCATGCCTTTGGAGTCTACCAAGAATAATTTGAAAATTTTAATATTCACTATTCTAATTCCTGATCAGGGAGGCTCGAAGTAGACTATTTATACATAGGTATGGTTCGCGGAAAGGAAATCAATTCTTTGTTCTTTTCACTTATGTGAAAAATTGTAATTTCAACCAATTTATTTTTTATGTGTTTGGAAAAGTCAAAAAAATTAAAAGAAAACTGAATTCTTAGAAATGGGAAAGTAAATTCTTGGTTTTATAGGAGGATTGGTTTGTGGAAGAGAGAGTGCTTAATTGGTCTATGCTTGAACCATGTATGCATGAGAAAATTCTTCACGAACAAATCATTCTAGAGCAATGACCAGTCATCTTTTGCACGAGGGAAAGTACATCCATAAAAACTCATTTGGATTCGTTGAATAGCATTATAAAATTTTGTAAACATAAAACGTCATTCTTCAATAATCATAACAGATGGACAACAATCGGTAATGACCTCCGAAATAGCATAGTGACAGTCGAGAGTGACTCCATGAAAGAAACTATAGAAACTTGACCATACCATCTTGAATAAGAATACAAACAGCCACATGAATAACCCAAAGCTCAATCTTAGCTTAGGGTTTTATAGCAATAACCATAAAGTAAGAAAATTTCTGCAACCAATGATCTCTTGTGTACCTATAAATACCTCACCAATTGATCGCTAGTCCCAGACAACCTTTCACGCCCATTTGTGTTAAGCTACTCCTCTGGGGGAGCATGCCAAGAGATTAGTCGGGTTGACTGTGTTGAATAATTTGACTTGAGAAATTAATTAAAATATTTTAATTTATTTTTTTATGGGTGACTGTTCGAAAGGCGGTGTCACTTTCAAATATTGTGTATGTTCGAAAGGGTGTGTATCCCTTCCAAAGAGTGCGTCTCTTGACACTTTCTCTTGACACTTTGTGTCTTTTTATCTTTTATAAAAAGGAGAGTCATGCTAGTGTTTAATTCACTCATACACAAATTCACAAATCAAGAATAAAGTCCAAGAGAGAGACAACCATTATTGTTTCGTCAATTCCTATGGTGTGAAGTACTGCTACCGGAGGAGGAGTATCGTTGTATCCTGGGAGACAATCGCCAATAAACCGTAAGCACCTGAACGGGACGAATATTGTCTTAAGGACTTTGTCATGCCCCAGTCCCAAAATATCGAGGGACTAGACACGTGGCAATGGCCAGCAGCACACACCGATGGGCAAACCCAATTTAATGGACCCATCAGGATGTACTTAAGCTGTAAAACAACAATAAGGGTCTAATATACTAATCTCATCCACAGAAAAATAAATACAGCCATATGAAATATAAATCAACATCAAGTCTCAATAAATTATATCTCGGGGAACAATCCGATAATATTTCTGATACATCGATTCATTAGACAGAAAATAAGAGTCTAATAATAGAAATAACTGAGTATAATAACCAAATACTCAGGAGAAATCCTCGGCGATCACCTCGTCCTCGAGTTCTGGTACTGCTCTTGTTCCTGCTTCTGCTCCTGCTAATGCTCATGTCTCGTATACCTCGGGATAGATCTCGTCTACTATTCCTGGGGACATAATCCGGAATCCAGGTCCTCATGGGACATAGCAAGGTACAAGAATAACTCATGCCAAAAAATAATGCAGTGCAATAATAAATGAATCAATAGGGTAAAGTAGGTAACCAACTATGTGAAATGCAAGTGAGAGCATCACTAGACTTAGGCTGAGACTACTATAAGCTCTGTGTCGGGGAGCCTGTAGCAGATATACTATGTAATTTACTATGTAGTGGGCCTATGGCACCATAATAAATTTATATATAAAATCAGCCTGTAGCCTGTGTGTCTCTCCCCACCCAATGTAATCACACGTCTCATGTCCACAATGTCTCATGTCCATGTCACGCAAGATCATATCTAATGCAGCAAGTCATAATGATAGCTAAACACATGCAATATCTATGTCACGAATCATGTAACCTATACAGAATCACCATGAATATCTCAGGAAGATTCTGTCTCATAAATAGTGTCAGGTGTCCTGGGTTATGACGTATTTGATGATGCAAGTACGAAAAAGTATGGGGTCTCGATATCCATGTCTAGGTGACATTACACAACTCTGCGTACAGTGTTGTCACCCGAATATTATTCGGACGCTAAGTATTGTCACACGGTCCTAGGTTGATCAGAGATAATACAGTAATAAATTAAGAGAATAGTATAAACAAATGCTACAAGTATGGCAAGGTACACTTGCTTGGGGTTCTGACTCCAACTGCTTCTCTGGTATCAGCGGGATTTGCAGGTACTCCTCTGAATGCTGAAATAAACGTTACCATCAGGTTCAAAAGATGTCAAATAGCTAGAATTGCATGTCCATAAGTCCAATTTGGACACAGGGGCAAAAGTGACAGTTTCTGGTCAAAGCGGGGTCCACATGTCCAGAAAAATGTGTGGATTCCGTGCCAGAGACAATGTACTCCAAATTTGTCAAACTTAGAGTCTACAAGTCCAGAACGACGATACGAACCCAACGAAATATCCAGAACTGGATTCCGATGTGCTGATCACAAAATCGCCCGTCAAGTGGAGCCGTGGGGCCCACGATACGCGATTTTGTCAACGTTCTCATAATCGAACCAAACTTGGGTCACAGGACCAGCGTATTGCTACGAGTCCGATGGCACAAGTTTCGTTACGATACGACATGTGTACACGAAGTTACAACGAGTTCCAGAACAGGACCGATACGGAGTGTTGTCGACGGATACGCATTGATTCCGGTGTGCACGCACATCCAAATCAACTTTCGTAAAATCTCACACGTCTGTATTAATGGCGCGCACCTTTCGGTAAAGTCTGCACACGACCAAGTCGTCCCGTTTAGCGGGGCGCACTCAGTTCCGAGGAAAAATAGGGTAATTATTTTTCTGATTTTGGGTCGCAGTTTGTGACCGCCATAGGACGCGATACCCCAAAAAAGTTGCTCGGGTATCGAGAGGGTCATGCAGTCTACGCGTCACAGCAGACGGAACAGAAAACGGGACAGCGAGGAGAGAAAAACAGTCACCTGAACAAGGCTCCGAATACGCGTTTCCGCGAGGTGGCGCGACGCGGCAAGGTGGCGGCTAGGGCATGGCGGCTAGGGCACGGCGGGCCGCTGCTGCTGCTGATCTTCCTCGTGGAGGCTCTGCGGCGCTGGAGTCGTCGGCGGGAACTCTACGGAGGCGGCGCTGGTGGCGGCCGGGGCTGCTACGGGTCGACGGAGGAAGAAGCTAGCCGGAGACGCTGGAGTCGACGGGGTTCGTCGAGGTGGAGCGGCCGGGGAGAGTCGAGTCAAGGGTCGAAGCGGAGAGCGGCGGTGGCCGGGTGCAGCGGGTCGGGGAGTCTCGGGGAGGCCGGTCGCTAGGGTTCGACGAGGCAACAGGTTTAAATAGGCCGGGGAGGGAGGAGAAGGGGCTGGCCGTTCTGGCGGAGGGGAGACGGGCGGCTGGCCGGTGGGAAAACGAGTCGGCGGGATGCGAGCGGACGCGGCGGATGCGGGCGAAGGGCGGCGGCGGAGGGGAATCGGTAGGGTCGGGGACGGTTAGGGATTTGAGTTTAGCGGGTTATCGGGTCTTAGCGGGTTCGGGTTTAGGATCCGGATCCGACCCGATCCGATAGGGTATGGGTCGGATTCGGGTTAACGGGTTCCGGGTTGGGTTCAGACCTTACCCGATCCACTAGGGTTTAGGCCCGGTTCAGAATTTTGGGCCGGTCTTGGTTGGTTCGGTTCAGAATTAAACCGGTTTTATTTTGGTTTAATAAATAACTTAGTTTTTAGGTCTTTAAAAATGGTTCTAGGGTCCAATAAATTTCAGGAAAATTATACTATGTCTAATATTTTATTTTACACCAAAAAATATTATTTTATAATATTTAATATTTAGTAAAAAAAATTAAAATTATTTAAAACCAGAATACCTCGATTTTAATTAGTTAAAAATTACAGAAAATTTCCGAAAAATTATTTTTAAAATCCTGAAAAATCTGGGGGTTCACAGACTTGAACCAAGTTCAAGTCTCGATCTCGATTAGATTATTTATTTATATTTTATTCTCAGATTATAAGATACAGAATTGGAATTATTTTTACTAATAGACTGTAGTCACCTAACCATAATCATAGCCAGCTTAAAATCAAAATCAAAATTTCTTTCCCAAGAGTAAATTTTATCGTAGGTTGTAGTTATCCATGTCAATAATTGCTTTGTTGCAAGATAGGCATATTTCCCAAACATGTGCTATAAAACTCCAAAGCTAATGATATGTCATGCATGTGACACGACAAAAAAGAATTGGAGCTACGTTTTCATAAAGCCAATCAACAAGAGCCATAGAATAGAGAAGTACAAACATATATTTAGCTCCATGAACTAGAGAATTAAAAAAAAAAGTGTTTAATTCAGAAGCTAAACCGGACCATTCCAAATGTCTAGAGGTTGTGAAATTTCAAGAAACTCTCCCCTTCCTTGTGTGGAATTTGTTGTCCATATCCAGCGAAAACACAATATTGACACCCACGTTTGTTTTGCGAAATCATGACCTTGAAAAAAAAAAAGTTATTCATTTCCTGTGTTTAGATGCGAATGAAAATGAGGAGGAAAGAAAAATGATTCTCAGAGGAAAGAAAAATAGGAAAGAAAATTGTTCCTTCCATCCAAACAAAATGTACTTTCTATCTCTAAGGATTCAGTTTTCCTACTTTTCCAAACACTGAAAAGAAAAATTGGTAGAAATTACAATTTTTCAAAGAAAAAAAAAACAAAGAATTGATTTTCTTTCCTTTTCTTTTTTTTTCGCAAACCAAAAAGGGGTTGGGTGCATTTGATTGCAATGTGAAAATTAATTAATTTCACAAAATTATTTTACTAGAAAAAAAATTCCAAAGACTTTTAAAATTTTCTTAAGGAAAATTTAATTTGAATGATTAATTGTCATTATTTTTCATGAAAAATAATATTTTTTATGGGTTAGACCAGTTTCATGTTTCACCAATTTAAGAAGAAAATATAAAAGATAGTAATTTTTTTAAATAATTTTATTAAAAATATAAGCTATCAAACACTGCAATTGATAAAAAAATTTGTGATAGAAATATTTTTTATGAAAAAAAAAAAAAGCCTAATCAAACACAGTAATTTTCCAAAGACATTTCCAATTAAAAGCTGATGCATGGACATAACTCACAGTGGCCACCGTATAAGCATGCACTTCTGACACTAAACATACAATCAAAAGAGTACTTCCAAATTTGTTAAGACTTATCCATACCAGCAGTGGCATAACCTTGATAAGCAACTTAATTTCATCTAAAAATATAAAAAAATAACACCGAGGTCATGATCCTCTCCTCCAATTGCTCATTACACCCCCCAACAATTCTCTCATGTTAATGATACAGTGCAGATCAGATCTGTTGTTCCACTATTTCTGTTCTATATTATATTTTCATTCTATTACATGTGGATCATAGTCGATATAAAACAAAAATGGAACCCACATATAATAGGATGGAGAGTCTGAAATAGTATATACAATAAAAATAATGAAACAACGTAGATGTATTCTCGATGTAGTGTGCTTACCAATGCAATGTGTAATGCCCTCATGGAGACGCTTTAAACCTATATAAGACAAAAAAAAAATATTCCAAGTAATTAATGACTGAGTGGTGTGGTGTGCAATTGGAGAGAAATGAGCAAGATGATATATGCCATGAGATATAGAAGGTATGATGATGGGAGGGGGGGAGGAGAGTTATTCTACATATGAATACTATTGCAACTCGGTACGGTCCATGTGCCTGGGCTACCCCGCGAGCACTATTACCAGAATGGTAACCCTAGAAATCCCTCTCCTCCATTCCCCTTTCCTCAATAAGAAGAAGAAGAAGAAGGAAGAAGAAGAAGAAGAAAGAACAAGACTCCACCATCCATCACTAGCCCATCCCCTTCTCTTAATTCTTCTTCCCCCTTCCTCACCTCTTCTTCTCTCCTTCATCTTCTTCTCATCAATTGTCATGGATTCAGTCACCCCTCAAGAACACCTTTGCTACGTCCGTTGCGCCTACTGCAACACCGTTCTCGCGGTATCGACTGTTACTTTGATCTAAATATGTATATCACAAGTAGTACTCGTAATATATGTAACTAACATTTCCTCCTCCTTCTTCTTCTTCTTCTTCTTGAATTGGTCGGCGCAAGGTTGGAGTTCCATGCAGGAGAATGATGGACACTGTCACTGTCAAGTGCGGACACTGCAACTCCCTCTCCTACCTCAACGCCAGGCCTCCTGTGCAGCAGATGCCGTCGCTTTGCTCTGATCTCCAGATGGGTCCTCAGGTTCTTCAATCCATACCATTAATCTATATGTTGTTATAGAAGGAAGCTGAGTTCAAATTTGACGATGTAGCTAGCTAGCTAGCTAGGGTTAATTCTAATTTTTAGTCTACTTGCTGATTGATCATTGCCATGCCTTTGTAATGTGAATTATTAGGGTCCCTGCAACGAGTGTAGGAAGGGGCTGCAGCCGATGCCGTCCTCTTCGTCGGCATCACCCGAAGAAACAGCCCCCAAAGCACCCTATGTCGTAAAACGTATAATCAACGCAGAATTTAATACTACTTTCTTCATCGATCGAAAGAATTCGTATTTGTTGCTTTAACCTTCGCATATTCGTACTTGGCTGCAGCCCCGGAGAAGAAGCACAGGCTTCCTTCCGCCTACAATCGCTTCATGAGGTGAGTTATCGCATTTATTTATTTTTATGCTCATATGCATTAATTGTCGACTATGTGAAACCCTAATAATTGAGCAAAGTTCAGGCAGGAGACAGGGAATGAACACTATGTTAAGTATATTGGGGAGGGCCTGGTGCATATTAACATTCTTGAAACAAAACAAAAAAAAAAAAAATTGGTAACAATCTAAAGTGCAAACTAAAAAGTGCCAAGGGGGCTAGAACATGCATGCCATAGAAGTACACTATAGTACTGCTAGTGCTAGGAAACCCTAGCTGTAGCTCTCTCTCTAGTGCACTAGGCAGATTTTGTGGTTTTGAATAAAGTTGCACCCAAATTCTCAAATATTGCGATGATTGCGATGATTACAGAGGTTTGACTCATAATCAGTGTTCTTAATTGCCAGTCCTGAATATAAGCGTGATTCTCCCCTGGTGACTTGACCAATGCAAGACACTGAGGCTCAGACATCTACCAATCCACAAGATATTTTATATATATATATATATATATATATATATATATATATATATATATATATATATATATATATATAAACAGATAAATATTAAAATTTGTATGTGTATGAATTATGTAGGAATGCAATTCCATTTCTAGGCTTAATGTTTAACAATGATGAATGCAAATTTCTACAGAAATGGGGAAAAAAAACTTGGAGGATGATCCTTCTATCACATGAACTTAAATTGTATAATAAAAAAATACGTCTATACCTGTCAATTGGACGTCTAGATTTTATGTCATGTCCTGTCCATATAAACATGGACTTGAAATTAGCACCGACATAGAGGTTGAAGCTGGTCAATGTCCCGTTGTAAAAGCGTTGTCAATTCTATGTTTTACGAAACTTTCTTATGTTTTATAGGTGGCTCCTTTGTGATAGAAAAAGTCTCCCTCTGTTATTAAATGAACAAAAAGACCATTGCCACATATATAAATAGATACAATATAAAGAAATTAACTATCTTCAATCTACAATATGAACTGTCTATTAAAAGAAAATTAATAACAGAATGAAAAAATACAGCTTTTGAGAAATACCAACCTCTGGTTCATCATGCATATATGGTCAATGCAATTGAAGAATGCATCAAAATGGATTCATTAGGTTTCTGTTCATATATAAATAGATTGAAGATTGTCTGATCTGCTCCCTAGCTAGGCCCAGTTCATTAGGTTTCTGTTCATATATAAATCAGAAAATTATGTATACAGTATTGAAGTTTCTCTAAATTACTTGTGCAGCATAAAAGTTTCGAAATTGCATATAAAGCATTGGAACGCCCTTAAAAAGGGTGTTTATCAGCCTAAGTCCAAAAATACCCATAATAAGGGTGTTTTGTCGCAAAGTTTTTTGTTATTAACGTTTTAGCAGATTTTTCAAGGATTATAGGAGATTTGTAGGGAAAGAAAAAAAAATTATTGAAAAATTAATTAACCGGTTTGAAACGTCCTTTTTATGTGCGTTTAAACTGTAAGCACCTATTTTAAAGACGTTTTAAAGTTAGGTAAATTATTTTAAAGCTAGTTAAATTATTTTCAACGGCTATAGTGTACTTTTCCAACGAATATAAATTATTTCAAATATATATAAACACATATACATCCACAATGCAACTCAGAAACTTGTTTTCCTACTTCTTAAATGTGGAATCTGGATTTTTAAGGATTATTTCAAACACAAACATGTCGATTGCCTCTATATACCATGCTCCATACAATACTCCTGAATTTTCATCGAGGTATACCCACCTTATTGTCTATCCATAAATACTTTATTGTCTGCCCCTTATGCTTCTCTATGGATCCACTCTTTGAATTTACTAAACACCTCTTACTTGATTTGAAGAAAATAAACCCGTACATTTTGTAAGAAGTCATCAATAAAGGTTACATAGTACTCAACACCTCCCTTTGATCGAACCGATGATGGCCCTCATACATCTGAATAGATGTAATCGAGAAGTCCTTCGATTATGTATAGTGCTCTCTTAAAGCCTATATTATATTGCTTTCCTTCGTGCAATACTTGCATAAATCCAGATTCCACATATTAAAATCCTTTAGCTACTTTCTTCTGTGCAACTCAAGAAGACCTCTCCCATATGTGGTGAAGACGCATATGCCACAAATTTGTTATATGTTTCACATGTTTCTTTGTAATGACAATTGCACCACCAATAATTGTGCTCTCGTACATCCGATACAAGTTTGAAGTTATGGATATCTATTCATGGTCAGCAATTGGGCAACACATCATCAAACATATGAAGCTTGATATTCCCTTTGCCAAAAATTATGTATGCCGTATTCCCATGTTTTGACACATTATTTAGTGAACAATGTCTACCAAAGTATGGTTGAGTATATTTTTATAATTATTATTCTTTGTTCTTAGTATTAGGAATAACGAATAGAATTTGTTTTTATTGTTCTTGTATTAGGAATAATGAATATAAAAGTCAAAATGCTCTCTCGTCATTAATATAATCTTTTTAATTTAAATCCCCAACATAATCAGAAAATAATCTTTTCTTTAAAATCCAATCCGTAAGCTAAATTATAATCAATTGATACTCTCTTATCAATTTCAAATTAGATTTTGAACTATAAATAACATTATATCTAAACATAGTTAAATTATAATATAGATTGGATTAGGTCTTATCTATTGTATTTCAATCCAAAATATTCTCCTTTTCTCTTCAATAGATTTAATTTTCTATTTTTCTAAATCCCATACATAAATCTAAAGAAAATTATATTAGACTATTTCAAAATTACAAATTATATGATTGTATTAAAATTTAGAATTATGTTTATGTTATGAATTAGATTATATTTTAAATAATAGATTTATATTATATTATATTATATTATATTATATTATATTATATTATATTATGTCTAACTTGTAGGATATTACATCTCAATTAAGTTCTAAATTATAAATTTTATATACGTAAGAATATATATATATATATATATATATATATATATATATATATATATATATATATATATAAGACTCAAGAATATAATATAAGATAATAGGCTTCATTTGTGTGAGAGAAAATGTATAAAAAAAAAAAGTAAATGTCTCACTCTCTCATCGTTGGTTCAGTTGGGTTATTTGTTTAATTCTACATATTAAACAAAAATAATGATGACATGATAATTAGATGTAGTACTATATTTTGATACATCTTATTCCATTAGCAACTACTCTACTATTACCACCTCTAATTATATCCATTTCCTTTTTATTATAACCATTTGTTTTCCTCAACTAAATTCCACAAATCCTCTGAGAAAAAAATGATCGGGTTGCACATGTTCAAACCATCAAATTCATCATAATGAAATGGTTAAATGGTTATCACTGCAAAATATAAAATTCTTGTGATATGAATAATAATAACCAAATAAAAAGATTCAACAATATTACTGCTCAATACCAACACACATAAAGAAATTATCAAAAAGAAATATAGATTTATACTAGAATTTATTTGGAGGTCAATTTGACTACTTCAGTAATGAATATAATAGTATGAAAAACAAACAATCATTGTTAGTCCCGAGGCTTAACCAAAGATGGAAGAACGCGTGGTCGAGATCAGCACAAAAATTTTTACTCTGACTATTCTTGATTTTCACGAAGAACTATATAAAGATTCTGATTACAACTTGCTCTCAAGATTACAAAAGAATCAGAAAAATAAATTTCACGTTCTTCCTTGCACTCGCAGTTGCAGACGGACAGAACAGAATTACAACTAGCAGAAGAGAAATGAAAGGAGAAGAAGAAAATCTGCTTGCTGGGTGATGAAGATTACCGTTAATCAAAGCAAGATTCGCCCACACACGATCTGCTTACAGGAACCAGCAAGTTCACGTAGAACTTCTGGAATGCTCGTTGTCACCTATTATTCGGACTCGCACGAGTGCAAAGTGCGCCAACAAAGCACCACTTTGTGCCCTTGAGCCCGAGTCCGAGTCCCTAAGCTCCTTTAGGGCTTAGCTCCTATGAAAATAATTCCAAGAGCATGACAAAACGCATAAATTCTTTCATGAAGAGTTAATCCTTTTTCTTCTTAGGAAAATTCTCCCATATGGCACCCATGTGTCCCACTACAACACATGTGCACACCTCAACTCATACAAAGTATTATATTGAGATACCCACTTAGTGGTGTAGCCAATGTGGGACTATCTTTTCTAGTCCAAAGGAAACAATACCAACAATCTCCCACATATCTCAATATATATGGGTTGAGCGTTCTCCACAGTGATTGCCCATCAGGCATTAGGATAGATGTCGCTTCGACTTGAATCTTCCCACATGGGGTCGAATAACAGTTTGATACAAGAATGAACTAAGCCTTGAATTCTGAACCATAGTTGTAATTCTTTCTCACTCACATAATGACATCAGCAGTGCTTTCTGTTGCACATTGAAGGCCCTGTGAACGCCTGGTTTTGGTGTATGTATTTTGATTGTCTACAAGTTTTCCCTCAAGAGACGGCATGTATCTATTTCCATAGACTATATGTGAGTTCTTTTAAAGAGTCCTTGACATGAAGACTTGCGCATCCATGCGGTGCTACGCCACTATGACATGGCCTAAAGCTGAGGTTCACTCCCCCATGTGGTGTCATCCACAATAGCATGAGGTCTCAACCTCTTTGTAGTGTCAAACTACCTAGCATGAAGCCTTGCGCTTCCGTGCAGTGTTATACTGCTGTGACATGGCTTTCTGCCGAGGATTTATATCTTTTACCTCTGTGGTGTCACACCACTGTAACATGAGGTCATCGACCTCTTTGTAGTGTTGCCTACCACTCTTAATTCTACATCATTAGGCTACATGTCTATGTGCGGTGCTATGTTGCTATGACATGACTTAATGCCGAGAGTTTACATATTTTACCTCTAGCATGGGATACAAGTCCCTTGTAGTGCTGAAACTACGTGCTTCCTGTAATGCGCACTGGACATTCACTCTGTCCGAGAACTCATTAAGACGTCAAAGTCATCCTCCCACAAAAAATATTCTGTTCAAGAATAAATAGTAGACCACAGTGGTTCCGGGTACGTATCTCACAATGTCCCTAAGGACTACCCACTGTAGCTGATATTCTCCCAGTCAATGGTTCTTCTTTGAACCAAAATCAAGATGCCTAGTAGATTTCTCTTTGAACTAATAGCATAAAACTTTATGGTAGAATTACAAAGACTCAATATCATAATGTCTTCAAGCCCACTTTTCTTGCTGTGTCCTCGACCAGCTGATGCTTGAGACCCTTGGTGAATGGATCTGCCAAGTTTTTCTGGCTCCAAACATCAATCACGGCAATGACTCCAGTCTTTATCCGATTATTCATTGTCATGTGCCTCAATTGCACAGTCCTCTTCTTATCATTGAAGAGGTCATTTGATACTACTGCTGCAGTCGCCTGATTGTCGCAGTATATCGATACCGTCGGAATCTGCGCACCAACCAATAGAAGATCATACATGATCTTCCGAAGTCATTCTGCTTCATCTTCTACAGCCGCCACTACATAAAAATCAGATTCTATCGAGGAATGAGAGAGCACAGTCTACTTATTTGACTTCTACGATATAGCAGCTAAACCCATAGAAAAGACGTATCCTCATGTGGACCTTTCGCTCTCTACTTCTGAACACCAGCTTGCGTCACTGAAGCCTTCCACTATTGTCGGATACCCGCTGTAGTGCAGCACATACTTTTACGTCCTCCTAAGATATCTTATCACTCTCTTCACAGCCTTCCAGTGCTCCACATATTGGTTGCTCGTGAATCAACTCAGCATCCCCACGGAGAAAGCAATGTCAGGCCTTGTGACAGTTTTACATACATCAAACTCTCGATGACGCTTGAATACTCCAGCTGCCTGACACTTTCCTTAGGATTTGGCTTTAGTTTCTTGTCACACATGTACGGAGTATCTATCCATGGAAGATCCTGATATCCATAGCGTGTGAGCATCTTCTCAATATAATGGGACTGTGACAGTGCCACCGCAGTGTCCGTCCGGATAATCTTTATTTCGAGGATAACATCAGCTTCTCCTTATCTCCTTCATACTGAACTTAGATGAGAGGAACTTCTTTGTATCAGTGACACGTGCTAGATCCGTACCTAGGATCAGCATGTCATCTACGTACAAACAAACGATGACTCCTCTCCTCTCCCGTCAGCAAACTTTGTGTAAACACACTTGTCCGTCTCATTGACCCTGTAGCCGTTTGACCTTATGACTTTGTCAAACTTCTCATGCCACATCTTGGGAGCTTGCTTCATACCGTATAGTAATTTTACCAACTTGCAGACTTTGTCTTCAAGTCCTTTGGCTATTGCATGTAAATCTCTTCGGTCAACTCTCCATTCTGAAATGTTATTTTAACATCCATCTGATGAATAACTAGCTTGTGAATTGCACTCAGATCAATCAATATCCTGATGGTCGTCATCCACGCTACTGGAGCATATGTGTCGAAGTAGTCGATCACCTACTATTGAGAAAACTCTTTGGCCACCAACCTTACCTTGAACTTGTCAATAGTTCCATCGGCTTTCATGTTCTCCTTGAAGATCCATTTGCATCCGATTGGTTTAGCTCCTTCAGGCAGATCGACCAACACCCAAGTGTTGTTAGAGGTTATTGAGTCATACTCATCATTGATAGCCTCCCTCTAGAAGACAGCGTCTCTGATCTTCATCGCCTCATCATAGGTAAGCGGATCTCCTTACACGTGATAGGTGACAAAATCTTTTCAGAAGTCCTTAGGTCTTCTCACTATCTTAGACATCGGTTCTGCGAGTTCTGGTTGGAACATTGTCTCTGGTACGACATTTTTTTCTTGGACTATATCTTCTTTGGGAGCGTTAGCCTCCTGTTCACCCATGATATTCTCCAGAATATTCGTGATAACAACGTTCTTGTGGCTTACAAATTTATCTTCAATGAATTCTGCGTCACGAGATTCAATGATATGATTTAATTCTATATCAAGAAACCTCCGAGCATTACTCTTCTCAGCATAATCCAGAAAGATGGTCTTCATAGTCCTCGTACCCAGCTTCTGTATCTTCAAGTCCGGGAGCTTCATATATGCCAGACACCCCCACACTCGAATGACTTTCAAGTTGGGTCTGACTTTGAACCAGAGTTCATGAGGAGATACATCGGATCTTGCATACGGCACTCTGTTCAGAATGAATGTAGCCGTAAACGCAGCTTCTCCCCAAAAGTAGTTTAGAAGACACGTAGTCAACATCATTGAGTTTATCATCTATGTCAACGTCACGTTCTTCCTCTCAGCTACTCCATTTGATTAAGGAGAATACGGATCAATCGCCTCATTGATAATTTTATGTTCTTTGCAGAACGATGTGAATTCAATAGACATATACTCTCCGCCTCGATCACTTCTAAGTCTCTTGAGTTGTTGACCTGTTTGACGTTCAGCTTCAGCCCTGAACTCCTTAAACTTCTTGAATGCTTCGTCCTTTGACTTGAGCAGATAGACGAACGCATACTTCGAGTAGTCGTCGATGAATGTAATAAAATACTTTATCTTGGCCTTTGTGGAGAACTGCTTGAAGTCACAGATATCTTAGTGTACAACTCCAGAAGATCTATGCTTCGGTTAACCCGCTTGAATAACTTTCTGGTGATCTTTGTCTGCGCACAGACCTCATACTTCTCCACTTCCTTACCCCCACATTTGGAGATAAGCCCTAGACTAGACATTTTATTTATTCTTTTACAATGAACATGTCCTAGTCTATTATGCCATAACTCAAGGGAATAACCAGAAGAAGATGATGCATTTATCATTGTAGCAGGAATTACAAATTGAAGTTTAAACATCCCTTCGGTACAAATTCTTTTCTGAAGTATGTTCCTTTGTTGGACATCACTATCTGTCCAGCATTGATGTACATCCTCAAGCCTGTGTTGTAGAATAGACTTTCTGAGACCCGGTTCTTGGCTATCATCGGTACGTGCTTCACATCCTGAAGCGTCAACGACTTCCCCGAAGTCAGGTTCAGTACCACCGTTCTAATCCCAAATACTTCACATTGTGCCTGGTTCGCCACCATAACCTTCTCAGATATAGGTTTGTAGGTGGTGAACAACTCCTTATTTGAGCAAATATGGCAGGATGCGCCAGTGTCCACCCACCAGTCAGTGTCGACACCAGTCGTGATAACATGCGCAATCATAGCAACCTTGTTAGGCTCACCTTGCTTTGTCTATTTGGGCTTGGATCTGCATTCACTCCGGTAGCCCTTCTTGCCATACGAAGCCGACTTCACCTTTAGATGGTGAAGTCATTTTTCTTGTTGTGAGAAGCCTTCTGCTTTCCCTTGAAATCACCAGCATGTACCAAGTTGGCCTTTTCCAACTGCTTGGACAGGGAGTCCAACTTCAATTTTCTCCTGGCTTCATCTTCTATGTGAATCCAGTGAAGAAGATCTTCGAGATGGATCTACATCTTCTTACGGTACATGTCAGTCTTAAAGTTGAGCCAGCCTGGAGGAAGCTTGGTGACTATAGACCCTACCTTGAACTTGTCTTCCTGCTTCATGCCTTCTTTCTCCAGTTTCTGTTACATCTTCAAAAGTTCCTTCACTTGTGGTAGCATTACATTCTCGTCTTCAAATTGCATAATAAAGAATTTCTCGACGAGATAAATTTTTGACATTTTCTCGTCAGTTTTGTAATATTTTTAAGAGATTCTAAGGCATTTCTTGCCTTCTCTTTCTTGTTATAGAACTCTGTCATCGTCTCTTCTATTGCATTAAGGATCAACAGCCTGCAGAGGTCATTGTCCTCCTTCCACTAGGAGTGCGCATCCTGCGCCACACCAACTTTGATCTCTCCTCCATATTCAGAGATGGTAGGTTTAGGATCAACCAACACATAAGCAACTTTGATACGATAAAGATTCAGGGAGATCTTCCTCTTCCAAATATTGTAGTGTTCGCTATAAAACTTTGCAAGCTTGTGAAAGCTGGTATCGAGAAGGTTTGATCGATTCTCCATCTAACTCGGATCTTGCTTTGAGATTGTTAGTCCCGAGGCTTAACCGAGGATGGAAGAACGTGTGGTCGAGATCAGAGATTCACACAAAAGCTTCCACTCTAACTATTCTCGATTTTCATGAAAAATTATATAAAGATTCTGATTACAACTTGCTCTTAAGATTACAAAGGAATCAGAAAAAATAAACTTTACGCTCTTTCTTGCACTCGCAGTTGCAGACGGACAGAACAGAATTACAACTAGCAGAAGAGAAGAGAAAGGAGAAGAAGAAAATATGCTTGCTGGGGTGATGAAGATCATCGTTGCTCAAAGAAAGATTCGCCCTCACACGATCTGCTTTCAGGAACCAGCAAGTTCACGTAGAACTTCTGGAACGCTCGCTGTCACCTCTTTTTTGGACTCGCACGAACTTTCTGGACTTCAATGACGACGGCAGCAGCAACTCTCTTCATCTCCTGATTTTCGAAGTCAGTTCAAAAAGGCACGAAGAGAATATTTATAGAGAGAGGGTGTAATCTCTAGCCGCCCATTAGTTACGGAAAGATAGGAATAAAATAATTACGAATTCCTAAAAAATAGGCAAAATTTAATTTCAAAACCCACAAAAAACTGATCTAAATAATTGTCCATATCTTTCCATAACCGTTCAAATATATCTGAAAGCAGCGACCACGCAAGCAACCTCACATGCGGTCGCTCACGCAGTAGCACAAACCGCAGCGCATGCGGCAGCCCAAGCAGCAGTCCATGCGGCAGCCCAAGCAGCAGCGCATGCAAAGCATCACTTTGCGTCCTTGAGCCCGAGTCCGAGTCTGAATTCGAGTCGCTTTGGGGCTTAGCTCCTATGAAAATAATTTCAAGAGCATGACAAAAAGTATAAATGTTTGCAAGAGGAGTTAATATTTTTTTCTTAGGAAAACACTCCCACATGGCACCCATGTGCCCCACCACACCCCATGTGCACACCTCAACTCATACAAAGTATTATATTGAGATACCTACTTGGTGGTGTAGCCAATGTGGGACTATCTTTACTAGTCCAAAGAAAACAACCCCAACAATCATCACAAAAAATATACACTACAATTTCAGTGTTTAAATCATTAGTTCCAAGAAGAAACTTATAGGAAAATAATAGCTAGTGATTTATAGGAAAGATATCAAATTAACCAGTCGAGAGAAGTATTGGGACAGTAGTTCTTGTAGAGATCTAGCAAGCTAACCTAAAAAAAAAAAAAAAACTATGTGTCCAAAAAGTGACATTAAATTAATAACTAAAAAAGGTGTAATTTAAATGATATTTCAAGAAATGTATAAAAATCCACACAAAAAAGACAATGAATAAAAAAGAAGCCTACCTTAGAGAAAGAGAGAGAAAGCCAACAAGATAGGTTTATAAATTTTAGTTACTATGTGTGTAAATGACCTTATTATCCATAAATGATTATATTTTTAACTAAGAAACTATATCACAAAAAAAATATACTCCTGATATTTGGATTAATTCATTTCATTATGGGAAGCACAACGTAAATTCAAAGCTCATTTTGTATCTTGTTAGCAAGTATAGTGTATTCAAGATAATAATCCTGTTAGTATCAAATAATGATTAGGTGTTATATCTAGGTATCGAGCCACGGGTACCTAGGTGAAAGGATGTAGCTGGCTTTTATTTTATTTTCTTATATAATAATTACCTTCTTCAAGTTGGAATGTTTAATTAGGTATTCAAGTTTAGCAACTATAATGTCCATATCACTTGACCGTGTCTAACGATTTACCTACAAATTATTTGAAAACTTGATAGGGAGGAAATTCAAAGAATCAAAGCTGCACAACCCGATATTCCTCATCGAGAAGCTTTTAGCACTGCTGCAAAGAATGTATGACATAATCGTGTGGTATAAATTTATTTTGATATAACTACAATGCCGATTAATAATTGGTTTTCATGCAATCTTTATTTGACGCTATTGTTATCATAATATATACTAGTGGGCAAAATGCGATCCTCGTGCAATCGGTGCCGGTTCGACTACTGATATGGCTGGAACTTCTAGAACAAGTGGCCTTCAGCAGCATGTATGTGTTTTGAAACCTCCCACGTTATAAATCTATACAAACTGACTAGTTTCAAATTTTTCATGTTTAGTCCATTTTGGTTGATGGATTCTAATCTCTCTCTTTTTTCTGGCTTCAATTTTGCAGGAAAAAAATAATGGGTTTATGGAGAGTTTTGATGTCTTCAAGCAATTGGAGCGCAGGAATTAGTAATTTTGTCTAGCCAAATTTTCACAAAACCCTACTATGTGTCTAAGGGGGTTGTGCTCCTTCAAGAAATCAATATGGCATCAGTAGAACTTCTATGCAGTACTCAGTGCATGCCTTACTCCTTAATATATATTCCATTTTATCTAATCTCTTTCTAACTCTCTTGATCTCTCATTTAAGGAGACTAGTTACTTTCTCCGACATTGCACGGAGAAAAATAATATTATTAATAAATAAGATAGAAATTTAAATTATGTTAGAATATTTTAAATATAATTTGAATATATTTTAATTATGATTTATTATAAATATGTTATAATTTGAATATATTTTAATTATGATTTATTATAAATATGTTTTTTAGAATTTTGTGTAAATATTAGTTACATAATATCATTTAGTTAATTTAATTATAATTTAAATATTGAATATATTTTAGGATTTATAATTCAAGTAGGTAGAAGAATTTTAGGTTTTAAAAAAAGATCAACTACGAGAGGAGAGAACTATAATAGTTTAAAAAAAATTAGTTTTTTAAATTAATTAGTGATGATATAGTTCATTTTTAAGCAGTTTCTAAGTCGCATATAGTTCATTTTTAATTAGTGATGATATTGTTCATTTCTAAGTCGCATACTCACATAATAGTAGAGCCGATGAAATTGGAGATGTTGTTAGAAATCAATGAAATAATATTATCATCTTAACGTTACTTTAGCTTAACTGCAAATAATCTGCAGTAGAATAAAGTAGGAAATATACCAGATATCAGAACCTTTATTTATCAAATAAATAAATTGTGCAGAAGAATATCTATGTATTTGAGAGTGATACCCATCAACATGCAAAATATCAAGATGAAGGGCCAACGTTGGAGCAATAGTGAGTGGGTGGACGAGAGTGAGACGCTGCAGCTGGAGCAGAACATGGCGTGGCAGCCAAAGTAGTGGGAGAGGGAAGAGGAATTGACAGAAGAGTAGATGAAGAGAAGGTTTCTTTAGAAGTGAAGAGTATGATGTATCCTCATAGAATGTGACATGAGCAAAGACATGCGATCGAAGAATTGAATAGACAAAGAAAGATACATTTGACCACACTGTCAAGATTAGAACCAAAGTTATGGGAAATCAAAGAGGTTTTGAATTCTTAATAAAATATTAAAACATAATATAACATATATACAAGCCTGAAAATGATTTTCAACGTACAAATCCAAGTGAGACCGAACCAGACGGTTGGGACAAAAGTTCCTGGGATTTTGTAGAAATGTTTGGTGAAGACATGCGACAAATGAAACTGAAAAAGCTTTAGTTGTGGTCAAAGGCTAATCATCAAGGTAGTAACAGATGGTTGTGTCCCAACAATATCCTCTTATCTATATGGAGATCCTAAAAGATGCAGTAAGAAAGAAAGAAAGAAAGTAATTGTAAAGAAAGAAAGAAAGTAATTGTAACAGTGTAATTAAGACCGCGTGGGACCACTAACAGAAATAAGATCAAAAGAAAAAACCGGTAAGCAGAAAGAACACTATCTAGAGTAAAAGAAGATGGTATGGTTGCTTTGGCAATATAAACAAGAGTGAAACAAGGAAAAAGAAGACTTCAAAGATGTGCAATGGGTCAAACGGTCGGAACCAAGCCCGGATCCGGCACGTTCAAATCCGGACTGGGCCGGTCTGAACCCAATCAATAGGCCGACACAACCAGGGCATCCATATAGAATTCGGATTCAGGCTGGATTACCATTTCGCAATCCGTAAGTTCGGTCCGAAGCGGCCCGAACTAAAACCCAGACCGAACCGGGTTCGTCCCCCAATCCGGTCGACAACCAGGTCACAAGTCCGGGCACGGTCAACACAGATCATTCCCCTCCCCCCACTCCACCCCACCCCACCATTTTCGGGTATCCCCCTTTATAACCGTTAGTATAGCGTTGGGAGGGTATTTTGGTAAAATAGAATCTTCCAACAGAGATTCTAGTATAAATTGAGTATTTTTTTACCAAAAATGCATTCAAATCCTAGCGTTTTGCTATATTTTAAGGGTGTTGGCGGTCATTTGGCATCCGAATATTCCTATAAATAGAATATAATTTATCCAAATTTACCACAACAAATTTTCTATCCTCTCTTCTAATACTTACAAGCAATCTAGTGAATTAGTCACTTTCTAGAGACTGAAGTGCAAGAAAATCTAGTAAATTTAGCAGTACGATCGTTAGCCCAACGTTCGATGTTGACGCAAGCACAGATGTTTCACCAGTGACAACGTCAGTTTGGTCAGCAGAGACAACCTCATGACAGAGTTCCAGTAGCACCGAGAAGTGAGCAAGCAAAGTTTGGCATATTACAGCAGATGTTGGCCGAGGGCGGTCAAATCGAGGGTGAGTCTTGAACTTCTTTCAGTCATATCTTTTGGGTCTCGTATATTCGGCGAATGGAGATAATTTTTGTCTCACTCATCTGCCTCCGTATCTCGTGATACATGATGAATGTCATATATCCCGACTACGAAAGTACGTCCTAGGCAGAATCATGTTCTTGACTAGGTCGTTGGTACCGACTTATCCCGAGACTTGATCACTGGCATAACTGCCATTTTTTTTATATATATTTTTCCAATTCATTGAGATATATATATATATATATATATATATATATATATATATATATATATATATATATATATATATAGTTAAATTAATATAAATATCAATTTACAAGTTGATTCTATTAATACTTGGAGGGTGAAGGGGGCTTCATGTATAAAACCAAATACATGGGGGGGGGGAGAAACTTGCTGTCATTCACTACATGTCATCTTCACATTCCTTCTTCATTTCCAATAGGAACACATGGTTCCATCCCCTTCCTCCTCCCTTTCCCAAGAAACCTAACCCCGTCTATTAATGGCCTGATCAGCAGCCATCCCCTTCCCATCTTCATCTTCTTCAAACCTTCTTCCTCTCTCCATCCTAAAACCTATTGCTGCTGCTGCTGCCGCTGCCGCTACTGTGCTACTTCTGCTGCTGTAGCTATTGCGACTGCTGCTGCCGTCCACTGCCACTACTGCGCCGCCGGACCCGCGCCACCCGCCGCCTACTTCCGTCCCGCCGTCGCCGGACGCCGCCGCCGCCGGACCCGCGACACCACCGGACTCCTCCTCCCTCATAATTCCACAACTCCTCCTCCCTCTTCCGAAACCTACGTATTTCCTATTCCTTCCCCCAAATTCTCTTTTAAATTTAATTTGGAATATAGTTTAATTTCAAACTCCTTGGAATAGGGAGAAATCAAGTAACAAATTGGGAACTTTGGAAGAACCCTAGGTTGCTCAAGCAAAGGCAAGACCTCATCTTCCCTTTCCAATTTAGTTATATTTATTAGTCTAAAATATTATTTAGTATAAGTTAAATTTGGGAACTCATGTTTTCAGAATATTTTAGAAAAGGAGGATTTGTTCCGTGATAATCGATTCATATATTAGGACACGATACAAAATGCATTGACACTAGGTGATGATATTATGTGTGTGTTATAATAATCGTGTTTGTGTTTACATATCTAGGTATGCATATTTACATGGAAATTATATAAATATAATTGTAGTATATAAATTGTGTTGTTACATATTTATACTTAGAGTTTTAATTTTGGGTTGGAGTTGTTTTGTATAATTTGGACTAGTCCAATTATTGACGAAATGTGGTACGGATTCTAGTATAGGACACAATATGGACAATAAATTAAGATTGGATTTATAATCATTGGATATGTTAGAAACATTGATGATTCATGTGATATTCATATGTATATGTATATTGGCCACACGAATGGATGAAGATCTTTATAAATGAAATAATTAGAGGAGTATGTAGTTATTAGACATAGTTTGTATTTCATAGAATGGATGAAGATCTCGATTTATGTACTTAATTACTAAATGAAAGGAACTCAAAATTAGATTACATAGTTTGTATTTCATATAGGAAAAATGGTTGATTGAAATTGCACTCCAAGGCTTTATAAGTAAATTCAGCTATATATTGAGCTTTACCTGTAAAATAGAAACTTTAGACTCTAAAAACCATTTTCATTTACATAGAAAATTTATATATGTATATATGATACTTGGATTAGCTAAAATGATCAATACTTTACAAGCAATGTCATAAGAATGATGTAGTCATTTCTTGAAAATAGAAATGTTATGTTACTAACGATTACTTTGTGTTGTCTTGTAAATAGCCAGCAAATTGCAAAGCCAAAATATATATATATATATATATATATATATATATATATATATATATATATATATATATACATAGCAAATTACCAATTAGGTAAGAAGACTCTCTTACTTAAAGATGTTAATATTGTCTAAAAAAAAATATATAAACTGCGTGTGTAACGGTGTTGAGAGTTGTTCCACCGAAGGGGTCGGCGAACCCGGGAATACTACGGAGGGTTGCTCCGGGTCGTATATATATAAACTGTTAAATTTCTAGAGACCGAAATACAAAGGAGACTCTGCCGAAATTTTTAAAAATTTTGGAAGTTAACCAAATTTCGATATCCGAAAATATTGCCGATATCCCTAACCCTAAACTTTAGTTAAAATTTTGCGACAAACCACCGACAACTTTAATTGAACTAACTAGGGTACGATAGCAAGAGTCCAGGACATGTAGGACACGGACACAAGTCACTCAACAAAAGTTAAAATATTGATCCCTGATAATCTGCTCTGTATAAATAATATTCCTGGAATTTGTGTTCTGATAACTTGACACCTGCATACTTGATTATGTATGAGACGAAAAGCATGTATCTTTTTTTATTCTGGAAATGCATTTTACATAAATAATAGTAAACATAAAATACAGAGAAAAAACTTAATATAAAATAATAGAATAAGGATTGTTTGTAGATTTAGGCTAGAAAGCATTGGGCGAGGGAGAAGAACATAAATATCACCTGCGAAATCCCGCAACATAATAACAATATATAGCTGATCAGCAGTTAAGCTCTTTCGTAAGGCCTTACGAATTGAGTATATGAGGCTTAGCTTACTTTCCTATTTAAGCCCGAGAGAGGCAGGGCCGGATTATAACCCCGTGCCATCATGTTCAAGTCACTTGTACCTGAATATAAATACACCTACTTCGATTCAAAATCATCGAATGGGTGAATTAAAGAATTAATTTAAGCCCATAAGGGCAGGGCCAGATTCTAAGCACCGTGCCACCAAGTCACAGCTTGATCCCTGGTATACGGGATTGTTGGTGGAAAACTAGTTAAAATGGTTATTTAAAGGTTGTTCTCCAAATTGTATCATCATTTAGCTAAGAAAATTGTTTGTGTATTGTAGTAGTGACATAGGGATTGTATTGCTTGAATTATTAGACACTATAGGAATACTAGTTTAGGAATTATTCAAGTCATAGACACAATATTATGATCCACTTCCCTATTTCCTGTACAAATATTGCTTCTTCCTTGTCTCACTATCATATCTTTTGTTTACTTACCATTCTTGACCGAGGACTTGCTGTCGTTCTGACGACCTAGTATTGTTCACTAGGGGAAGACGTAGTATATGAAGAAATATTACCTCTCTATAATGTGGACGAGGTCGAGGAATAATCTTCAAGTGATTCAAGAAAGTACAGCACCAAATATTTTGTAGCTGAAACTATGTATATTTAGGAGATGTTATTGTAAAGACTTATTCAGTCATACTTTAGTCGGAGTTGTATAACTTCAGTTGTATAACTTCAGTTGTATTAACTAAGTATTTTAGCATGACTTGTATTTTATTCTAAAATTATACAGGAGACAATCGCTGATACGGGTATGGTAGTATTCGTATGGGGCGTAGCCTGGAGATATAGTTATGTACCCGGCTCACTGCATCTTGCGAAGTGGGGCGTGACACATCTTTTTGTGGTGGCCCATGCAGGTCATGCTATTAGGAAACCTATGATGGTCCCAAAAAATGAAGAACCTAGGATAAGGTGCAAGTCCAGGTATCATAAAGAAACATATTACAGGACATAGGTTAGGAACTTGTGTAGGTGAAACCTAGATTCTTTATTTATTACTTGGAGATACCTTAAGATAGGCAGTAGCAGTGATTGAAAGAAGGGATCAATGGTATTATGAAATTTTGATTATTTTAGTATAGTCATTGCTTAATTTAAATTATTTCGAATGTAGGATATGGATCTATTTCTTCCAAGCGTCTGGTGGGATGGAAGTGATCGCACCTTATATGGCTACCAGCAATATGTAAGGGAACTATGGAATTTACCAGACTGGTACCATATATCACTCTATGAAGTGCACTATGGTATTATGCGCCCTGTTATTAGAGATTTGGAAGATGGTGCAAAAGTGAATCATGAGAGAGAGACTTATTATATTTATGTACGGGACCCAGAATATGAGTATGACTTTCCCAAATTAGAAGGATATGAAGGGACGTTGACTGATTTTCAAGAACTACATCCTGAAGCTACAATCCTTACCCAGGTATGGACCCGTATTATGGAAAAACTAGACTAGGGATCTTATGTATGCATAAAGGGTCATTTATCTACTATGTATCTTTTGTAAGCAGCAGATGTGTATATGATATAAGTTAGGAAGGAAGGAAGTGTGGGAATGTAAATAGTCTGAATATGTATGCCTATATGTAAGGTGACTAGTACCCTAGCAGCATATTTTGTATCACATTTTGGTTATGAGTGAATAAAATATGCTTCATCGTTATCCTTGTGCCTATATGTTCCACTATTACTCAAAACTCTTAGAATTTATAAGATTTTTTTCCTTACCCTCGAATCTCAGGACCATTCCTGAGAAATTGCATTTGAATTTTCAGGACAATGTCTACTCACGACCAATCCCATGCTTCATCATCACAAACTCAGTCGGAACCATCTATTAAGGATATGTACAGGTTATTCCAACAGATCCTGGAATCTAACAGCTAACATGCGGATACGACTCAAGCCACAACTGCCACAGTGTTGGAACACCTGTGAACATCTGTCAATTCTAGAGATGGCTCACTAAAAGACTTTAAAAACCTAAATCCTCCCAAGTTTAAAGGAACAAAAAGTCCAATCGAAGCCGGACAATAGATTAGAACCATAGAAAGGCTGTTAAAAGCAGCAAAAATTAATCCTGAGGATATGATATCTATGATCTGAATCCAATTGGAAGATATTGATGAGAACTGGTGGAGTACAGAACACCCAGAGGATTCGGAGGATAAAATAACTTGGGAAGAATTCAAGAAGAAGTTTGAAGAAAGGTTCCTTCCAAAATCGGCTAAAATTAAGTTAGAACGGCAGTTCACTCATTTGAAGCAAGGGAAGCTCACGGTAGACGAGTATGTTGCAGAGTTTTTCAGGCTTAGTCGTTTTTCTTCAAGTCTGATAGCCGATGAGAAAACCAAGGTATCTAGATTCCTAGAAGGACTAGGAAGCCAACTAAAGAGTAGAGTCGCCGCATATCGATGCCAAACCTATCCAGAGGTAACTGAAGCAGCGAGGAGCCAGGAAATGATGCTGAATGAAGAGCAACCATCTCGGTCTCAACCTCAGAAGAGAATTCTGGAGATAGGAGTTTCATCCTCAATGAATCCATGGTAAGGACCGTCCAAACGCCCTCAAGCGGGTACGTTGGGATGACCAGTTATTTGTAACTATTGTCAGAAACCTGGGCATATGAGGAATAACTGTAGAAAACTCATGCGTCTTTGTTTAAGATGCGGATCAGATAAACATCAGATTGGTCAGTGCCCACAACAACAAACATTAAGGCCAATAATGCAAAACCCACATCAGGAACCGTGACCCACATTCTGAGGAAATAATATCAGGCATGTACTTCAAGGAAATTGTCCTCGACCTCTAATACAAGCACCAACACCTCAAGCTACATTAACTTATGGAAATCAACGAAGACCATCCTTCGCACCCTAAGCCTACCAATTTCAACAAGCTCAGAAAACAAGACGGCCTCAGACTGGAAAGAAGAAAAAGCAAGGACAAGCATTCATGATGGATGCTGAAAAAACAAAACTAGCCGGAGAAGTAGTAACATCTACTATCCTAGTTTCAGCTTACCCAGCATCAGTATTATTTGATTCTGGGATAACCCATTCATTTATAGCATCAACATTTATAGCTCTTCATGAAATCGAATCTCAACCATTACTTAAGAAATTAAATATTCTTACGGGTAATGGCACAGTAGACGTTAGTCGGGTTTGTAAAGCATGTTCAATTAAGTTAGGTGGTAGATCTTTTTGGCTAAGATTATTAAAAAATTTCAATGAATAATTATGATATAGTACTTGGAATGGATTGGTTGACCAAAACATTAACAAGTATAGATTGTGGCCAAGGGAAGTTTCATTCCAACTCACTAATGGAGAAGTCTATGAATTTGTTTGAGACCAAAAAGAATTTGATGTTGAGGAATTAGAAAAGTTTGAACAACCAGTTCAAGAAAGATTTCACGAACTAGAGGAAGAACAATTCCCAAGGATAGTGAAAGATTTTAAGGATGTATTTCCAGGAGAATTAACAGGATAACCCCCAGATAGAGCAGTAGAATTTTCTATCAATTTGGTGCCTGAGGCAGCACCTATAGCTAAGAAAATATACCCCATGAACAAAGAAGAATGGCCGAGCTAAACAAGCAAATAAAAAAGTTATTATCAAAAAGTTTTATTCATCCCAGTGCTTCGCCATGGGGTGCACCAGTGCTGTTTGTGAAAAAGAAAGACGGGACTCTACGACTAGTAATTGACTATAGAGCATTAAATGAAGTGACAATCAAAAATAAATACCCCTTGCCCAGAATTGATGAACTATTTGATCAATTAGGAGAAGCCAAGGTATTTTCAAAAATTGATTTAAGATCTGGATATCACCAAGTAAAGGTCAAGAAGGAAGATGTACAGAAAACATCTTTTAGAACTCGTTTTGGACATTACGAGTTTTTAGTTATGCCATTTGGGGTAACTAACGCTCCTGCTATATTTATGGATCTAATGAATTGGATATTTTATCAATACCTAGATAAATTCGTGATCGTACTCATTGATGACATTCTTATATATTCAAAAAAATGAAGAAGAACATGAAAAGCATCTGAGGGTAATATTGCAAACTCTAAGACAGGAACAATTATATGCTAAACTCAGTAAATATAAATTTTGGTTAAATCATATATCATTTCTAGGCCACATTATCAGTGGAGATGGTATTGCAGTTGATCCAACAAAGGTAGAAGTCGTTAAATCCTAGCCAACACCAAAGTCTGTGGCAGAAATTCGGAGTTTCTTGGGATTAGCTGGATACTATAGGAGATTCGTAGAAAATTTCTCAAGAATCGCAGAGCCATTAACTCGGCTGACCCGAAAGGAAGAAAGGTTCAATTGGACGGAGAAATGCCAGGCAGCTTTTGATGAACTAAAGGAAAGATTGATTTTGACACCTGTACTAGCATTACCGTCGGGATCAGGAGGATATGAGATATATAGTGATGCATCGGGTAAAGGGCTAGGTTGTGTATTAATGTAGCATGGAAGAGTTATAGCCTATGCCTCTCAACAACTGAAGCAGCATGAGAAAAATTATCCAACTCACGATTTAGAACTCGCAGCTGTAGTATTTGCACTTAAAATATGGCGACATTACTTATATGGCGAGAGAATCAAGATATATACGGATCAAAAAAGTCTAAAGTATGTGTTTACTCAGAAGAAATTAATATGAGGCAAAGGAGATGGTTTGAATTACTCAAAGACTTTGATATGGAATTAGAATATCATCCAGATAAAGCAAATAAAGTGGCAGATGCCTTGAGCAGGAAACCAATGGCATTCCTTATGAGTACCCCAAAGGAAATTCTTGAAGACTTAAGGAAGATGGAAATCGAAGTGATATATCCAATATCAGAAGGGTCATGGGAAAATTTACAAGTACAATCCTCCCTAGTGGACAGAATCAAGGAAGCTCAACAAGGAGATTCTAAACTTTAGAAAGTATGGAAACAAACAGAAAAAGGACTCCAGGCTGGAATAAGAAAGTATCCAGATGGATCGCTGAGATTTGGGGATCGATTGTGTGTGCCCAGTGGAAATCTAAGAATAGAGGTCATGACAGAAGCTCATAACTCTCAATATTCTATCCATCCAGGAAGTACTAAGATGTATAAGGATTTAAAACAAAATTTTTGGTGGCATGGAATAAAACGGGAGATTGCTAAATTCGTATCCAGATGTCTTGTCTGTTAGCAAGTGAAAGAAGAACACCAAAGGATAGCAGGCCTTCTTCAACCCTTACCAATATCTGAATGGAAATGGGAGCATGTCACAATGGATTTTGTAACCGGACTACCTAAGACCCGAAAGGGTAATAATGCTATCTGGGTCATCATAGATACTCACATATTAGCTCAATTTTTACCATTTTGCGTAGGACAGACAACAGAAGTATTAGCAGACATGTATATGAAACAGATTGTCAGTCAATACGGTGTACCAGTAAGTATAGTTTCGGATAAAGATACCAGGTTTTCTTCACATTTTTGGAAAAGTCTGCAGGAGAACCTCGGCACTCAGTTAAAATTCAGTTCTGCTTACCATCCCCAGACAGATGGTCAGTCGAAAAGAACGATTCAAACTCTAGAAGATATGTTGAGAGCCTGCACATTAGATTTTGGAGGATCATGGGACGATCACTTACATTTGGTAGAATTTTCTTATAATAATAGCTATCATACCAGCATTAAGATGGCACCTTTCGAAATATTATATGGGAGAAAGTGTAGATCACCAATGTGTTGGACAAATGTAGAAAAAAGGCAGCTACTGGGTCCAGAACTAATAACACAGACAGTAGATAAGGTCAAATCAATAAGAAATTATTTACAAGCAGCCCAAGATAGACAAAAGATGTGGGCTGACAAGCATCGAAGAATATTGGAATTTCAACCTGGCGATCATGCATTCTTAAATATCTCGCCAACCAAAGGAACAATTAGATTTGGAACTAGAGGAAAGCTAAGTCCAAGATATATTGTACCATTTGATATACTAGAGAAAGTCGAAAGAGTTTCTTACAAGCTGGCACTACCCCCAACGCTAGAAGGGGTACATAATGTATTCCATGTGTCTCAACTTCGAAGCAAGATCCAAGCCATATACTAGATCATTCAGAGATCACTATCGGACCAACTCTACGCATCGAGCAACGACCTGTTGAAATCTTGGATCGTAGAGACAAAATACTTCAGAATCGGATCATCCTATTATTTCGGGTAGCTTGGAACAAGGACTCTCCAGGAGAATCAATTTGGAAAAAAGAAGAAGACATGCGAAACCAGTTCCCATATTTGTTTACTAACCAAGGTTAGCTATCCTTTTAATTTAAAATTCCGAGGACGGAATTTCTCTAAGGAGGATAGAGTGTCATAACTACCATTATTTTTTTATTTTATTTTTATATATATTTTTCCAATTCATTGATATATATATATATATATATATATATATATATATATATATATATATATATATATATACAAAGTTAAATTGATATAAATATCAATTTATAAATTGATTCTATTAATACTTGGAGGGTGAAGGGGGCTTCATGCGTAAAACCAAATCCATGGGGGGGGAGAGAGAAACCAGCAACAAGTTCTCATGAATCATTCACTACATGTCATCTTCACCTTCATTCTACATTTCCAATAGGAACACAGGGTTCCATCCCCTTCCTCCTCCATTTTCCAAGAAACCTAACCACATCTATTAATGGCCTGATCAACAGCCATCCCCTTCCCATCTTCATCTTCTTCAAACCTTCTTCCTCTCTCCATCCTAAAACCTACTGCTGCTGCTGTCGCTACTGTGCTACTTCTGCTGCTGTAGCTGCTGAGGCTGTTGCTGCTACCGTCCGCTACCGCTGCTGCGCAGTCAGACCTGCGCCACCCGTCGCCGACCTCCGCGCCTCCGTCGTCGGACGCCGCCGTCACCGGACCCGCGACACCACCGGACTTCTCCTCCCTCATAATTCCACAACTCCTCCTCCCTCTTCCCAAACCTACGTATTTCCTATTACTTCCCCCAAATTCTCTTCTAAATTTAATTTGGAATATAGTTCAATTTCAAACTCCTTGGAATATCTAAATTTAATTTGGAATATAGTTCAATTTCAAACTCCTTGGAATAGGGAGGAATCAAGTACCAAATTGGGAACTTTGAAAGAACCCTAGGTTGCTCAAGCAAAGGCAAGTCATCGTCTTCGCTTTCCAATTTAGTTATATTTATTAGTCTAAAATATTATTTAGTATAAGTTAAATTTGGGAACTCATATTTTCAGAATATTTTAGAAAAGGAGGATTTGTTCCGTGATAACCGATTCATATATTAGGACACGATACAAAATGCATTGACACTAGGTGATAATATTATGTGTGTGTTATAATAATCGTATTTGTGTTTACATATCTAGGTATACATATTTACATAAAAATTATATAAACATAATTGTAGTATATAAATTGTGTTGTTACATATTTATACTTGTGAGATTTAAGTTGTAATCGACTCGAAGAATGAAGTATACAAGCTAAGACATAAGATTTTTAATTTTGGGTTGGAGTTGTTTTGTATAATTTGGACTAGTCCAATTATTGACGAAATGCGGTACGGATTCTAGTATAGGACACAATATGGACAACAAATTAAGATTGGATTTATAATCATTGGATATGTTAGAAACATTGATGATTCATGTGATATTCATATGTATATGTATATTGGCCACACGAATGGATGAAGATCTTTATAAGTGAAATAATTAGAGGAGTATGTAGTTATTAGACATATATAGAAATTTATTTCTATAAAGACGTCTTAAAATAGAAGCAGTTAAATACCATCTCGATTTATGTACTTAATTACTAAATGAAAGGAACTCAGAATTGGATTACACAGTTTGTATTTCATGTAGGAAAAAGGGTTGATTGAAATTGCACTCCAAGGCTTTATAAGTAAATTCAGCTATATATTGAGCTTTACCTGTAAAATAGAAACTTTAGACTCTAAGAACCATTTTCATTTACATAAAAAATTTATATATGTATATATGATACTTGGATTAGCTAAAATGATCAATACCTTACGATCAATGTCATAAGAATGATGTAGTCATTTCTTGAAAATAGAATTGTTATGTTACTAACGATTACTTTGTGTTGTCTTGCAAATAGCCAGCAAATTACAAAGCCACGATATATATATATATATATATATATATATATATATATATATATATATATATATATATATATATATATATATATAAAGCAAATTACCAAGGTAAGAAGACTCTCTTACTTAAAGATGTTAATATTATCTAAAAAGAAAAATATAAACTGTGTGTGTACCGGTGTTGAGAGTTGCTCCACCGAAGGGGTCGGCGAACCCGAAAATACTACGGAGGGTTGCTCCGGGTTGTATATATATAAACTGTTAAATTTCTAGAGACCGAAATACAAAGGAGACTCTGCCAAAAATTTTAAGAATTTTGGGAGTTAGCCAAATTTCGATATCCGAAAATATTGTCGATATCCCTAACCCTAAACTTTAGTTGATATTTTGGGACAAACCACCGACAACTTTAATTGAATTAACTAGGGGGCAATAGCAGGAGTCCAGGAAACGTAGGACACGGGCACAAGTCACTCAAAAAAAATTAAAATATTGATTCCTGATAATCTGCTCTGTATAAATAATATTCCTAGAATTTTTGATCTAATAACTTGACACATGCATCCTGGATTATGTATGAGACGAAAATCATGTATCTTATTTTATTCTGGAAATGCATTTTTGCATAAATAATAGTAAACGTAAAATACATAGCAGAAACTTAATATAAAATAATAGAATAAGGATTGTTTGTAGATTTAGGCTAGAAAGCATTGGGCGGGGGAGAACAACATAAATACCACCTACGAAATCCCAAAACATAATAACAATATATAGTTAATCAGCAGTTAAGCTTTTTCGTAAGGCCTTACGAATTGAGTGTGAGGCTTAGCTCACTTTCTTGTTTAAGCCCGAGAGAGGCAGGGCCGGATTATAACCCCGTGCCATCATATTCAAGTCACCTGTATCTGAATATAAATACACCTACTTCGATTCAAAACCATCGAATGGGTGAATTAAAGAATTAATTTAAGTCCATAAGGGCAGGGCCAGATTCTAAGCACAGTTCCACCAAGTCACAGCCTGATCCCTAGTATACGGGATTGTTGGCAAAAAACTAGTTAAAGTGATTATTTAAAGGTTGTTCTCCAAATTGCATCATCATTTAGAAAAATTATTTGTGTATTGTGGTAGTGACATAGGGATTGTATTGCTTGAATTATTAGACACTATAGGAATACTAGTTTAGGAATTGTTCAAGTCATAGACACAATATTATGATCCACTTCCTTATGTCCTGTACAAATATTACTTCTTCCTTGTCTTACTATCATATCTTTTATTTACTTACCGTTCTTGACCGAGAACTTGCTGTCGTTCTGACAACCTAGTATTGTTCACTAGGGGAAGACGTAGTATATGAAGAAATGTTACCTCTCAATAATGTGGACGAGGTCGAGGAATAATCTTCAAGTAATTCCAGAAAGTACAACACCAAATATTTTGTAGCTGAAACTATGTATATTGAAGAGATGTTATTGTAAAGACTTATTCAGTCATACTTTAGTCGGAGTTGTAAAACTTCAGTTGTATTAACTAAGTATGTTAGCATGACTTGCATTTTATTCTAAAATTGTACAGGCGACAATCGCTAATACGAGTACAGTAGTATTCATATGGGGCGTAGCCTGGAGATGTAGTTACGTATCCGGCTCACTGCATCTTGGAAAGTGGGGCGTGCCCATCACTGTCCATTTTTGGGAGTCATCATAGGCCAGCGAGGACGAGTTTCTATTTTAAATGATTCAGGAGACATATTTATTTGTATGCCTCCAGATCTCTCTTTCTCTCTCTCTCTCTTTCTTTCTGTTTGTGTGGATTGCTTGCGCATTTACTTGTAGTTGATGTTGGCTATTTATTTGCATGTCTCGTATATGCTTTTTTTTTAGTTGTAGCCCATGTGATCTTGTAGTGCTTGAGTTATGATTCCTGAGTTTCTTGCTTAGTTCATGAGTTCCGGATTGGATCACAAGTCTTCTGCTTGGTTTATGATTTTTCTTGCTTGGTGATCAGCTCGACTAGCCTAGCCAATTCTGTGGATAAAATTTTTTTAAGGTAGGTAGAGATGTCACACCCGTTCCCATATTTGGTATTCTTGAATTTGTGATATTAAAATTTTTTCTATAGATATATTCATGTTGTATTTTACATGTTGGTTTCTGTTAATTATGTTATATTTTATTTAATTATATTTTTGTTTATTGAGGGAGACTATCCGAGACCAATAGTGAGCACCTTAGCAATTACCATGAACCCGTACTAGGACCCGTATATAGGATGGATATCTGATCCGGTTCACTTTTGGAACTACTATGCTTATTTTGGATGGTTAGGATTGCATGATGATTAGTCATGACTAAAATACCTTTTTTTTTCCTCTTGTGTATATATACTCCTAATTCTCTCTCCTTTCTTTCATTTTTTATTTTCTTTCCTTTACTTCTTCTTTCCTCTTCCTTCTTCCCTCAAGAGCTCCCAGCCGAAACTCTAAGCCCTAGCCCGAGACTTGGTTCTAAGAAGAGGTTTGTTAGTCCACCAAGGCAAGTACATCTTGCTCAAAGTGGTGAAGCGATAGATTTTCGTATTTTTGCATATATGTAGTAATAAAAATGTGTTTGATAAAAAATATTCTCCTTGATGTTCTCATTAGTTTTAGTTCTTGGAGTTTTTGGTTTTGATGAACGGTTTTGAGTAGATCTGAGTTTTAAAGTTTGGGTTTTTCTTGGGTTCCAAAGTTTTTTTTGGTTTTGATCTATTAAAATATGGTATTTTAGAGAGAAAAAAATTGGTTGATGGAGCACTTTATTTCGAGCATTTTGGCTTTTTGTTCACTTGATTCAGAGTTAAAATAAATTTTTATGAAAAAAATAAATTTTAGGGTTTGTTTGAACTTTTTCGTCATGGCTGGACTTGCTGTCTGGAGAAGACGAAGTTCTTATGCGGCCGAGACTTACATACGGCATGATCCTTATGTGTACTTGATGCTTTATCGCATAACTAACCAGCATGCGTCCATCTTGTTGGATGCATGACTGACCATTACACAAAGTATTCTGGAGCTAAGTGACAGAACTCCTTGTGTTTTGCTCGTTGAACGAATGAGAAATTCGCTAAGTCCAAATAGCAATATGCGGCCGAGTGACTTATGCGGCAAGTAGAGTATGCGGCCACTTTTCCTTGGACGCATGACTCTGAAACCTTGGCACATCTTTCTATGATTTTGTCTTTTCTCTCTGACACTTTATGGCTTGTCACATCCATCACTTTAATCAATTCTCTGACACATCACGTTGGCACTTGTCCCAAAGAGTGAACTTTTTCCTGGAGCATGCGGCTTGGAGGAGTATGCGGCATGGGATCGTATACGGACTGGGATCATATGCGGCCTGAGGTAACATGCGGCCGACAGTCCATGCGGCACCCGTCTCATGTGCCAAGTTGTGTATGCGGCTTAGCTATTTTTTTTGGAATATTTATTTGTTCTATGTGGTTGGTCTTGACAATTTCTTGTTATTGATCCTAAGGAAGAATGGACTTAGTAACCCGACCTTGTGTTACACATGACCATGTGCTAGAATTGACTATGTCATAAGTGACTAACCAGCTATGTGCATAACATGAGCTATGTGTCCCAATGTGATAAGGCTCATACGACCAACTGTAAGTTTGGTAATTTGACCCAATTTCTTGTATTTGTGCTGATACAATTACTACATGCTACATATACATGTGTTATAAGGTGCACTGAGGTACAACCATATTATAATGTGCACTGAGGTGCGACATAACTTGCTACGTGTTATGAGATTACATGTTTCGGATTGTGCATCGAGAATGCCTCATATACTACGAGACATGATATTATTATATTATTTTTCTAGCACGAACATAGTATGTGGGTCAACTACCAAAGTGTGGCTAGAACTTGATTGATTGTTGTATCACTCTCGGGTGAGTCCAGTTTGAGCTATCAAGTAATAAAGTGGATTCGTATCTAGCGTGTCCGTACTACGGTACAACATATAGGAGGATTGATCATGTGACCACGTCATGTGATTTCTAACATAACCATAGGGTTAATCTAGGCAACATAAACTGGTAGATCATTGAGAGGGATGAAATTCCGAGATCATGCACATTAGCCACCTCAGACTATCGTCATGGGGTGCAAGGCTGACCCCATGGATATTGGTCACGTCCACACTAGTGGATGGCAATATCCGAATACTTATATTGTACAATGTGTTATATGTGATCTTAGCACAGTGGTCTTACAAGGGACCAGTACATAATATACAATGTGCTATACGATTACTATGGCCCGGTTAGCCCCGCTAAACAACTCACGATATGAGGATTTCAACATTACATTATTTTGTTCTGAGATAACTTAGACTCCACATAACAAGCTGTATGATTGATTGGCCGATTAAAAAGAGTATGTGCTGGTAGTCTAGGGACATGAACTATTGTGGTACGATGGTTCAATCCTTGTCCTTGTTTGGTTGTAAGGTTGCGCCAATGTGTCACAATAGGTCATGTACCGAAGCTGCATATTATACTTATATCTTAGCTGGTATTGTGGCATCTGTGTTCTGGATTATACTGGTGTGTTGTATCTTTGTCGTGTTCATAATTGGTGAGTCGTACCATATCTTAGCGTAGTGCAATACCTCTTGTCCTTGTTTGGTTATAGAGGTGTCATACTGCTCCGAAGAAAAGTCATACGCTTGCAGTTGTGGCACAGATTCCTATTTTTATGTACTTTATATTAGTTTTTTCTTCATTTACTTGTTCTCCTTTGTGTTACTTGCTCTCGGGGCCTAACACCGCTGGTTTTATTTGGCCAGGTTTAGTAGCAGCACCCGAGGATCCTGTCCTGAACCTGATCGATGGTGAACACTAGGAGGATGTCCGTTGAGGAACTTGAGTGGGTTTCTCCCCCCCCCTATGAGTATCATTTTATATTACCTTTTGGCGTTTAGCCAATGGCACTTGTTAGCCGGTTTATCTGGACATTGGTTCCTCTATATTATTGTATATTATTCAGACCGCAGCTGACTTACGGTCATGAACACTTGGCAATGTACTAGTGTACCATCTTGTATAACTAGTTTCATGATCATTCTGATAGAGCGTCGGGGACGCCTAACTGCTTTATCTTACATGTTCATTCTTATTGGTTCTTGATTGATGATTGAGGCATAGATGTTCTTGGCCCTAGGTGACTTGATTGTAGTATGCACCACATTGTCCAGTTACAGTTGTGACCGTCGTACGATGTTCTATACCTTATTCGGGGAGCTGGCATTGTCCGTCTTCGTATTCCAGTACTGGGGCGTGACACTTTCTATCTATTCTTAGTTCAATTTATAAAATCAAAATACATGAAATTAATATGACATATAATATGCATATCACTTAATGATGATTCTTACCCATGACCGATTCTACTTTCCTGCAATTATAGCTTACCATATTCTTCCTCGCAGATAGACATTATTAACGATGCAATATCTCTATATGAATATTACTGGTGGCACACTAATTTAGATTATCTATGGTAAGATGGTGATCCTTTCACATGTGGGTAGCTAGCCCCACCAAAGGTCCCGAATACCTGTCCTAGTACTCATCACTACTATCCTTGTTCCCCTTAGGTCAAATCAGTCTCGGTGCCCTGGTAAACATTCGACGATCCAAATTTTGTGCACAAGTTGTCCATGACTATGCATATCTAAGAAACTAAGTTAATAAGAATAGTGCATGCAAGACAACAAAAATATGATATAACTACGCAGTATATTCTTATTGAGTATTCTACCTACCTCGAGCCATCGCTAGTAACTTTCATACTACTGGTTGCAACATTCAACCATAAATCCATTTCTATTACAACAGTACTAAAATACATATTTTATATGACGGGCATGTTGGAGAATTATTGAGAGAAAGAAATATCTAACGCTGTGCTTATGTTTCACCTATGCGATCACCTACATTTGCACCAATAGAGGATCAATACTCTTCTTCTAAATTTCTCTTAAATTTTGATATGAATGCATAAATAGATAAAGGCAAGCAATAAAATCCATCAAAATCCATGAAAATGCATTCATAAAACCAATAGCAAAAGTAGCAGTGAAAATGGCAACAAAAATAAATACTAAAAGGGCTCAAGAATGTGACTCTTAAATAGAGTTCTTCCTCAAGATATGATCCACTGCATATGGGACCTAATTATGAAGAAGTCAATTCAAAGAGAGAAAGGGTATTAATTCTATTTTTCCTGATCAATCGACACAGATAGGATTGCCAACACAGTCCCCTGAATGTGGAGCATGGCACTATTATACAATACCAACTAAGAAAAAGTTTCATCCTCGAAACTTAAGTACGTACAAAACCTGCCACTAGATAATAATGAAAAAAATATTTCCTTCATCTCATCTTCAAGTTTCCATGTCGAATCCTCGACAGAATGATTACTCCAAAGCACACAGACCATAGAAATAGCACTATTATGTAGCAACTTTCCCTCATGTCCAAGATTTGAACACGTTCTTCCGTATATAAATAGTCTGCTTGTAGGTCCAATTAGCCAAAATCTATCACATAACTTTGATCATGCGTGTAATTTTATTTTTGGGAAATATGAAAAATATTGTGCACATCAGCCAATGTCGATGGTAACACAATTTGATATATAGGCAACTAGTGTGACTCGCTAGAGAATTTCAAAAGAATCAACAAATCTTGTACTTTAACTTTTTTTAGCGCCAAATCTCATAACTCCTCGCATGGGTGTTACTTCTGAAAATACATGGTCGCCCACCATAAACTCAAGAGATCGTTGATAAGTATATGTGTAACTCTTCTGCCGACTATGCGCAACTTTCAGTCTATCCTGAATCAAGTAAATTTTTTGTACAGTCTATTCGACCAATTCTGGGCCACGAATCTGTCGCTCACCAACTTCATCCTAGCATATGGGTGACCTACATTTCTATCCGTACAGTGCTTCGTACGACGCTATTAATTATATATTGGATTGATAATTATTATTGTATATAAATTTTGCTAACGGTAGATGGGTGTCCCAACTTGACTTCAAACTCACTATACAGAGTCGTAACATGTCTTGAAGAATTGGATTCATCCATTCGGTTTAGCCATCGGTTTGAGGATGATATGATGAACTGAACTTTAACTTGATCCCCATTATCAATTGAAGACTGCTCCAAAAATGTGATATGAATCGTCCATCCCGATCTGAGACTATAGATATTGGCACTCTATGTATCATTGAGATAAATCTGAGTCAGTTGATCAATGCTCCAAGAAACTAATGATGATGAAATGATTCGACTTGGTTAATCGATCAACAATGATCCAAAGCGCATCATTCTCCTATTGCATCTTCGGCAAGACAACAATAAAGTCCATACTGATATAGTCTCATTTCCATTCTGGGATAGAGAGGTTCTACATCTTCCTATGAGGCCTTTAGTGTTCTGCTTTTACTCTTTGACATGTCATATGTTATGACACAAAGAGAGCTACATCCTTCTTTATACTGTGCCACCAAAAAATTATGCGCAGATCTTTATACATTTTAGTATTGTCTGGATGCAACGCAAACCTTACATAATGAGCCTCAGTAAGTATCTCTTTCCAGAGTTCTTCATCCTTCAGAATGCATAGACTTTCCTTCAATCATAGCGTCCTATCTTTAAATTCTATGAAATCAGCTGCCTTTTTCTCTTATATCTGTCTACGAATTTTCTGAAGAAATTCATATGCCCTTTGTAATGTTTTGATTTTCTCAAGTAAACTTGGCTCGGGTTAGAGTTGAGTTAACTGTATGTTTTGATTGTGAAGCTGAAATTCAATACACATACTCTCCAAGTCTTTCAGTATCTCAGGTGATATAGATAGTGATCCAACAAATTTGCGGCTCAATGCATCTGCTACGACATTCGCATTGCCTCGCCTTTGCCTCAAGTTCAAATCCTTCTGAGTAATTATGTATATGAGACTATTGTGATCAGTGAAAATCTCGCATAACACGATGTACAAATAGACCGCCATAACTTCAATTCAAACACGATCGCTGCAAGTTTCAAGTCATGTATAGGATAATTCCTTTCGTGAAACTTTAACTGTCTCAAGAAGTACGAGGTCACATTTCTGTTATGCATGAGCACACATCCCAAACCCATTCCTGATGCATCATTGTAAATTTGAAATCCTTCGGTCCCGTCTGTAAGTGCAAGAATTGGAGCTGAAACAAGCCACTGCTTTAACTCCTGGAAGCAAGCCTCGCAATCATTCGTCTACTCGAATGTGACTCCTTTCTAGGTGAGGCGGGTGAGAGGTGACACAATCTTTCGTGAAGCCTTTCACAAAGCCCGCCAAGTCGAGAAAACTTTGAATTGCACCAGCTTCCATTCCACGACTGCTTTAATTTTCTTTAGATCTACAATAACGCCTTTGGCCTAGATAACATGGTCAAGAAATGACGCATTTCTTATCCAAAACTCACATTTACTCAACTTTGCATATAACTAATTTTCTCGTAAAGTCTGTAGCACAGTTTGCAGGTGCTTCGCATGGTCTTCATTGCTCTTCAAATAGACTAATATGTCATTAATGAATATGATCACGAAGTTGTCAAGAAATTGTATGATTACTCGATTTATCAAATCCATAAAGGCAACAAAGCCATTATACTGTAAAACCCCCTTCCTAGAAAATCGTATATACCCTTTTTATTTATTAATTATTAATTAAATTGTAGTAATTAGGTCTAAATAGGAGAAATAGATTTTTAATAATTTTTATGTTAGGTGTTCGGGCACTTAGATGACTTATGGGACCATCAGGAATTTTTAGGAATTTATTCCATGTAGGAGACCCCTTGAGCTGTTGCTAGCCCAACGATGTGCAATACCCTAATCTATAAATTTTCTTATGTGTGAATATATATATATATATATATATATATATATATATATACAAATATATATATGTATATATATATATTTAAAGAAAGAAAGTAAAAGAATTAATTAAATAAGCTTAACTAAATATTAATAATAATATAATAATAATACAACCAAAGTAAGCCATCCTCCAACACCTTGCTCCCTTCACCCGCCCTTAGCAACTTGGCCATTCCCTTACAAACAAATTCCAAGCAAAAGACTTATTTAATAAGAATTAAATAAGTTAGTAACTATTAATAATAATAATAATAATAATAGTAATAATATACTACTTAGTATACTATTCCCTCCTTAGCAAATTCTGCTGAGCCCGCCCACTTATGACCCCCTTCAGCAACTCGTTGGCTCGCTGCAACTTAGCAAATGCCTAGGGAAGCCCATCCGCCCACTTGCTGAACAGACCCACTTTGATTCCTTCAGCGGCTTCACCCCGCGGAAACCGTTCCATCCCCCTCTCTTTCCCTATAATATATATATATATATATATATATATATATATATATATATATATATATATATAGTTATATCCCAAAAATCCTAACTTAAATTCCCAGACTTCCTCTTCCCATCTAGAGCCGTCACCGCAGCCAGAGAGCCCCGCCAAGCCATCCAACCATCCCGTCGACTCCGACCTCGCGCGCTGCAGTTTCCCACTCGAGGCACCTTCGCTCCGGCGCGATTTTCCGTCGACTCGCTCGACCAAACGCTGTTCCGTTTTCATAGGTATGATCATCCCTTAACCCTCTCCAATATTTGTTTTATAGCCAACCTCGGAAAACGTGTGCCCCTAGGTGTAAAACAGCGTCCAAAATAGACGGACAGACAGAATTCTGGAATCGTAGAATTCCAGAATGACCACCCGTATTGCCGAGTTCGTATCTCCCACCACAGAGATCCGAACTCGGTGATTCTTTTTGATACCTGTAGAATACCTGACCTAGTTTAATTTCTGTTAAATAACCCTATGCTATTAGTCGCTGTGGACATAGTTATATTCGTCACAAAACTGTGCACACCCACTTTTTTCGGTTTTCCAAAAGTTGGAAAACGGAGCGCGCCCCGCCAAACGGGACCGTCCCGCCGTGTGCCAAGTGTACCCAATGGTGCACGCAGCATAATCGGACACGTGAAAATTCATGGAGACTGATTCGGACGCGTGTACGCGCCGGAATCAGGCCGTATCCGCGGACACATTTCATGTCGCAACTTTTGTGGAACTCGCACGTATTTTGTGCACGCTTGTCAGATTGCGACGAAACTTGTGCCACTAGACTCGTGGTAACGCGCTGGTCCTGTGACCCAAATTTCACGTGATTCTGAGACGGTTGACCAAATCGCCAATTGGCGGGCCCCACAGTTGACTTTTTGGACCAAATTTTGTTCGGCTCATCGGAATCCACATTTGGACATACCGTTGGGTTCGTATTGACATCTAGAGTTGTTTGACGTATAGTTTGTCCCATTTAGAGACTGTTACCCTTGGCACACTTTTCGGTGCAAAGTGGGCCACACGTGGACCCCACTTTTACCCGAAATTACCGTTTTGTCCCTGTGTCCAAATTGGACGAAAGGGATGTGCTTTTTAGCTATTTTGTTCATTTCAGAAACGTTGGTGATGTTTATTTCAGCATCCGGAGACGTTTGTTCGGAATCCTTAGTTCCAGGTTCAGTGTCCTTGACATTTGGGCGCGTACACTTTACAGATTTCTTGCCAGGCAAGTATACCTTGCCATTGTACTATTTTTACATTCCATATGAGGCATGCATATTTATTTTCTGTTTATTTAGTTCATTTATTTTAACTGCTATATAAACTGCGCGTCCAAGGAAACTTGGGTGCAACGATGGTGTCGTCGTACTATATTTTTATTTATGTATATGCATTAGACCTACTTTATGAGGCTACCCCATTTTCATGAGGCATTTATGTTTCATTGGCCATGACACTATTCTTACACGAGTGTGAGTCACATGTAGGACACGGACTTGCGTACTCGGCTGGCCCCCGGTACGTATAGGTCGTGCGACGGATAGGGATAACTGCCAATAGAAACTTTGTATGCTAGTAGACCTGGCGGTTATTAGAGGTTTATTGTGTCATGGACATGACATGCTTAGAGCATTGGGTGGAGAGAACAACAAGTACCGCATTTGAGCTCCTTTGCACTTTTATCTATTGTGCGCCCGGATTCTCCGCCGGAGATACGGGTGGTGATGACCACTATATATTATATTATTATCAGGCGGGCCTCCGACGTTCGAAAGTCGTCGTGCCTTTGTAGGCCCCTGGATCTCCAATAGAGAACCATGTCAAATCCCAGTTTTCAGCCAGATAGCTCACTTGTGGGGAAAGGTGTTCTTAACTGCATTCACTTAGATGGTTAGGCGACCCCAATGGATGTTTATTTTTAGTACTTTATTGGCATGTGCTTTTTTGTATCTTGTTACGAGCCTCTGAGGACCTGGTCCCTTCCAGATATAGGTGAGCAGAAGTACCCGCAGGAGTATGGACCTGGACCTGATGCTACCTATCAGCCTGAGGAGATCTTACCTTCTGATTATATGTGATTCATTGCAGCTGTCTAGAGATTTTAGTTGCTATTCTTTTCTAGACATTTATTCTTATATTAGAGTTTATTCTCTTCTCTCTTTAGTAGTTTATTATAGTCGATTTGCAGTGGATTTGTTTCCACCCGACTATCACACTTTGAGATTACTATTTGAGACTACTTCTTTGATATTCAGTTATTGATTTCCTTTATTCTATCATTTGTGCTGTGGATGAGATATAGAACTGCGTGTGACTTGTTGTGACATATATTTACCACTGTGGATTGGATATTCATGTACAGCGTACGTGTGTATATGGTTTCCATATATTGGAGTTCGTATACATACGGCTGGCGTGTTACATATTCCTAGTCCTACGTATTTTGGGACTGGGACGTGACATGTTTTTGTGGTGGCCCATGCAGGTCAAGAATATATTGTCTCGGTTACGTAACTGTACCGAACAAGCCTGCGTATAGGAATAGAGTATAAGGATCTCATCCACGCTTGATTGAAATTCATCCTTCCTATTTAATACTTGCATCCTGTTTGATTCCTGTACTTTTTCTAATCGTTTCGTACATCAACTGCAGAGAGATGGATTTGCAGAATGGATGTACTGCCGCCGATGGCGAGGCAACTTCTGGAGTCAATGGTCAGACTCAAGGAGGGACCCCAACGATTCCTAGGCTTCCGGGGCCAGATGGACAGACTCACACCCCAGTTCCATCTGATCTTCCCGCTTCACCTATTGGGAACCTTCCACCTGCCTCAGTACCGCAAGATGGCCAAGCGCAGATGTTCCAATTCTTTCAGATGATGATACAGGAACAGAGGCAGCAGGCAGCCGAGCAGAGGCAGCAGGCAGTCGAGCAGAGGCAAGAATTTTTGGCAGCACTGGAGAGGATGGCTGCACATGCTACTGTACCAGCCCAAACACTAGCTCCAGCACCTCGAGCTAAGGTTGGATCAGTAAAGGATTTTGTTCAGATGGGTGCAAGGCAGTACAAGGGCACTGAGAGCCCGGAGGAGACTACCAGCTGGATCACTCACACACAGAAGCTACTGGAGGCATCGCAGTTACCTACGGACCTATGGATGACGGGTGTACGGACGCTTCTGGATGGTAATGCTCATCACTGGTGGGAATCCATGGAGCGCCAGTTGGGTACTTACCAGACTTGGGAGCAGTTCTTGGAGTACTTTAAGGGAAAGTACTTTCCGGACACTGTCAGGGACACCTTGTATGATCAGTTTCTTTACTTAGAGCAGGGGAACCGGACCGTGGACGAGTATGATGCCGAGTTTAGTCGACAGCAAATATGGTGCTGCATTGATACCAAATGACTTGGCTAAGGCTAAGAGATTTCATCGAGGACTGACCCAGGAGCTTCAACATTATACAAGCTCGCAGTCCCGAGTCTCTTATGCTGAACTACTGACAGAGGCCAGATTTCAGGAAACCATTAGCAGAGGAAGAGGAGGTCAGCTGAGGACACAACAAGGAACAGCAAGGATACAGCAGGGACCAGCCAGGACACAACAGGGAGGACCTATCAGACGTCCTTTAGCACAACAGCATCAGCAACACCGAGCAGCACCGTACCAGAATCTGGGGAAGCCCTATTGCAATTATTGTGGGAGGAACGGACATATTTCGAGGGATTGTCGGACTCGCTTGGGTCAGTGTATGAGATGTGGCTCCGGACAACACATGGCGAGAGACTGCCCAATGCAGACATCGACACTCCCACCACCAGTTCAGAGACTAGCGCTTCCAGCACCAAAGCCAGCCCAGCAGATGACCGGACCGGGAGCACCTCGACCCCCAGCAGCAGGAGAATTTCAGAGAGGACCACCGCTACCAACTCAGGAGGAGCAGTATATGAGGACCGGACATGGACAGCCACAGCGAAACGGGCGAGCTTTTGCATTGGAGGTAGATGACATGGATCATGAGGTGGATGTCATAGCAGGTATTACCCTTGCTTTTACTTTTCCTGCGGTGACATTATTTGATACGGGAGCCACCCACTCATTCATATCATCTAGTTTTATTGCCAAACACAATATTGCTTCTACACCATTATATAGTTGTGTTAGAATTCTTACCGGAGAAGGAGTTGTACCAGTTAGTCGAGTTTGTAGATCGGGCCCTATAGTGTTACGTGGCAGGGAGATGAATGCCCAACTCTTAGTCCTTCCTATGCCGTCTTTTGATATAGTGCTTGGAATGGACTGGCTGAGCAAGAACCACGCTTTCTTCGATTGCTTTGGAGGAAGCATTCTTTTTAAGGTACCAGGCCAGCCTGAACTTGAGTTTGCCCGAGGATCCACAGAAATCCTTGATGGTATGCAGCTCGCAATGGACGATGTTGTCTATCACCCTATTATTTCAGAATTTCTAGACGTCTTTCCAGAAGATTTGCCAGGACTACCCCCAGACAGAGACGTAGAGTTTTCAATTGAACTAGCACCCGGAGCAGCACCTATAGCATCGCATGTTTACAGACTGGCGAAGAAGGAGATGGACGAGCTGAAGGCACAGTTAAAAGAGCTAGAGGAGAAAGGTTTCATCCGACCGAGTGCATCACCCTGGGGAGAACCAGTGTTGTTTGTACCCAAGAAGGATGGGTCAGTGCGTATGTGCATTGACTACAGAGCCTTGAATGCAGTGACAGTGAAGAACAAATATCCACTGCCACGCATTGATGACCTGTTTGATCAACTCAGTGGAGCTAAGGTATTCTCGAAGATAGATCTGAGATCGGGATATCACCAAGTAAAGGTACGGAAGCAGGACATTCCGAAGACCGCATTCAGAACAAGATATGGACACTACGAGTTTTTGGTCATGCCATTTGGATTGACCAATGCTCCAGCGATCTTCATGGACTTGATGAATCGAGTCTTCCACCAGTACTTGGACTAGTTCGTGGTCGTCTTCATAGATGATATACTGGTCTATTCGAAGAGCCACGAGGAGCACGAGGAGCACCTGCGGATTGTTCTAGAGACTTTGAGGAGAGAGCAGTTATATGCTAAACTCAGCAAATGTGAGTTCTTCTTGGACAGAGTTTTATTTCTTGGACATATTGTTACAGGAGATGGTATTTCTGTTGACCCAGAGAAGATCTCAGCAGTTGAGACATGGCCTGTTCCTAAATCAGCAGCAGAGGTGAGGAGTTTCCTTGGACTTGCGGGATATTACCGACGGTTCGTGGAAAACTTCTCAAGGATAGCGGCACCTATGACTCGTCTGACTTGTAAGGATCAAGAATTTATATGGACTGACGAGTGTCAAGCAGCCTTTGAAAAGTTAAAGAAGCGACTGACTACAGCACCAGTATTGACGATTCCGTCAGGATCAGGAGGATATGTGATCTACAGTGACGCATCAGGAAAAGGCTTAGGATGCGTATTGATGCAGTATAGCAAGGTGATTGCATATGCATCTAGGCAGTTACGAGTACATGAGAAGAATTATCCGACTCATGACTTGGAACTTGCAGCCGTTGTATTTGCCCTGAAGCTATGGAGACATTACTTATATGGGGAACGAGTGGAAATCTATACAGACCACAAAAGCCTCAAGTACGTCTTCACGCAGAAGGAGTTAAATATGAGGCAACGTCGATGGCTCGAGTTGATGAAAGATTTCGAGATAGAGCTACATTATCATCCAGGCAAGGCTAACGTGGTAGCAGACGCGTTAAGCCGGAAGCCAGCAGCTTACTTCTTGACAGCACAGAGGGAACTATTGGAGGACTTGCAAGAGCTTGGCATTGAAGTGATACTACCCGGAGCAGATGAGACACTAGCCAACTTACAAGTTCAATCATCATTGGTAGAGAGGATTAAGGCAGCTTTGCCTACAGATGCCAGATTTCGGAGACTAAAGGAAAGGACAGAGGCCGGAGAGCAGACCGGATTGCGCATTCATGAGGATGGGACATTACGATGTGGTGATCGTCTTTATGTTCCAAATGGAGAGATTCGACAGGAGCTGATGGCAGAGGCTCATAGTTCAATCTATTCTATTCATCCTGGAGGCACTGTAAACCCCTGATTTTTCCTAATTATTAAATCTGGGATTTTTCCCAATTTTCTGGAATTTTTCGGGAATTTTCTGTAATTAAATTCAAGGTTTTCAATTAATAAAGGATTTTTATTGTTAATTAATAATATTAAAATATCATGAAAATAACATTTTTGGGTGTAAAATAGAAAACTGGACTTGGGGTAATTTTCTGGGATTTTATTGGGCCTCAGACCTATTTTTAAAAGCCTAAAAACTAATTTCTAAAAAGTAATTATTTAAATTACTGTTTAATTATTATTATTTTTATTATTATTATTTTTTTTTTTTTTTTTTTATTATTCCGTTTAGGGCCCGGCCCGGCCCAGTGGGCCGAGCCCAATGCAACCCAGCCCAGCCCGGCCATAGGCTAGCGGGTCGGGCGGGTCGGTCAGACCCGCACCCGACCCGGACCCGCTTCACCTCCACCCTCTCCCACGATCCCCAGTCTCCCACGAATCCCGCCGCCGCCGCATTTTCCGGCCAACCGCCTCCACGTCGCCTCAGCCTCCGGATCCAGCGCCCACGACCGCCCGGATGAGCTCCACCGAAACCCTATTTATACCTCTCCTCCTCCGTCCTCCTTTTCCTCTTCTTCCCCTAAACCCTAACCCTAGACGACGACTCCGGCGCCTCCCTGCACGGCCAGCCCCCGGCGCCTCCCTGCGACGACCCCCAGACCCGCCGTCGACCTCCTCCTCTCCCCTTTCCTTCTCCCCCAGGCGGCCAGACCCGAGATCTCCTCCCGCGGCTGCTTTCCCCTCCGTCGACGCCGCCGGTGACCTCGCCGCCCCTCGCCTGAGCTGCCGCAGCCTCGGCCCGACCTCGCCGGCCTCCGGCGAGTCCACCCAGCGACGCTCCGACCGACGGCCAGCTTCCCCGAGCCCCGGACACGGCGGCAGGACGCAGGACGCAGCCGAACGCCCTGGACGCGCGTCGTGTCGGACACGATACGGACGCAGAACCGCGCATCAGACTCGAAATACCCCGATCCCGAGTCCGAGGCCTCCCCTCGGTACTCCTCCATCAGCTTCCCGGTAGGTGCACCTATCTGTTGCACTGTCCTTTCCAAACCGCTACCCTGTCCGACCGGGACTGACAGAATAAAGCTCTGTCAATCCCGGGATAGTTAGAATTTATAGATTATGGTTATTTAGTAGATTTGTGATTTGTTAGTCTTGATTGTTAGCTAATTTACGATTTAATACAACGATCCCCAATACGTATATTAATTATATATATATATAATAAAATAAAAAACCTTATTATATATTACGTAAATTGGTAATTATTTAATAGATAATTTCCTAAATAATTCCAGTATTTAAATACTAATTAGTTAATAATTAATTCTGAAATGATTTCTAGTATCTATAATACGTTAGTATTTAAATAAGTTTTTCAAAAGTAATATTCTCTTACAAATTGATTTATAATATTACCAAAATAAAAAACTTAGTAATATTTTCCCCTAAACCTAGATTATTAGAAATAAATTAATTGCTAAAAACAAAACGATATTATTTTATTATAATCATTCTTTCCTATTCTATCCTACCAGAAACAAAACGATATTTTACCATAAAAATATTTTCTACGATAAAATAAATAAGTTTTATTTAAAAAGGGTTTTGTTTACCAAATTACTATCACAAATTATTATTATTATTTTAATCGATCGTTGGATTTAAATCATTAACTTAGTTAACTAATCAAGGCAGATTAAACCCTTGTTTAACTCAAAAATCAGATTATTAATAATTGTAGGTCCCTGTAACTAAGGTTGAGACCGTCGCGACATCTCACTCGCGTCACCAACCAACTCCAGGCAAGTTTCATATAATTCAAAACTGGTATTTTAGTTGTAATTAAATATGTTGCATGTCATATAGATATATTGAGATGACACTTGATTTCACGGAACCGACTGACTGACTGATGGATTGATTGATTGACTCATTGACTCATTGACTATTGCCTCGGGAACTGGGGAGTAAAAGTTAGCACCCGTGGTCAAAGCCCCCTTATTGCATCATTGTGGATAGCTGAAGTCCAACCTCACTGGACTGACGCCGCACCGTGTTCACGCGAACACAGATTGCCTCCAACCCAGACCGGCCACGGGATGCTACTTTTCTCAAAACACTTTAGTGATTGTAGTTGTCATCATTGCTTCATCGACATTTACTGTTCTTGTTTCATATTTGTTGCATACAAAAATATAAATATTGTTCAAAACTATCTCATTGCATCATTTTAATTATCGTTAAAATGCTGGAATTGGATATATGTTCTTGCTCCCTCCTGACTGGAGATTAACAATTTTAGGTGATTGCGGTGACGATGAGGAGTATGATACCTTTTATGGTCCGGACCAGAGTTCTGAAGCCCTAGCTGAACCTAGCCAGGAGGCCGACGTTTAGTTGCTTCTTTTATTCCCAAATTGTAATAATCAGGGTTGAAGTAATAACCCTGGACCATGTTTGCTTAATCTTTGCTTGTAAAAGAATTTCTCTCAGACTTAGTAATAAAAATTGAATTTCCTTCATGTATTCTGGATGTCTGTGTGTTACTACGGATTGATACAGCTTACTGCCGCCGTCTCACAACGGTGCAGGCTGGGCATGATCCGACTGGACCCAGATTATTGGGATCGGGTCGTGACATGTTTTCAGTGGTGGCCCATGCAGGTCTAGTTTACAACCTTTGGTCTAGTCAACTTAGGCTGGCCAAACAAACCGACTTGCCTTGACTTTAGGTTTAGTATGACCTTAGGAAAACAGACTCTAGAAACAATTAGAACACTTAGAATTCTGGAGAAATTTCAATCTGTCACATCATAGGACCAAAATTCTTCTATCTATACATATATATAATTATTTTTGCTTGCTTATAGAACATAGGTTACCTTGCTTATGCTTGCTTCCTAAACCTTCCAGAAGATGGCACGAGGAAAGACAACCCGTTCCGGCCCAGCAGAAGAAGAGGCTTCGTCTTCTGAGCACACCCCGAATCAAGCTCAGTCCGACCCCTCTCCGTTGCAGCTCACAGATCGCCCCCATGCTGCAAGAGCTCCCCGAGCTGCCTACACTTCAGTAGTGCATGCAGCTCCACCTATTCCTCCCAGGACCACATCAATTCCAGCTGATGTGACTCCTCCTGTTGCACCACCTGTGCCAGTGGACCCCGCTGAACTCGTAGGCCTGCTACGAGGAGTCCTTGAAGCCCAGAGGGCCCAAGCTGAAGCAAATCGCGAGCAGACCGCGATTATGAGAGAGGGCATGGAGAACGCCCATAATGTAGCCATGGCAGCGCTAGGAACATCCCGGTCAGAACAAGAGCCTGCCAAGGTAAAGGTTGGAACTGTAGAAAACTTTAAGAAGTTGGACCCGCGTCCCTTCAAGGGGACCGAAGGCATCATCTACGCAGACGAGTGGCTAGATGATATGGAGCGACTCCTCAGCGTCGCTCGACTCCCAGACGACCTCATGGTTGAGGCCGTAGCACTCCAGCTGAGGGACTTGGCTAACATTTGGTACCGCAACGAGCCAAGATTTCGAGCTGGAGGGATTTCCTGGCGGCTATTCAAGAAGCAGTTCAAGCGGAAGTTCTTTCCAGAGGCTGCCCTCGAAGCTATGGGAAGGCAGTTTCAAGACCTGAAGCAAGGAGACCGCTCAATTGAAGAATATGCGGCTGAGTTCAACAGGCTTGGCAGGTTTGCAAGCCACCTGGTGGACAACCCTGTGGAACGTGCTAAGAAGTTCCGGCACGGGCTACGTGAAGAGATCCGCACCTTAGTAGCTGCTAACGGTGCGAAGACTTATGACAAGATGTTGAAGGTGGCCCAAGATGTAGAGGCCAGTGCACCTGCTCGACCCAAGAGGGAGCATCCAGGGTCAAGCAACAGCTATCAGGGCAACAACAAGAGGCACAGCAACAACAACAATAGGCCCTCCTATCCCCAGCAGTCCCAGCAACAACAGCCAGCAGCGGCCAACAAAGCGCATCAGTACAACCAACCCAAGGCGGTCAACTGCGTCTACTGCAAAAGGCCAGGTCATACCGCAGAGATCTGCAGGAAGAAATTGGGACACTGCCTTGCTTGTGGATCTGCCACCCATCAAGTAAAGGACTGCCCCACGGCATACAACAAAACTGGAGCTGGACAGCAGAGAGGTCCACTGCCTACCCAGCAGCAGCGCTACAACCAGCACAGAGCCGGGCAAGCTTTTGCCTTGACTGTGGAAGAGCCAGAAGCTGAACCCGAGGCGGAAGGAGATGTCATCGCAGGTTCCATTCTACTTCATTCGCACCCTGCCTTAGCATTATTTGATTCTGGAGCATCACACAGTTTTATATCTGCAAACTTCATTTCTGCACACCATCTAGCTACTGGCTTAAGTAAGATAATCTGTAGAGTTATGACTGGTGGAGGACCAATACCCATTAGTGAGACTTGTAGCTGCCCAGTCACTATCTCAGGACATGAGTTTCAGACTCAGTTCCTAATAATGCCTTTGCCAAACTATGACGTAGTCTTGGGCATGGATTGGCTTAGTCAGCACCATGCTCTGATAGACTGTCGAGAAGGCTGCGTAACTCTAGACCCACCTGGAGGACCTAAACTCAAAGTAATTCGAGCACCTGAAGGCGTGGAATGTGTGTCCTACACATCCATCACTGAAGAAACCGGACCCCCTCATCCTCTCATAGCAGAATTTATAGACGTCTTCCCAGACAATCTTCCAGGGCTACCCCCTGATCGAGATGTGGAATTCTCGATCGATCTTATACCTGGCGCAGCACCAATCTCCCAACGCTGCTACCGAGTGAATCCCAAGGAGTCTAAGGAAATGAAAGACCAAATTGACGAGCTTCAGGCGCAAGGGTTCATCAGGACCGGTGCCTCACCCTGGGGTGCACCAGTCTTGTTTGTACCCAAGAAGGATGGGACAGTTAGAATGTGCATAGACTACCGGGCATTGAACAACATCACTATCAAGAACAAGTACCCGCTGCCCCGGATCGACGATCTCTTCGACCAGCTGAGTGGAGCTAAGGTTTTCTCGAAGATAGACCTCAGATCGGGTTACCATCAAATCAAGGTGAGGAAGGAAGATATTCCAAAGACGGCATTCAACACCAAGTATGGACAATTTGAATTCTTGGTCATGCCCTTTGGTCTTACGAATGCCCCAGCCGTGTTCATGAATCTCATGAACAAGGTCTTCCACAAATACTTGGACCAGTTTGTCGTTGTCTTCATTGACGACATTCTGATCTATTCGAAGACCAAGGAAGAACACGAGCAGCATTTGAGGATAATTTTGGAAACCCTCAGAAAGGAGAAGCTATATGGAAAACTGTCCAAGTGTGAATTTTTCCTAGACAAGGTGGACTTTCTCGGCCACGTTGTCACAGGAGAAGGCATATCAGTGGACCCCAAGAAGATAGCTGCCGTGGAGACATGGAATACTCCCAGTTCAGTTGCAGAGATCAGAAGCTTCTTGGGCTTAGCTGGATACTACAGAAAATTCGTGAAGGATTTTGCAAAAATTGCTGAGCCCATGACCAAGCTAACCAGGAAGAATGAAGAGTTCGTCTGGACCGAAGCGTGCCAGGCGTCATTTGAAGAGCTGAAGAGAAGGCTAACAACAGCACCAATTTTGTCGCTACCCTCAGGATCAGGAGGATTCTCAATTTATAGCGACGCGTCCGGCAAAGGATTAGGATGTGTGCTCCAGCAACATGGAAAGGTAATTGCTTATGCTTCCCGGCAATTACGGACTCATGAGAAGAACTACCCGACGCATGACCTGGAGCTAGCAGCAGTCATCTTCGCCTTGAAGCTGTGGAAGCACTACCTGTACGGCGAAAGGGTAGAGATATACACGGACCACAAAAGTCTCAAGTATGTCTTTACACAGAAGGAGCTCAACATGCGTCAGAGACGATGGTTGGAGCTCATGAAGGACTTTGATATCAGCCTACAGTACCATCCCGGAAAGGCTAATGTGGTCGCCGACGCACTTAGTCGATATCCGATGGCGATGTTCTTGACGACCGATCGGTACCTACTGGAGGACATGGAGAAGCTGGGACTAGAACTCGTATTGCCTGCAGAGGAAATGAAGAAGCTTGGACGGGAAGCAATAGTGCCCGGCGCTGACTTCCCCATGATGCATTTGCAAGTGCAGTCTAGCTTGATGGACAAAATCAAAGAGACTCAATTCGAGGACGGAGCATTGTGCAAGCTCAGGGACCAGGTGTTAGCTGGCACACTGGACGGATTCTCTATTTCAGACGACGGAACACTGAGGAATGGCACCAGACTTTGTGTACCTGCTGGTGAATTGAGGGAACAGCTGATGCAGGAAGCGCATCACTCACAGTATTCCATCCACCCTGGAGCAAATAAGATGTACCGGGATATACGGGAGCACGTATGGTGGTACGGAATGAAGAAGGATGTCTCAAAATTCGTTGCCAAATGCTTGATCTGCCAGCAGGTGAAAGCAGATAGACAAAGACCAGCAGGACTTCTTCAGCCGCTGCCCATTCCAGAATGGAAATGGGAGCACATCACTATGGATTTTGTGTCAGGATTGCCTCGATCCCAAGGAGGGAAGGACGCTATTTGGGTGATCGTAGACAGATTGACTAAGTCTGCCCACTTCATTCCCTTCAAGGTTGGTTTATCCACCGAGAAGTTAGCTGCCCTATACATGAGGCAAATCGTCCGGATACATGGAGTTCCTGTGAGCATTGTATCAGACCGAGACAGCCGTTTTACTTCTCACTTCTGGAAGAGCTTGCAAGAGAGTCTGGGGACTCAACTGAAGTTCAGCACTGCATATCACCCACAGACCGACGGACAGTCGGAGAGAACCATCCAGACGTTAGAGGATATGCTGAGATCTTGCGTCCTGGATTTTGGAGGATCATGGGAGGACCACCTACACTTGGTAGAGTTTGCTTACAACAATAGCTACCAGGCCAGCATCAGCATGACTCCTTTCGAGGCTCTGTATGGACGTCGTTGCCGCACTCCCTTGGCTTGGGACGACGTAGGAGAACGAGTCATGCTGGGACCTGAGATGATTACAGATGCAGCTGAAAAAGTCAAGGTGATCAGAGACAGACTTCGGGTGGCTCAAGATCGTCAGAAGCATTGGGCGGACAGCCGTCGCCGACTTGTGGAGTTCGAAGCAGGTGATAGTGTCTTCGTCAAGATCTCCCCCACCAGAGGAACTATCCGTTTTGGCAGAGCTGGAAAACTGAGTCCCAGGTATATCGGCCCATTCGAGATAGTGAACAGAGTTGGAGAGGTGGCATACGGAGTGGCGTTACCACCTAATCTTGAAGGCGTGCACAACGTCTTCCATGTATCGCAGCTGAGGCGTTACATTCCGGACCCGAGCCACATCCTGGATCATTCAGAGTTGGAGATTGGGCCAAGTCTTACAATACCAGAGCAGCCAGTGAGGATCATAGACCGTATGGAAAAGCAGTTGCGGAACACCGTGATTCCACTGGTCAAAGTTCAGTGGCTCCACCACTCCCCAGGCGAATCCACCTGGGAACGAGAGGCTGAGATGAAGCAGAAGTACCCTCATCTGTTTTAAGGCATGTTTACCCTGTTCTCCCCTCTATTATAGTAAATTTCGAGGACGAAATTTTTATAAGTTGGGTAGGTTGTAAACCCCTGATTTTTCCTAATTATTAAATCTGGGATTTTTCCCAATTTTCTGGAATTTTTCGGGAATTTTCTGTAATTAAATTCAAGGTTTTCAATTAATAAAGGATTTTTATTGTTAATTAATAATATTAAAATATCATGAAAATAACATTTTTGGGTGTAAAATAGAAAACTGGACTTGGGGTAATTTTCTGGGATTTTATTGGGCCTCAGACCTATTTTTAAAAGCCTAAAAACTAATTTCTAAAAAGTAATTATTTAAATTACTGTTTAATTATTATTATTTTTATTATTATTATTTTTTTTTTTTTTTTTTATTATTCCGTTTAGGGCCCGGCCCGGCCCAGTGGGCCGAGCCCAATGCAACCCAGCCCAGCCCGGCCATAGGCTAGCGGGTCGGGCGGGTCGGTCAGACCCGCACCCGACCCGGACCCGCTTCACCTCCACCCTCTCCCACGATCCCCAGTCTCCCACGAATCCCGCCGCCGCCGCATTTTCCGGCCAACCGCCTCCACGTCGCCTCAGCCTCCGGATCCAGCGCCCACGACCGCCCGGATGAGCTCCACCGAAACCCTATTTATACCTCTCCTCCTCCGTCCTCCTTTTCCTCTTCTTCCCCTAAACCCTAACCCTAGACGACGACTCCGGCGCCTCCCTGCACGGCCAGCCCCCGGCGCCTCCCTGCGACGACCCCCAGACCCGCCGTCGACCTCCTCCTCTCCCCTTTCCTTCTCCCCCAGGCGGCCAGACCCGAGATCTCCTCCCGCGGCTGCTTTCCCCTCCGTCGACGCCGCCGGTGACCTCGCCGCCCCTCGCCTGAGCTGCCGCAGCCTCGGCCCGACCTCGCCGGCCTCCGGCGAGTCCACCCAGCGACGCTCCGACCGACGGCCAGCTTCCCCGAGCCCCGGACACGGCGGCAGGACGCAGGACGCAGCCGAACGCCCTGGACGCGCGTCGTGTCGGACACGATACGGACGCAGAACCGCGCATCAGACTCGAAATACCCCGATCCCGAGTCCGAGGCCTCCCCTCGGTACTCCTCCATCAGCTTCCCGGTAGGTGCACCTATCTGTTGCACTGTCCTTTCCAAACCGCTACCCTGTCCGACCGGGACTGACAGAATAAAGCTCTGTCAATCCCGGGATAGTTAGAATTTATAGATTATGGTTATTTAGTAGATTTGTGATTTGTTAGTCTTGATTGTTAGCTAATTTACGATTTAATACAACGATCCCCAATACGTATATTAATTATATATATATATAATAAAATAAAAAACCTTATTATATATTACGTAAATTGGTAATTATTTAATAGATAATTTCCTAAATAATTCCAGTATTTAAATACTAATTAGTTAATAATTAATTCTGAAATGATTTCTAGTATCTATAATACGTTAGTATTTAAATAAGTTTTTCAAAAGTAATATTCTCTTACAAATTGATTTATAATATTACCAAAATAAAAAACTTAGTAATATTTTCCCCTAAACCTAGATTATTAGAAATAAATTAATTGCTAAAAACAAAACGATATTATTTTATTATAATCATTCTTTCCTATTCTATCCTACCAGAAACAAAACGATATTTTACCATAAAAATATTTTCTACGATAAAATAAATAAGTTTTATTTAAAAAGGGTTTTGTTTACCAAATTACTATCACAAATTATTATTATTATTTTAATCGATCGTTGGATTTAAATCATTAACTTAGTTAACTAATCAAGGCAGATTAAACCCTTGTTTAACTCAAAAATCAGATTATTAATAATTGTAGGTCCCTGTAACTAAGGTTGAGACCGTCGCGACATCTCACTCGCGTCACCAACCAACTCCAGGCAAGTTTCATATAATTCAAAACTGGTATTTTAGTTGTAATTAAATATGTTGCATGTCATATAGATATATTGAGATGACACTTGATTTCACGGAACCGACTGACTGACTGATGGATTGATTGATTGACTCATTGACTCATTGACTATTGCCTCGGGAACTGGGGAGTAAAAGTTAGCACCCGTGGTCAAAGCCCCCTTATTGCATCATTGTGGATAGCTGAAGTCCAACCTCACTGGACTGACGCCGCACCGTGTTCACGCGAACACAGATTGCCTCCAACCCAGACCGGCCACGGGATGCTACTTTTCTCAAAACACTTTAGTGATTGTAGTTGTCATCATTGCTTCATCGACATTTACTGTTCTTGTTTCATATTTGTTGCATACAAAAATATAAATATTGTTCAAAACTATCTCATTGCATCATTTTAATTATCGTTAAAATGCTGGAATTGGATATATGTTCTTGCTCCCTCCTGACTGGAGATTAACAATTTTAGGTGATTGCGGTGACGATGAGGAGTATGATACCTTTTATGGTCCGGACCAGAGTTCTGAAGCCCTAGCTGAACCTAGCCAGGAGGCCGACGTTTAGTTGCTTCTTTTATTCCCAAATTGTAATAATCAGGGTTGAAGTAATAACCCTGGACCATGTTTGCTTAATCTTTGCTTGTAAAAGAATTTCTCTCAGACTTAGTAATAAAAATTGAATTTCCTTCATGTATTCTGGATGTCTGTGTGTTACTACGGATTGATACAGCTTACTGCCGCCGTCTCACAACGGTGCAGGCTGGGCATGATCCGACTGGACCCAGATTATTGGGATCGGGTCGTGACAGGCACCAAGATGTATCGCGACTTACGACAGCACTTTTGGTGGCATGGGATGAAGAGAGAGATAGCTCGCTTTGTAGCTAAATGTCTGGTATGTCAACAAGTGAAGGCGGGGCACCAGAGAACAGCAGGATTATTGCAACCACTTCCGATTCCAGAGTGGAAGTGGGAGCACATCACTATGGACTTCGTCACGGGTTTTCCCAAGAGTTCAAGTGGGAGAGATGCAGTGTGGGTAATAGTGGACCGACTCATCAAGTCAGCCCATTTTATACCTTTTAGAGTGGGTCAGTCTACAGAAGCTTTAGCTGACTTATATATGAGGCAGATCGTGAGATTGCACGGCATACCAGTCAGCATTGTATCGGACAGAGATTTGCGCTTCACATCGCACTTTTGGAGGAGCATGCAAGAGAGTCTTGGTACTCGTCTGAAGTTCAGTACATCTTACCACCCGCAGACAGATGGGCAGTCGGAGCGTACTATTCAGACCTTGGAGGACATGTTGAGGGCTTGCATGTTAGACTTCGGAGGATCATGGGAGGACCACCTACATCTTATAGAATTTTCTTACAACAATAGCTATCAAGCGAGTATTCAGATGGCTCCGTTTGAAACATTGTATGGAAAAAAATATAGGTCTCCTGTGTGTTGGAGTGACGTGGGAGAACGTCAGATTTTGGGACCCGAGTTGGTGGTCAACACCGTAGAGACAGTCAAGAAGATTCAGGGACACTTGCGAGCAGCGCAAGACAGGCAGAAGCAGTGGGCAGACCTTCATCGTCGTCCCTTGGAGTTCAAAGAGGGCGATCACGTCTTCTTGAGGATATCACCGACCAGAGGCACCATCCGATTCGGAGGGTGCGGCAAGTTGAGTCCAAGGTATATTGGACCATTTGACGTGCTCGAGAGAGTTGGAGAGGTGGCATATCGACTTGCGCTACCACCTTCACTGGAGGGAGTACATGACGTATTCCATGTGTCGCAGCTCAGGCGATACGTGGCAGACAGCAGTCATGTTCTCGACCATTCAGAGATCACCATTGGGCCGAGCTTGTCTTACCAAGAGCAACCCGTGGGAATCCTTGATCGTCGAGAGAAGGTATTAAGGAACCAGTCTATTCCCTTGGTTCGCGTAGCATGGAGGCATGGCGCGCCAGGAGAATCAACTTGGGAGCGCGAGGATGACATGCGCAAGCGTTTTCCGAACCTATTCGCAGACCAAGGTATGAATTTATATTATTAATTTATATCTTATACCATCCTTGCATTCTATCGTGGCTTAATTTTAATTTCGAGGACGAAATTTTTACAAGTTGGGTAGAATGTAAAATCCCCTTCCTAGAAAATCGTATATACCCTTTTTATTTATTAATTATTAATTAAATTATAGTAATTAGGTCTAAATAGGAGAAATAGATTTTTAATAATTTTTATGTTAGGTGTTCGGGCACTTAGATGACTTATGGGACCATCAGGAATTTTTAGGAATTTATTCCATGTAGGAGACCCCTTGAGCTGTTGCTAGCCCAACGATGTGCAATACCCTAATCTATAAATTTTCTTATGTGTGAATATATATATATATATATATATATATATATATACAAATATATATATGTATATATATATATTTAAAGAAAGAAAGTAAAAGAATTAATTAAATAAGCTTAACTAAATATTAATAATAATATAATAATAATACAACCAAAGTAAGCCATCCTCCAGCACCTTGCTCCCTTCACCCGCCCTTAGCAACTTAGCCATTCCCTTACAAACAAATTCCAAGCAAAAGACTTATTTAATAAGAATTAAATAAGTTAGTAACTATTAATAATAATAATAATAATAGTAATAATATACTACTTAGTATACTATTCCCTCCTTAGCAAATTCTGCTGAGCCCGCCCACTTATGACCCCCTTCAGCAACTCGTTGGCTCGCTGCAACTTAGCAAATGCCTAGGGAAGCCCATCCGCCCACTTGCTGAACAGACCCACTTTGATTCCTTCAGCGGCTTCACCCCGCGGAAACCGTTCCATCCCCCTCTCTTTCCCTATAATATATATATATATATATATATATATATATCCCAAAAATCCTAACTTAAATTCCCAGACTTCCTCTTCCCATCTAGAGCCGTCACCGCAGCCAGAGAGCCCCGCCAAGCCATCCAACCATCCCGTCGACTCCGACCTCGCGCGCTGCAGTTTTCCACTCGAGGCACCTTCGCTCCGGCGCGATTTCCCGTCGACTCGCTCGACCAAACACTGTTCCGTTTTCATAGGTATGATCATCCCTTAATCCTCTCCAATATTCGTTTATAGCCAACCTCAAAAAACGTGTGTCCCTAGGTGTAAAATAGCGTCCAAAATGGACGGACAGACAGAATTCTGGAATCGCAGAATTTCAGAATGACCACCCGTATTGCCGAGTTCGTATCTCCCACCACAGAGATCCGAACTCGGTGATTCTTTTTGATACCTGTAGAATACCTGACCTAGTTTAATTTCTGTTAAATAACCCTGTGCTATTAGTCGCTGTGGACATAGTTATATTCGTCACAAAACTGTGCACACCTACTTTTTCCGGTTTTCCAAAAGTTGGAAAACGGAGCGCGCTCCGCCAAACGGGACCGCCCCGCCGTGTGCCAAGTATACCCAATGGTGCACGCAGCATAACCGGACACGTGAAAATTCGTGGGGACTGATTCGGACGCGTGTACGCGCCGGAATCAGGTCATATCCGCGGACACATTTCATGTCGTAACTTTTGTGGAACTCGCACGTATTTTGTGCACGCTTGTCAGATTGCGACGAAACTTGCGCCACTGGACTCATGGTAATGCACTGGTCCTGTGACCCAAATTTTATGCGATTCTGAGATGGTTGACCAAATCGCCAATTGGCGGGCCCCACAGTTGACTTTTTGGACCAAATTTTGTTCGGCTCATCGGAATTCACATTTGGACATACCGTTGGGTTCGTATTGACATCTAGAGTTGTTTGACGTATAGTTTGTCCCATTTAGAGACTGTTACCCTTGGCACACTTTTCGGTGCAAAGTGGGCCACACGTGGACCCCACTTTTACCCGAAATTACCGTTTTGCCCCTGTGTCCAAATTGGACGAAAGGGATATGCTTTTTAGCTATTTTGCTCATTCCGGAAATGTTGGTGATGTTTATTTCAGCATCCGGAGACGTTTGTTCGGAGTCCTTAGTTCCAGGTTCAGTGTCCTTGACATTTGGGCGCGTACACTTTACAGATTTCTTGCCAGGCAAGTATACCTTGCCATTGTACTGTTTTTACATTCCATATGAGGCATGCATGTTTATTTTCTGTTTATTTAGTTCATTTATTTTAACTGCTATATAAACTGCGCGTCCAAGGAAACTTGGGTGCAACGACGGTGTCGTCGTACTATGTTTTTATTTATGTATATGCATTGGACCTACTTTATGAGGCTACCCCATTTTCATGAGGCATTTATGTTTCATTGGCCATGACACTATTCTTACACGAGTGTGAGTCACATGTAGGACACGGACTTGCGTACTCGGCTGGCCCCCGGTACGTATAGGTCGTGCGACGGATAGGGATAACTGCCAATAGAAACTTTGCATGCTAGTAGACCTGGCGGTTATTAGAGGTTTATCGTGTCATGGACATGACATGCTTAGAGCATTGGGTGGGGAGAACAACAAGTACCGCATTTGAGCTCCTTTGCACTTTTAACTATTGTGCGCCCGGATTCTCCGCCGGAGATACGGGTGGTGATGACCACTATATATTATATTATTATCAGGCGGGCCTCCGACGTTCGAAAGTCGTCGTGCCTTTGTAGGCCCCTGGATCTCCAATAGAGAACCATGCCAAATCCCAATTTTCAGCCAGATAGCTCACTTGTGGGGAAAGGTGTTCTTAACTGCATTCACTTAATGGTTAGGCTACCCCAATGGATGTTTATTTTCAGTACTTTATTGGCATGTGCTTTTTTGTATCTTATTACGTCCCTCTGAGGACCTGGTCCCTTCCAGATATAGGTGAGCAGGAGTACCCGCAGGAGTATGGACCTGGACCTGATGCTACCTATCAGCCTGAGGAGATCTTACCTTCTGATTATATGTGATTCATTGCAGCTGTCTAGAGATTTTAGTTGCTATTCTTTTCTAGACATTTATTCTTATATTAGAGTTTATTCTATTCTCTCTTTAGTAGTTTATTATAGTCGATTTGCAGTGGATTTGTTTCCACCCGACTATCACACTTTGAGATTACTATTTGAGACTACTTCTTTGATATTCAGTTATTGATTTCCTTTATTCTATCATTTGTGCTGTGGATGAGATATAGAACTGCGTGTGACTTGTTGTGACATATATTTACCACTGTGGATTGGATATTCATGTACATCGTACGTGTGTATATGGTTTCCATATATTGGAGTTCGTATACATACGGCTGGCGTGTTACGTATTCCTAGTCCTACGTATTTTGGGACTGGGACGTGACAATACAAACCAAACGACATTACCATGAACCCATAGTTACTATATCTGGTGCGAAATGCTGACTTATGCACCTCTTCTAACTTGATCTTGAGCTGATGGTAACCAGAATGAAGATCTATTTTAGAAAATACTGACGTACCTTGCAATTGATCGAATAGGTCATCAATTCTCGACAGTGGATACTTATTCCTGATGGTGACCTTATTCAACTCTCGGTAATCCATACACAACCGCTCAAATCCCATGATTTCTCGTACAGCTCAAAACCAACCAACTGATTCAATCCACGAGGCCAACATAATGGCTCCACCCACAATGGGACAATACACCGATCACAAAGAACTCTACATCATTCTTCCGCATGAAACCAAGTCCAACCAAGTCTTTTCGAGCTAACAAATCAGTTAGTATTATACAAAAGGTAAAAAAAAACTGGTTACTATGTTTGATTTGGACAATAAAATTTAGTTTGAAAATTTTTGAATGTCTGCATATTCCCATGAGTAATACATATACCTTTCAAAATAGGTGGATATATTAATTTTTCATGTGAATAAATATTATCTAGCTTCGGCTCGGTTTAGTGTTCAGTTTCAATGGTGTTTAGTTTCGGTCGTGTGACTCGTGTTGGGTCAAGGTCCTATCAGTCAGGTCCGGATCGAAGTCCGTAAAAGTTAATTAGGAAGTAAAAAAAAAATTACAATGTCAATAGTAATTGAACCTTATTCTATTGAAAAGGAGTTTGTTAACTAACTACACTATAAAAAATTACATACAAAAAATAACAACTATTAAATATATTTAATCATCAAAATTATTATATATTTTTATGAATTATATATTTCCGAAAAAGCATTATATATTTATAAAAACATGAAAATATTTTTTTTTCATAAATTTAATTATTTTATTTCCCGAATATAAAGATCATTGTTATATAGCATTTCGAGTACCAAACACAACTCCAGAACAACGACCGGCTTAGTTGTGTCCCATCGTCATCACCTCGTAGAGCCCTGCACCTGCAGGTACACCCTCCATTTTCCAGCCTCCACCACAAGCCCGTCGTCCACCCATCCACCCATTGCATGTAGGCGAACAGTCTGCCCCTCCGACTGCGGAAGCTTGTGTCATAGCAGTCACTAGCCTGCCACATTCTCTCCTTTGATGAAGCTTCAAATCGTCCTGCACCTTTACTTACATAGTACATATATACATGAGAGCCCAGCAATCTTGCATCCGAATGTCATCAAGACAGATTTCAATACGAACAAATAATTTTCGTCTGTAAAATATAGAACCTTTGGAATCTACAGAGCTTGATCAAAAGGAAATTATCTGGTTGAATAAATAGATAAACACTCGTCAAAAGGAAACTATCTGGTCGAATAAATAGATGAACACTCGATTGAAATCTTTCAACTTACCGAGGAAGATGCTACAACTCCTATATTCTACAGTATGTTTTTAAGAGTAGGGTTTAAATACACAACACATCCAAAAGATTTCAAGTCGGTTATCAAAAGAATTAAGAATTGATTAGAAGTAAGCAGAGTTCACCTATAGGCAACTTCATCATCTGAAGACTCTGTAATCAAGCTCCAACATTACATAGAAATCTACCCACAGAATCCCATGTCCATAAAAGTATGGTACAATTTGGATTTCTTGGAAGGAAAATATAAAAGGATACATTAAGCCAGAACAAGTTTGTTAGAATATATACATACTTATATCCACTTCAATATCACTTTGGTTTCTTGTCATATATCCTAACTAATTTAAAGTGGTTCTACAACAACATAATCGTCGGTTGTGTTAATAAGTACAAATCGTTCCGACCATACATCAAAGATAAAAAGTCTTCGATGAGGACCAACTATTTTAATAAATCAAAAGCTTCTGTAGTTACTCAAAGCTACTCAACCTCCGTATCTTCCCAACCGCAATGATCCTGTTCAGGTAAATCTTCCCTGCAGAATGCAAAAAGCAATCAACACATTTATACAGAAACAAGCTCTAATAGTATCACAACATTGCAATCTAATGACAAGAGTTCAGGTGCAAACCTACAAGGAGAACCAACCTGATTTCTTATATAATGAAAATTTTAACACTCACTATACAATGACATTTGAAATAATGAAACGAAATCATTTTGAAGGCTTTTCTGCATGTATTCTTTGAGAATAAGGGCCACCTATACTGTTCTACGGGGCCAACCCAGGACATCCCCTTCCCTACAAAAGGCCTCAACAATTCAGTTGCCCAACCTTTTCTTTTCGTAAGTGTTTCGTGGTTATACAGTGAATGCGTTCTATGACAACGAATGAATGTCAGACGACTTGGGTTAACATAAACATGCTTCTATCCATGATAAGCTATAGATATTGATAATGTGCTAGACTCAATTGAGTAAAAAGCATGAGGGTTAAATCATTAGTAGATCCATTACATTGAAAAGCAGCAATTGGTCCATACCTCAATCTTTCACATAGTCGTGCTAAAGCATCTGCGCCAGTTCGAGATGCCACGTCCTCTATTAAAAATGAATTTTTAATGTTAACACTTTCAGCAAGCCTGTACTCACATAACTCCTTTAAGGAGCAAGCATCAGTCAGTACAGCTGAGTGACCACCACCAGCTGCAAGTTTCCTTACTTCTCCAACACACCTGAAGCCAAAAGCTTTCTCTAAGTACAAAATACATTCTGGAAAGACACGAACAAAAATTTACACTTCACAGACAATAATAACCTACCAATCGACAGGTGAAGGATACCATGCATATGTAGATTTCTGATTGGCTGCCTGACCATAACTATTATAACCCCAACCATATATCCGCCCATCTCTCATTGATACTAAAGTGTGGGAGTGACCGCAAGTAACAAGTTGCACCCCTGATGGTATGACCATAACAGGAATGTTGCGAAGCATTTCATCAGAAGCATTAGGAACACACGAAAAGAAACCATTCTGAGGGCCCAACCCAAGCTGCCCTGCTTGCCCACCACCCCAGGCATAAAGAGTACCTTTCACAGCTAAAGCACATGTATGGACACCACCACAGGAAACATGCTTAACCACTATCCCCTCGAGCGCGACAACTCTCCTTGGAATCAACTCTTTATCTCCATACTGAAGAGAGCAATGCCCAAGTTGTCCCATACTCCCAAGCCCCCAGGTATATCTGGAAAAATTACACCAAGAATGTTGACGATGTAAGAAGAAAAGGTCATATCCAATGAATTGCACTAAGAAAAGCAACAGATTGAAGAATGGAGATAAAGAGTTGAGTCTAAGGAGAGTTGTCGCGCTCCAAGTTAAGTTGAGCAACTAACAAAAGTACCAAAGCTAAGAAAAGCAATTGATTGAAGAGAGCAATTACCAAGTTTATATATAAAGAAAGTTTGATTTCTTGAACAACATTATCGTAGCTATATTCTAAAATATAAAGTCATATCCAATGACTTGTACTAGATAGTACCCACAAAGTACCAAAGAAGTACCAACAAAGTACCAAAAATTAAAATTGACTATTCAAATAAATAAAATTTTGGGGTAGTACGCGGGAAGTACCCAGGAGTGTACCCAAGGGGTACCAGTACCCATGCTTCAAAGCTGAAAACTTTGTAGCAATAGGACTAGAGCAGTTAATGAGCATAATAAATATAGAGTTAAAAATATTACCCCTAGATGAATGCATCTAGGAAGGAAAAATACAAAGTGTCTTGATCTCATACCTATCTAGGGATCAAACTAGCTAGTATTAGTATTGTACCTTTAGATACTTGTAACTGGCTTAGGAAGTACTGCTTACATTAGTTTGAATACTATCCACATTGGTCATCTTAGCGTACACTTTCAAGTTTCTAGGCATATGATTTAATGATAATATATAACTCAACCTGAAATTAATATTGTTCAACATTATTTTCTTGCATGTATCATCAGAAGTTCCAAGGTTGGTTATATCTTGTTAACTAACATAACGGTAGTATCATGAATAGAACATGCTGAAAAAAAATATTCTGATGATAATTGCTAGAGAAGCTATCCACTAATATGAAATATTTTGGAGTTCAAGAGTTTGATCATAAACAAGTAAAACAGTTATTAGCAGCTAATAAGTGGTGCTGATTTTAGCAGAATATCTCCTATCAAGGGGCCGATTACAAGGTTAGCAATTACCAGAGTCAAGTCTTCTTGTGACGTAGAACAGCTCTCATAGGTGTGACACATCTAGATCTCTAATGATAAATTACAATTTTATGCAAGAGATGAGAAGGGACTAAGAATAGACAAGCAAACACTGAGCAGACACATAGCAAATTTGCTATAGTAAATGAAGGAGGAATATCTTTTAATATGGACTGATCACCATTTGCAATAAATTAAAAGAAAAGAGAAGGAAAACAGGCACATCTAGAGTCCTCATAAATAGAGAAATGAATGAATGGATAAATCATGTTTTGTGCAATATCGTCGTGTGAATGCAGTTTGTCAACTATCCAAGTGGTCACAGAGTATACTCACATGGAGATGGTATGAACTATACGGAAGAAGGATTAGGCTGATATAGCTCTAATGGCAAATGTCAACGGCATATCTATGATGTTTCTCCAGAAAACAAAATATTGAAATAAACATAAAAACTGGTCAAGAACTATATATATTTCTCATCAGAACCTAACTATATATTATATAGTTTAGTTTACTAATTCCTACATACAACTTTATCAGGATATATTACTTAACCCGATTCATATTATATATTACATGCCCTCAGTTAAGAAAATATAACAAATTCAGTGACTCCCCTGAGTCCTGATTCTGTAATAAGATAAGCAAGTCATATTTACTCAAATTCATGGTCATCTAGGCTGGTTTGGTTTGGCAGAAAGCAACTGGGAAAGAGAAGGAAAATCAAACTGTTTCGTAGAAATCGGAAACCATTTGCATAGTATAATGTTTCCCTTTTCCTTTCTTTTCCCTCACTTTCTTAGCATCTAAACGGAACCTTACAGGAATCTCATGTAAATTCTTTTTATTTTTTTGCGAGGGAAAAAAAGAAATTGATACTCTTAAGTCAGATTAGTCAGTATGCTGGAGACTTACTTTGTATGCATATTGTCAGCTTATTTACAAAACCAACAACATGTTTTGTATGACTCCATTGTTTACCATCATCTATGTTGCACAGACATGTACATATCACAACACAATAAGGGCATGACAAACACGGAAACAACACATTTTGGTGTCCTAGTGTATTTACATCACAACAAAATGAGGGCATGACAAACACGGACATGACACATTTTGGTGTCCTAGTGTATTTTGGAGTGTCAGGATTGTGTCTAATACATATCCGATGTGTGTACGACACAACATGACCCACAATTTGGAGTGTCCGTGCTTCCTAGACCATCAAACAAGGCAAATAATAATGCTATATATGGACAAAAGAATTATGACAAGGTTCTAGGTGTTGCCCATCGATTAACACTTAAAATATATGTTGGTCATGAATTTTGGTTTGTCGATCAAAGAACCAGCAGAAGATTGAGAATCAAGATTCTGACGACACCCTCTAGCTCCCGTCAATACATGTCTAATATATTTCAGAAGTAGATAAGTTTTGATTATTACCTCATAAAGCTTATCTAGGTCATCTGAAAGAGTTGGTTACTATTTGCTAACTTTTGCTTAACTAGTTCCTATGGAGAAATTAATTCTGATTGTCTTAATAGTTAATATAGCCATTTTCCTAAATGATGTAAAAAAAAAAAAGTTGTCACTTTACCAGTGTTCTAAGTGGCGGTCGAGACGGTCGCTATCTGTACTGCTTTTGTCGTTGGCGGTGAAGTAGACGGGCAGCAGAGGTTTGGTGGCTTAGGCGCAAGTGAAGCGGCGTAGGTGGACGCCTAGGCGAAGCAATACCAGACTAGATGTTTTGCAAAACAATTTTGTAAGCATTATGAACATACAGTTTACTTTCACAATACTAAAACTTAATAAATCTTTATTCTACAACTTAGTTATGCATAAAATACCCTTAAAATATGCATATTATGCAAAAAAAAGGAGTAAAATAGTATAAATGTCCAAAATTTATTTATCAAGTGCCTAGGCGACAAGTGGACCCTCCCTGCCACGCACCCGCCTACTGCCGTTTAGAACCTTGCACGTCACTTGCCTATAGTACCTCCGATTGACTTAATGAGAAAAATTGATAGTGAACTTGACAACCAAAATTTGGACTATAGTAAAGGTCCGACACTCTAGTTTGTATTATGTTATTGCCTGTATTTATTTTATGTTTCTTGCTTGTAGGGTTTGTTAATCACCTTCTTTACAATTAACTGAGCTTTGTGCCACCTTTCCCTTCCAAGAAAAACATAACTACAATTCACAATATTTTGTAGGTAAGGGACCAGTATGATAAACTGCAAGAGAAACCAAAATGACTCCGAAATCCCGACAGGCAGCAGGTCAACTTAGATTAGACAAGCAATTTCATCCTTGTTTCCCTCATCCCAAATTTAAGCTCTTTAAATAAGATGTGAAGCTTGAACAATTGTTTACTCGTTCTTTCCTTATCAAGCCTCTGAAGTTCCCTGTTCTATTGTTGCGGTAGTCACCAGAGACAACATTAGTGTTTATAGAATGCTAGTTGATGAGTTCAAAAGTTATATCCTATATGTAAACTGCCAAGCATATGGCATAGTTTTGGTTGTATCTTTGACCTAATGATAATAATCCAAGCTCTTATATATATATATATATATATATATATATATATATATATATATATATATATATAAAAGGGATATGAGCCATAGGCTCGTATTCCTACATGAGCCAATGCACATGTGGACCAATAGGAATGGAGTGTACTAGTGCACATGGGTGCACATGCGATGTAGGAATCCATTCATATTGGTCCACATGTACATGGCTCATATAGGAATATGAGCCTATGGCTCATATCCCGCTTACCCTATATATATATATATATATATATATATATATATATATATATATATAGAGAGAGAGAGAGAGAGGGCGGATCAAAAGCCATGTCCCCGGAGCCCCGCCAAAGCCCCCCCCCCCCTTCGCACCATCGGATCGAGCAGGGCCCGCGCGATGCCCCGCAATCCAACGGCCAAGGGGAGCGGAGCTTTGGCGGGGCTCCGGAAACGGGGCTCCCGATCTGCTCTCATATATATATATATATATATATATATATATATATAGGAAATGATCAAACTATCTTTTCCTTGTACTCTTTCCTTCCCACAAGAGTTGGAAAAGAACATTGAGAAGGACTATTGAAGTGCTACTCCCTGTCTCCATATTCTCCTTCCTCCTCTCCTCCGTCTTCCATGCTTTGTTCACTCCATCTCCATTCTTCTCCAGAGCCTCAACCACTTTGCCACTAGGAAGGCAATGTTTCTCCTCGCTCATGCCATACTTCTCTTCCTCACCCAAAATTCAGGCTTCACCACTAGCTCTCCTGCTTCTGCCAACAAGCTTTTCAATGAATATGACACGAGGGAGGATGAGCATTTCTTGGTGCAACCCCCCAGATGATTCGGTCAATTTTCAAGAACTGCCATCTGTGAAAAAGAGTCGTGTTGCATAATTTGTATGGCACTGAAGAGTTGTTGTCAGATTCAGTAGTAGAGGGAGTAATTGCGGAAAAGGAAGCTTTAGAAGGAAGTATTAGGTATTTGGCAGTGGTGGTGGTGGAGGACAAAGGAGATATCAAAAGTAGACGGAATGGAACTTGTGACCGTCAACGACTTGGAGCTTTTGGGCATTGATAATTGGAACAAAAGGATTGATGAATTTACAGAGAGGAGAAGCAAAGGAGGAGACTCGAAGCTTTAGAACTTATCTTGGTTTGATGGATATATAGCCTAGAAAAAGGGAAACCTATGCTAATATGTTTTACATATGTGTGCTCTTGTTTTTCTACAATATGTATCTAGGAAAGGAAATGTATGAAAGTGCTGCAGCATTCTTGATCTTGTACTCGAGGGATCGAACTAGCTAGTGTTATTATTGTACCTGTAAACACTTTGTAATTGGCTAAGGAAGTACTGCTTATAATAGTTGGAGATTGTCACAAAATTTAGTTATATACCTACCCTCAACTATAACCTTTTTTTTTAACTTTAATACCCTGAATTAATTTTATTATCAAATAAATACCCTAAACTATTTTTTTTTAAAATCAATCTCCATTAGTCGACAGTCAGATTCAACAGTCATGTGCATAGCCATTGACTACTTATGACCATTCTCCCCCTAAATGTTTGTTAAAAAGAAGAGAGGAAATTTCATGTTAGATTTTTAAAAACAAAAACAAAAAAGAATCCTCTCCAAAGAACCCTAACCCTAACCCTGCCCTCCCTATATAAAAGCAAGAACATTTTTGTATACTAATAGTAGGTAGTTTGATCCCTAGAATCCCCTAAATGTTTGTTAAAAAGAAGAGAGGAAATTTCATGTTAGATTTTTAAAAACAAAAACAAAAAAGAATCCTCTCCAAAGAACCCTAACCCTAACCCTGCCCTCCCTATATAAAAGCAAGAACATTTTTGTATACTAATAGTAGGTAGTTTGATCCCTAGATAAGTATGAGACCAAGACTCTTTTGTATATTCCCTTCCTAGATGCATTCATATAAAAGCAAGAACATAACGTAAAATATATAAATAAAAGCTTTCAACACATTCCATGACCTTCAAAACCAACCACTCAGAAAGTACCAAAAGACTTAGTCGTCGTATAATAGTGAGGTTCTTGAAAATAGATGCAACATAAAACTTGGTGGTGTTAGTTGCATACTAAATTCTAATGTAAATCTTGTATAGCAATCATCAAATAGAGGAAAGATCACATATCATGGGTTCCCACCGTATAAAGAATATAAATATTGCTCCAGTATCTGATGCGTTTTCTGTCTGCCGATAGAACCCAGCACACTGCAAATAATTGACACTTATGTATTAGGTACTATACTTTTTCTTCTCTTGCTTTTCCTTCTTATCTGGTCAAGTTACCCTATTTTCTTTTCTAGCTAAAACATGTTCACCTGTCAATTGGAGCAACTAACCTCTTATATCTTCAAGGCAATGTTCCCTATAGTCGTTCTATTTCACCCTTTTACTACTTCAGAGTTCTAGTTCAGGAATCTGCAATTATTTTCATTCCGCATATTCTACTCCTTCATATTAACATAAATAACTAATCATCAAATTTGAACCATGAGAGTAGGGTATTTCATGGGACATATTTTATCCTACCTAACATAAACGCCCAACCAATCCAAATGGCCTCATTAGATCATTTGCTTAGGAAGTCATTCCTTGTATATACTACACTAAATTAAGAACCACAACCAACAGAAAACTTATGTGGACATAGTTTTCTTTTACAACATTTTCTTTTTCATCAAAAAGCTTTACTTCATTGTATATTGAGCAAAATAACTCAGCTAGCTGCCTAGTCTAGATGTCCTTTGGAAAGGGTAGGGTATTTTAAATAACTTAAGCACACAGATATGAATTTAATGTAATAGCTCATTCATACACTCTATAAGGATAGAACTCAATCATAAAGCTTAGGGTAAGGGCAAGATTGCTGTGAGATGACTTGTATACACATACGAATAAGACATAGGTAGTAAAAACAGTTAATATGAGTAACTGGTTAGTCAAAAGAACTTCCATCTCATGTTTTCTCTCATCTGCCAGCCAATGAAGTTCCAAATTGTAAGACCATTTTTACATTCAATAAATGCTACTTGTGTCATGAGAGAAAACCACATATTCTCATCTCTGAAAAGAGAGAAACTCATGACTTACACCTCGCCACTCTCTGATATAGCTGCTGTGTGGTACTCCCCGCATGACACTTGTGTAATCTTCACAATCTCAGGGGCTTCATCTAGGAACTTCCCATAAGCGTTCAATACCCGAGCTCCCTGCAGTCCTTCACAAGTAAAACCTCTCCCAAGCTGACCATACTCATTGTAGCCTGGTTTATCAGAACAGTCAGAGACAATTAACAATAAGTAAAATGCAGAGGATATGTTTCTTCATCTAGATTTCTGATTAAGACTGAAAGCAGACATTTGCATGCACAAGAACTAAATGTGTAAGTACATAGTAAAAAAAAATAGTAATAACAACTTGATGTACACAGGTTTGAGCAACCATGCCATACTCTCCATGAGTGACATGATTTATCAGATGAATAATAGAAAATCCAACTTAGAAAATGGATCGGTATTAAATAATGAATTGCATAACAAGTTAAATAACAAGAAATTATGACAATGTCGATAGTTTACCCCATGCTTGCACTTGGCCGTCTTCAGATAGCGCTACCGCATGAACTGCCCCACAAGAAACTTGACGTATAATCTGTATGAATGTAACATAATAGGCAAGTAAAGGGAAGCGCAATGATAAAAGTTCTAAATAAAAGAAGAGGATGGATATAACAAATAAATTCAGAAGATAAAACAAATAAAATTACAACAACTGGAGAACCAAGTGTCCATGGTACAATGGCCGCCATAATATTGAGAAAGAACAATAATAGTTGCAACGTGATCCAATTTAGCTCGTCATTCCTTGTAGCAAATCTTATCACCTTACTCCTTCCCCTGGATTCTTTTCCTGATGATGTGAATTTTGGAGATCACGCACTGGCCTCGCAAGCTTAAATGCATGACCCCAAAAGTACGCAAACCTTCAAGTTGACCATCAAGGTTTATAGAACATCATCTCTTGCTCATAAACTAATTATGCTGGGAGTTTGGAACCAACTCAAAGAATGAAGGTCAACTCCAAAAAACCTTCGGATCCTCTATTCAACCTTAGTCATGCTCCGCAGTTGAACCTATGCTTATGGAAAAGACCTTTGATGATGATATTAAGGGACCTATATCGACAATGTTCTAAATTTTGCTAGGCGGAATCGGTGCGCCGGAGGGCCGTCTAGCACCTAGGTGACGAGCTGATTTTTTTGTTTAACATGTATGGACATAAATAGATTGTATGTATTATAATGACACCAAAGTTTATGTGTTCTTGTGGCTAGTGGGTTTTGCTCAAGTCTTGTTGGTCTATGCTACGGGTGGGTGGTTAAGAGTTAGAATCCTACATAAGGATTCATTTTTTCCAGTTCTTTTTTTATATTATAGGATAGTCCCAACCTAACCCTAAAAATAAAAGGGGAAAGAGAGGAGAGAGAGAGCGCCTCAAGCCTCCGCCTCCTCTCCTCTCCTCTCCATCTCCATCTCCATCTCCATCTCCATCCTCCGTAACAGCAGCGGTAACAACAACAGCGGATCCAGTTAAGATTAAATTTGTATTTTTTTGAATCTTTTTTATTTTATTTTATTTATTTTGAATTTTTTTGAAATTTCAAATCTGAATTTTTTCAATGTTTTTAAAATTTTCCAATTCACAAATCGGCTGAACAGGCCGAATAGGTCCGCCTAGGGGGCTTCCGATGCGGCCGGCGGCCACCTAGCGCCTAGGCGCTGCCTAGGACAAAATTTAGAATACTGATATCGATACATGATCCAAGATTCACCACAACAACTCTGAATTGAGAAAGGGTTTGCAAGAGAGGGTTTAACATCTTTGCTTTACTTCAAGAAGACCGTATAGCTATCTTCACCCAACCACACAACAAAGGAAGTTTCTTTGCTACTAAGCTATCCCAAAGGATACAGATCTCATTTATTACAATGTTATGGCTTGATGGTGGGTATGTGGAGATTATATTTCTATAATTTGTCTAGTCGAACCATAATTCCTTAGCTATTAAGAGCTAATTTGGATTGCAATCACATTTCATTCTATTTTACCGGCCTATTTCCAAGATGCTAGTTGGGAATTGGGATAGTGTTTCGAAAACGCTCATTTGAGACTCGAAAACGCTCATTTGTAAAACATCCGTCCAGTATAGAAACCGTTTGGCTTGTCCCTTACTTTGACAGCAAATGGAGTCATGGATGAAACGCAAGTGTAATCCAAAATGGCCCCATGTCTATGAAGATGTTTGATTCTTTAATAAAATATTCCTTTTTTTATTTGTAGGATGTCATAAGCTAATCTATACTTGAAGAAACTAAAAGCGCCCGTGTCTCACATAAACATCCCTAGGTCACTTCTTTTGGCAAGTATGTTAATGTCTAACATAAGATAATACGAATATACACACACAAGGGAGATCCTGGGTCCGCTAGGGTTTTTGCACCCTCTCTTCAAGATGATGACGGTCTTCCGGGGTCCTAGGTAAGTATTTTATTAATTGCCTGGTTATAACGGTCTTTTGGGGACTTGTTACACCCAACGTATATATATAATTTCAAAATGTCCGGTGTATATGCTCAAAACTTTTTATTACAACTCACCCTCGGCCTCACTCAGTTATCAACCCATCATTCATGTCGCACTCGGCATCGACAACGCCATTCTCAGCATCCAACTCAGCGGATTCCCACCCTTTCTTCCACAACCACAGGTTGCACATTAACATCTTCCTGGAGGAAACACTTCCTGGAAGATTTGAACCTTCACTCGGGTGCTTCTGCCTCCAAGTCCTGGCCAGTGGGCCAGGCCTCTTTGGCCACACACATATATATATGAAATTGTAAATCCACATTCTACTACGTTATTTAAAGTCGAGTCTTTATTACATCAAACTTTTCGAATTAAGGCTACGATCTAGTTTTTTGCACATCCTTCTTCGATTTTTGTGTATGTTGCATCCTTCCTTGATTTATTGCTTGGACCGATCTCCAATGCATACACCACTCGAGTTGGCCATCAACACCATAATTATTTTTTATCGGGTAGACCGCTCCTCCAAGTCCAATTCTCAATCAATTTTTACATGAATATCTCTATTCATCCTCATTTTAGTTAAGGGCATATTTTGTCCAGGGGATTCGATCCTTCGACCTCCACTCTACCATCAGACTATACATATTATGTTCGAACCCACCCAGCCAGGCCTGATGCCGCCCCCATGCTACCACCTAGAGTAGGAGGGTGGGCCTGACGTGTTATATATATATATATATATATATATATATATATGAGGAGGGATCCACATCTCCGATTTTTTGCATCCCCAAGCATCCCCATGTTATTAACCGTTGGATCTTGTTTAAGTCATCTAATCTTAATCATTAATTTGAATGGTTCAAAGCAACGGTTAAAATTAGATGAAGATACAACGGTTGTAAACATGAAGATGTTTGGGGATGCATAATAGGCGGGGATGTGGATCCCTCATATATATATATATATATATATATATATATATATATATATATATATATATAACACAAAAAATATATATAAAAACCAGAGCGACTAGGGCTTCGCCCCTTTCTAGCAATAGCAGCAGTGAACTTGTGAACGGTGAGAACAATGTCGCCGATAGAGTCCCATCTATCCCAAGGGAGGGGGGGTCGGGCTTGGTCATGGTCCATCCGATGATTAGATAATATTCTATAACCGCAAAGGAAAGCGGCTGAAGAGTTGGGGAGAGAGACAATGGATCTGGTTCCTCCTCGCAGCAGAAACGATATCTGTTGCAACACAAGGGGGCGAGCCCCCCGACGGCCCTTTATGTTGTCAGTCCTCTACTATATAGGGCGGCAAGCAGATATTCTCCAAAACAAACCAACGAGTTGGGCTCCTCTATACAAACCGATGATGGAGGGTGAAGATCTTCGACTGGGATACGAGGAGCCGATATTGCTTGAAGGCGTCCGAACGACATATATCTCTGTTGCCAATGTAGTTGTTTCCACTGCAAAATGGAATAAAAAGCCAACCCTTTATGTTGTCAGTCCTCGGTCGACGTACCCTCTCCTCTCAACATTTATTTCGGCAAGTTTGGCGCCCATTAGGGAAAGTTGAGGTATTTTCTCATGAAAATGGATTCTTCGCCCCTTTTTCCTTAAGAAGATGACCTAGAGAACGTTCTTACGGATGGCTCTTGGTTGTTTAAAGGATGGTGCATCGTTATCAAGCGATGGGATATGCAAATCTCTATGGAGAGAGACTTGCTTGCAGCGGTACTCATCTGGGTGTAGTTCCCGAAACTCCCATTGTTATTATGGAATAAGACTGCTCTCCGCAAGATGGCGAGCGTCATCCGAATCCCCCTTAAGATAGATGTGACTACGACTCACCGCAAACAGTTTGTTAGGGGTGTAAACGGATAGGACGGACCCGGAGAGCCTAGTGCTCAAGTTCAAGCCGAAAATAGAATCGATTAAATTCGGACATGAATTTGTGTTCAAACTCGACCCAGTAATTTTGGGTCATGATCGTGTCCGACCCGTTAGGTTCATTCGTGTGGATCGGACTCGGACAAAGCTGACAATTGCATTGATTACTTTTGATATTTTAACACACAAATAAATTTGGGAGGTGAATATGGGTCGTTGGAATTTGGAAAAGGATCTGGCCTGCCAAGCTGGGATGAGAATATGTAAGAAAAGTATTCTTGAAACCAACTGGATAATTGAAACTTACTATTGTATGCATGAATGAAAGAAGTTGGCCAGTTGTTGTATGCATGAATTCTTGAAACTTGCTACTGATAGCACACTTTTTTGCTTCAATTAAAAAAGAAATTAAAGAGTCATGTCAAAGTGAAGTCTGAATGTGGCTTCCTTTTGCTTCAATTAAGAAAGAAGTTAAAGAGTTTGGATGGCTACTTTTGATGTTTTAACAACAGTAAGAAATAAAATGATTATTTTATTATTGGTGTTCACGGACAGATTCGAGCCAGACGTAGATAACCAAGCTCGAGTTTGTTAAAGGATCGGACCAGTAATTTTGTTCAAGCTCGATTCATATAGTAGTTCGGACAATCCACGGTCGGACTATTTGTGAAGATGGACTTGGACGGAC